>CM069443.1:42780209-42989119 GCA_035610835.1 Ophiura sarsii | reverse complement strand
CAATTTGACCAATGTTTCTAGTGTGAATGTAATTTATTCAAGCAAACTTATTAATTTCAAGCAGAAAATAGGATGATTTTGACCAATTGGGCAAAATTTATATCGTAAATAAAATTAAAAACAAACCAATGAACGAACCATTGAATGATTGAGCTACACATGTATGCAAACTTTATCATATTAATTGTTATTGTGTATCTAGTCGTTAGACTTTGATTCGAACCTTTAATTCACAATCCAGAGTACAATTTCCAAGTTTGTTTGAATTAGGATGAATGGTAAACATGGCTCTCCACTCCACCAGATGGAATGGCGGTTTTGTTTATGTGTGAATGTATGTACATGTAAACTACAATTTGCAACATGTTTTTACAATCAAATGCTTACAAATTACATGTATGGATTGTATGGTAACAACTGTCATGGTTATCACATCTGGAGTCTGGGTTAATAACACTTTGTGCACCAGGACTAGCAAATTTAAAAGCATGAGCTCTAAGCAATCCGCTGACAAATTGCTGAAAACTATATAATCCAGTCTTGCAAAATATCAAGGTGTTTTTTTTGTAAAATGTCGTGTTTTGGGGTTTTTTTTGTAAATCTTCATCGTGTCTAATACCCTCACTGGTGAATGGTGATTGAAGTTGAGACCTCGGTTTCATATTTATCTGTTTGACCTGCCCTCATCAAATTGTGAGGTCATTTACCCTTGTCTATATACATGTAGGCCTTTCTAATTTTGAGCACATCTGATACATTTGTAACCTTTTTACAGAATATGGATACATAAAGTAGACACATGTAGAAGACCTTCCTGATTTGGACCATAGATGTTCTTAACTGTGACACTGGCAGCGGAGTTACAAATGGTGGCAAAAGTGGGATTCTTACCTGGCAGCATCTCAGCAAGTTACAAATGGTGGCAGATGTGGGATTCTTCCATGGCAAGCATCTCAGCAAGTTACAAATGGTGGCAGATATGGGATTCTTACCTGACCAGCATATATCAGCATTATGATACAAATGGTGCTAGCAGTGGGATTTTTAGTGGCAGTCGTGGGATTTTGGCTTAAGACCACCATGATCTGACAAAACTTACAATGTAATTAATGATAATTTGATTGAATGCTTGCTGAATGCCGACTCATTTCAATTGTCAAACCTGATCAATGTAAATTGTCTGGATCTGAAGCCTCCTGCAGCAAGTGTTAAAGTTCCGAGACTTGGAGTAATTCAAATATTAAGCAAACTCAAAAATCCTATCATGATTATATACTCTATTGCAAGTCCGTCTTTGTCGTTGTATGATGCAAATGCAGACAATGTGATAATAAACAAACAAAAAATGCTCCTTCATTTTAATAGACTTTGACAACTATAATAATCAATATGGTAATTGACACTGACCTGGTTTTTCTGTATCAATGCTGGGAGAGACGTCCTCCTAGATCGATGATGTGATGAAGCACTGCTCTGGCTTGACGTCCTGCGCTTCTTGATGACAGGAATCTTGCCATCAAATGTCATAGCTGATGGATACTGCCGAAACAGGTGCGTCTCCGTGTACTTTGACAGGATACATCCAAAAATTCCACAAAAGTATGCAACAAATGGTCTCATCCAACCGGATAGAGCCAGAAGGGTAGAACCACTTAGAAATCTCATGAAACTGAGAAAGGTTATGACCAAAGCACTTTGGGTCGTTGGCAGAGGGGACGTCAAACTGGCACAGCTAGCGAAGACCAACACGCTGCCCACTACCCAACTTCGAAAGATGTTGTCCCCTCCAAAGCACACTTGGCCGATGATCTCACCGGCGTAACAGGCGAGAAAGAAAAGGTAAACGCTAGTACCATTCCAGGACTTTCTCAAGTACAATGCTAGCCAGTAAAAAGCGCATGTCACGCTGAACATTGGGGCAAAGAGGCCACACACCCCATGTAATAAATTAATTAGACTGTCTTGAAAGAAATATATCATACATGTAAATACGGCCACTCCAGTGGCCACAATGGTGCTCATTTCGGCGCCAGATACCTTCAGATTTTTTATACCGCTCCATGCAAGATACGGATTGTAATTTCCCCGCTGTGGCTTCATAGCTGCAGTTGATGCTTGAATATAACCGTTATTATCCACTGTGTCCGTTTGGTCATCAGTATCACTTTTATTTACACCATATCTAACAGACCTGCTAGCTGCCATTATAATAATTCCACTCGTTTCATTATTACTAGTAATGAACGATCGTTGTTTTGGTATACAAGTATTCCACCATACATTTCGCCGGTAATAATATTGTCATTGACATTACAATTAATACATAGTACTCCACGTTATCCCGTCGGTCGGTCGGTGCTTGTGTATGTCGTCTCTCCCCACGTCAATAGAGCCGGCAATAACGACTTGTTTACAAACACTTCACATCAAATATTGATCAATTTCACGCCGTAATACAGACAAGCTAAATTATTGTGGCAATTTACAAATATGTCATTTGTTGTACTTTATCGAATACGTTATTTGTAGTATTTTATGATAAAAATAAACAAATAACGGTTAATAAATCTCAAAGCTGGTATGTTCGTCAATCGAATAAAATGTAGAAATCAACGCCCGGTGTCAAGGTTGCCAGTTCAAATATATATAAACAATTCCAGTGGTAACGTCAAAATGCATTGGCAAATCACCAAGAAAGTCAATCATGATTGATTAAAATTTAAGGTCATATTACTGAAACTCTACAAATCATGCCAATGGTAAAAACGTTGAAAAGTAATACCTACGAAAAGGAGTCTTATAAGGAGTCTTATATGAGTGTCTCAGGCCCGTAAGCAGGATTTTTTTAGGTGGGGGGGGGGGGGGGGGGGGGGGTTAGGACATGTTTTACTCCAAAACGGCCCGAAAAAACGCTTTACATAATTGAAAATGGGGCGTTTTTCGGAAAATTGGGGTGGGTGGGGGCGTTTTCACAAAAAAAAAAGGTACATTAGTAACAAAAAAAGGTACATTCGTACCCAAAAAAGGTACATTGGTACCCAAAAAGGTACATTGGTACAAAAAAAGGTACATTGGTACCAAAAAAAAGGACTTTTTCAGATTTGGGGGGGGGGGGGCGGCCCCCACCCCCCCCCCCCCCCCCCCCCCTAGTTACGGGCCTGGAGTGTCTCATAAGAGATCAAAATTGATAATCCAAAACCTCGTGTGTTTCTTGTTTGGGGTGGGGGGGGTGATCGAGACTGTTGATCCTTTCATTTTCCATCGCCCCTCCTCCACACCTAAAGCATGTACACTCCCTCTGAACCGGGAAGTCCGTCGCTGCCAACAGGCGCGGATCCAGCCAAGTTATAAAGTGGGGGGTCCTTAAAATGTAAGTGGTACTATCTATTGGCATTTTAACACAAAGGTCCAGAATGAAGTTTTAAACGTCCCACACATAATATTTAGAAAAATCACGGTGGTTCGAGACCCACACAATGTTGAAACCTGTAGGAAAATGAGCGCGAATCGAGCACAAAAAAAAAAAAATCAGTTTTAGAACTAAAATAGTTCCTGGCCATCTTGTTAAGCTTGATGATAATGAAACATTGAAACTAATACGTGCAAAGCCCGCAAAATTGGTATTTTTAACACTAAAAAGGTCTATAATGTTTTTAACGTCCCACATTAAAATTATGGGGACATGACCCGTAACCCCCCCCCCCTCCACTCCCCATTTGCGCCGCCTCCCCTCTTCCTTTTTCGTCTCCTCTTCCTCATTTTTTACTCTTTGTCAATGAGGGGGGGGCATGGCCTGCTGGGCCCTATGATACGCCACTGTATCCTGACCGACGTCCAATAAACTCCAAACGTTCTATGCCCCTCGCATGCATCCCCGTCCGCCTTTTTTCCCTTTTTCCCTGTCACCATGATTGCTAAGTTACTGAAGTTGCCTACCGATTGTTGGAGGAATAGGGAAGACTATCCCTTCGTGCAGCGAACATCACTTCATTCATGTTTTTTCATGATTGTCGTATTCTCTAATTAGTTTTGAGATACACACAACACAAAAAGTCCCTGACCAGGTGCTTTGATGTTGGCTAATCCAATATCAATAATCGGTACGAAAAATCTGAGATAATCATTGAATGAGCAAATTCCTTTTCCGTCGTATAGTTTGATACTTCATTCATAAAAATCGAGTGGATAGTTTTGAAGTTATGATTATTTCAATGACCACAACTACCAAACAAATAATTGCACTAAAAATTGGTTTTCTATGGAATATCAGTAATGTTTGACTTACGCCGCAACTAAAAATAAAAATGGGTGTGTATAATAGACTCCCTTTCGATGCATGTTACCCATTCATCCATACCTGACTGGTTCAGATAACACACAGTGGACACAATACCATGGTAGGATAACTTATTACCTGCCATGAAAATACAAATCAATGATCCCATAGGAAACCAATACTATATAGGCTAGTGCAACTTTGTCGTCGTTAGTCGTGGATATTGTCATAACCTTTAAAGTAGAGTCCATTATCTTTGATTCCGTGACCATTTTCTTCCTACCTTAATAGTTTCTTAGTGAATTTGCAACTGGAACCATTTTAAAAGAAAATGAGCTTCCTTCCATGCATTTCTCAAAAATGACGGGAACATTCTTTTATAGCGCAAATTCCACAATGGCCGCCATACAGGGGCTCAACAATTCAAATGGCTTTAATTAAGCTAAAAAGCACACCAAATTGTTAGGCTGAGCACAAGGATTCCGAAAAAGTATAGTTTGCTCTACTTCCGATGTTTGGTTAACGAGTTATCGGGTATAACGTAAAAATGTCGTTGACCATTGCATATGGGGGTCAACATTTAAACTTGCTCTCATATTGAAAAATGATATCTCAAATTGTTCGTCTGATTGCAAGGATTCCAGAAATCGGAAGTAGAGCAAACTATACTTTTTTTTGGAATCCTTGTGCTCAGTCGAACAATTTGGTGGTGTGCTTTTTAGCTTAATTAAAGCCATTTGAATTTGTGGGCCCCTGTATGGCGGCCATTTTGCAATGTGCGCTATAAAAGAACGTTCCCGTCATTTTTGAGAAATGCATGGGAGCTCAATTTCTTTTAAAATGGTCCTAGTTGACAAATTCACTAAGAAACTAAGGTAGGAAGAAAATGGTCACGGAATCAAAGATAACGACTCTACTATTAAAAGTATCCAGAAGACACTTGCTCATTAACTATCTCAGATTTTTGGTACCTATTATTGATTTTGGATTAGCCAACATCAAAGCACCTGGTCAGGGACTTTTTGTGTTGGGTGTAAGTGTTTTAAAATGGTTAGAATTCATACTAGAGGTTAAATTAAAATTTGGGATTATAGCCTTCAAAATTGGTAACATTTGTGTTATACCATTAGCCTACAGTGAAGCCTACCTATACATAATCCAATCAAATTGTTTTAGCGATTATCGAGCCTCTTATTATCATAGGAACTTTATCAATAATCATAGGAACATTTTGAACCTACCACTTCATTACAATCAATAAATTAATTTCGTCAAAATATTAGATGCAAATGTAGGAACATATATATTTTACTGCTCTCGTCAGCAGTAAAAAATACCTAACAACGAACAGTTAACAGCAAGGCCGCCTATATGGGTTAGAAATATACACCAAAAGTATCTCTATCACTATCAGCATTCGATAGCACATACAATTGCACGGTATTCTCAGCTATAGCATTCTATTGCTATCACTAGTATCAGCAGTAGATAGCTGACAAATGCATGCATTGCTATCAGCAGTAGACAGCTGCGTGTGCTATCAGTTATGCAACACAAAGATAATTTATAGCGCTAACTGTATACAGTTGCTATAAGGTTGATCGCGAATCGGGGCCCCTTTTCTATCCCACAATGCATCAGAAAAGGATAATCAATGGATTTTTCCCGATTGGCGATAAGGCTTATTGAAGTATCAGCACTATGTATGAAATGTCAGCAGCAGCACGAAAACCTAATTGTTGTTGTATTATCAGCACTCAGATAGTTAGCACACACATTAAAGGTAGATGTTCCGATTTTCAACTTGGAAGTTTTCTATTCTACATGAAAGGTCATCCTTAAAAAAGTCGTGTTCCAAAGTTTGAGTTGCATAGCTCTAATGGTTCTTATTTTAGACGCACAAGATGCTGTGAACTGTACCCATTGAGTAGTACACAAACTATATCGGTGGTTACCACCATTCGCGGTAATTCGACGTTATTTCATCGATTTCTCCGTAATTATACCGATTTAGGCCGTCAAATTTCAGTATGATGATGAGAAAAATACGAGCTTTCATATGATATGAAAATCTCCGTATGTTTGAAATAATTCTGTGTTACGAAAATGTGATCGGGTCATCTACCTTTAATTCCTATTTAGGCCTAAAAAAAAATGTTTGATTGGCGTAACCCGACCGACCCTAAATACATCGCCGACCCTGAATATTTTTTTATTATTTTGAGGGGAAAAAAAACACAAAAAACACAAAAAACCACCCCAAAAAATGAAATCTGAAGTTTGTTATTGTTTAAAACTTCAGAAACTTGTACTCATATAGTCTGTTGGTTTCTATAAATAAAAATGAAAATGTTTAAAGAAAAGGGCATTTTTGCCGTCTCTTCATTTGTGTGTACTGCTGTCTTTTAAGTGTTCAAAAGTAGATGATTTAAAAAATTTAAAAAAATAAAAATAAAAAATCCCGACCGAAAAAAATTAAAATTAAAAATCCCGACCGACCTACCCTATTTGTTTTGGTCATGTTACGCCAATCAAACCTTTTTTTTAGGCCTTATTATTAACAATACATATTATTTAACCCCTTTTCCAGTTGGTGCATAGTTGAACCTTGACAAGGAGTCTTTTTAACTACTTATTTTTTAAGTGTGTATATCTTCAGGAGAGTTGGCTCCTGTGGTTGGCTAGACATATCTGTCATCACTTCTCTGTGGTTTATCTGGCTAAGATTAGAATTGCCCTCCCATTGAATTCACCTGGTATAAATTGTATGTGGATTGTTCATTTTTGGGTAGAGTATTCAACGAATTTCCTATTTGACAACCAACACAGGAAATAAGCGGGCGACAGGCGCCGTTCAGCGCCCGTCGGACGGCAAAAGGCGCCCGTATTAGCAAAAAATGAAGAGTACGGGCGCCTATAATTTCACCATTTCGGCGCCCGTTGTCCGACCCTGGTTTGAGAGAACTGAGACCAATTTCTTCCATCGTTTATCGTTTCATATCGCGATCGCACATGACATGCTCACAGAACCATTTTTCGGCAGCTCAGGTAGTCTAATAGCTGTATCAATTCATCGTGCACAAGTCTCATTTCAGATCTCGACGGCCGAGTACGCTGTAGAAGTAGAACTGTGCCATCGAATCAGGGGATAAAATACCGCAGTGCACCCAGGGATAAAACCGCGTGTTACGGCAACGTCATGATTCACAGGTCATCGCCTCCACGTATGCGATGCGTAGTATTAAGTTGACCTTTTGAACCGTGTCTCTAATTACGAGCTTCATTCTCACCATAAATGGAGAAAAAACAGAACTCTACAAAGTAACCAGGGAAGGCCCAACAGACTGGAAAAAATGCAAGTATTTAGGATCTCTACTAGACACAGAGGAGGATATAAAAAGACGAAAAGGGTTAGCCATCGGCACATATAACCAACTCAAACAATTTCTTCAAAGCAGGAGGGCAACAATAACCACCAAAATGAGAATTTTCAACGCATATGTTAGCTCAATTTTTCTATACAACAGTGAACTATGGACAATAACAATGAAACTAGAACACAAAATAGATGTTTTCCAAAGAACTCTATTAAGACGGACTCTCAATATCACGAAACTTGATAAAATGACAAATGTTGACCTCTATACTAAAACAAATAGTGAGCCGTGGAGTAAAACGATCAAACGAAGACGTCTAAATTGGCTGGGACATTTATACAGATTACCAGAGGAAACTCCAGCACGTCAGGCTTTAAAGGAATACAACAGACCCACGAAGAGACCAGTCGGGCGTCCAAAGCCTACCTGGGTCGCAAATGTAAATAAAGAAATTAAACCGGAACTCATGACACAGACCAATGATCGCATGACCTGGCGAGTAATAGTTGCGCGCGCAATGGCAACATAGCCGGAAAGCGTTGACGATGATGATGATGATGATTTATTAAATTATTAAATGCCAGCGTGGGAATTGCGCCTAATCACAGATAGTCAAGTTTTGACTATCTGTGATTTAATAGCCTCGTGTGACTCGTTTGCCTATGACAAATACGTATTTGGAGGCTGTGTTTTTGGATTTCTGGATCGTAAAATAGTCGATACACGGGCCGATTTCATCAGTATTTCGCACATTTCGATGTGTTCAGATGACAAATTGAATATTTCAACATTTCTTCATAAAACATCTACAAAGAATAAAACGGACCTTTTCCAATGCGTTTTTAATTTTTTTGATGACATTTTCATACTATTATTTATCAATACAAAGGTCAATAAATTATTCATTTCACCATTTTGGCGCCCGTTGTTTTCCTAGACTGTTTAGCGGTGCGTGTAATTCTAGTACCGTTTCATATAGATTTCGGCTCCTTGTTGACATCTATATTCTGTCCATTTTTATTACAAAAGGTTGACCTCTCTGGTATCTACAAAGAATAAAACGGACCTTTTCCAATTCGTTTTTTATTTTTTTGATGACATTTTCATACTATCATTTATCAATACAAAGGTCAATAAATTAATCATTGTGGGTGTAAATGAGTTGAAATGGTATTTTATAAAAACGGCCCCTGGTTCCACCGAAACGGCCCCTGGTTCATGACAAAACCCAGTGAACCAGGGGCCGTTTTTTTCTAAAAGTGGCCCCTGGTCCTGTGGTCCTTATTTCCTATGAATCACTTTGTACGCTCAAGGTTGTGATTTCAGCTCTAGAGACACTTTGTTTACAGTGGAAATGTTGGCCATATTCAGCTTGTACATGAAAAATGTACCTGTGTTGATTTTAAACGGGCACTTCATGGAATACCCTACCCCACAGACTATCTGTGCCTACCCACTCACAAAGAATCCTCATTCAATTTATACCAGAGGAATTAAATGACAGGGTAATTATAAACTTAGCCAGATAAACCACAGAGAACGACAGATATGTCTAGCCAACCACAGGAGACAACTCTCCTGAAGATATACACACTTAAAAAATAAGTAGTTAAAAAGACTCCTTGTCAAGGTTCAACTATGCACCAACTGAAAAAAGGGTTAAATAATAATATGACACTTTTCCAGTCATTTAAAAATGTTCCATTCGTGCCCTCACGCACGGGCACTCATGGAACAACTTATATGGTCATATTATGGAACAACTTATTATGATCATATTTAACCCTCTTTCAATCAGTGCATCATTTTATAACTACCAATTTTTTAAGTGTGTATTTGTTATGGTTTGTAAGTTAACACCAGCCTGTTTTTGTCTGTTGGTATTAAAATCATGACACAATAATGGGACTATTGGCTGGGTAGGCGTACAAATATAATGTTCCATTCGTGCCCTCACGGGCACTCATGGAACAACATAAAGTAACACGGCTGTTGTAAAAGCACCTATAATTTTAAATTTTTTACTCATATTCTAAAAATGAATATACCATGAGACGGAAAATTTAATTACGGTGATTTTGACCCGGGATTTTGACACCTTAATTGTTAAAATCGATTAAGTATTGTTGTCGCGGTATGTGCTTACAGATGAAAAGTGCCAATTCCATTGTTGCATTAACTCCTATTGATCTCTTTGATTCAGCGTGAAGATAATAGCGGGAATTTTGATAGTTTGCCCATGACGATGACCTGTCCTGTCTGTCTTCTCGGACCTTCTGACTATTTGGAGTTTTAAATTCATCCTTTTTAATTGTAAAGAAGTACGCCTGTAATCCCAATTAAATTTGTCCCGGATAATGCTAATCAAGTTTACAGCACAACAAGAACAGCTAATCAAAATTCCCGCTATTATCTTCACGCTGAATCAGAGAGCTCAATAGGAGTTAATGCAACAATGGAATTGGCACTTTTCATCTGTAAGCACATACCGCGACAACAATACTTTATCGATTTTAACAAACAAGGTGTCAAAATCACCGTAATTAAATTTTCCGTCTCATGGTATTTTCATTTTTAGAATATGAGTAACAATTTTAAAATTATAGGTGCTTTTACAACAGCCGTGTTACTTTTTTTGATGTCTTTATATATATTGCTACCAGCAGACTCTTGATTTTCTAGCACATTTCAAGACTGCTATCAGCAGCAACACAAAATGTGAAATTATGAATTAGTTGTTTTCACCGGGAGAGGGGGCTATTCAATCTGAACGGTTGGGGAAAAGTCAAACCAGGAAATCACATGAGGGCGCTATTTTAGTAAACAAAAAGTCACGTTAGCACAAATTCAGCAGACACAACATCATCACAACATTGAAAATGGCAGACAGCGACAGAACAGCCGACGGCGACAACTTGGAGTCGACATTTACTGATATAAAACTCATGAAAATAGAAGCAGAAGCAGCGGTGAGGGAAATCAGCTTTGCCGTGGAGTTTGTAGAGATTTCAAGTTCATTACAAACTACCGACGATCATGCTTACATGAATATTAGAACGAAAGAGGGTGCCAAATTCTGCGTCGAGTTGACTGTTCAAGGCTATCGGGTGAGTCAATCACCACATGTGTACTGTAATTATAATAATAGTAAGCCTATATAGGCAATGTCATAATTCTATGGACATAATTCCAACAATGCGTGACAAGCGTTTGTGCGTAAACCTGGAAGTGCGTATCGGACGCTTTCAAAAACTGACCGCAAATCCTGAGTGATTGGTCAATCGTATTGTCATCATGATTGTCACTGCTGGCATGCATGCATAGTTGTTCGCGCACTCCAGGCCCTTCCTAAGGGGTGCGACGGTGCGTCTTTGGTCGCACTAATATTTTCCAGAGGGGAACAAATTAAAAAAATCCAGTCCTGTTTCCATTCTAAATCACAGTGAACAGCAAATTTGACGGTTTGCGACGGATATTCCACGAATCCACAGGATATCTTGCAAATGATATATCATGAAAGTCTCCTATCCTGGTACTACTACGTGTGAGGGAAGTTGCATGTTACAGAGATTTATAAGTGCGATTTTTTTAGACATGTAATAGAGCGGGGCGGTAATGCAAAATAAATGCCGTAGCTATAGGGCGATTGCACGGAAGGTCATTAGTTCAAACTGTCCTCCAGAACAACTCATGCATGTATGGAGTACAATACTAATCACTTGGATCAATATCAGTAAACAGGCGATTGGTATTGTACCACATGCATGCATGAGTTGTTCTGGAGGACAGTTTGAACTAATGACCCTTCGTGCACTCGCCCTATTGTCAAGAAGTTATAGATTGTGCTAGTCTTGGTTGTAATTAATGATAGAAAAATGCAACCCTCACAGTATCATCTTTTTGAAGAACATTACATTACCAAAATTGTGTAACGGCATTAAAACACATAATCAAATGCATTAGTGTTAACAATTGTTAGTATTTATTTATAACATTGATATGGACATCATCACTTGAATACTTCAAAATACGTCAGCTTCACCCTGGCCCCTACAAAGGGGCTCTGCTCTGCCCCTTTCAACACCGTTGCACCAATAATAAATGGCTTCCGACGAGCCTGGCGCACTCCATGCATCTGGTATCTAGACGCAGCCCCGAGAAGGTGCGAACAACAACAAAACGTTCTCACGTGAAATAGCTTGAATTTCGTCCATAGCACTATGTGTATGACAGTGACTATAGACTATAGGGCCAAGTAAAACAAAACAGTTAATCGTCCCCACCTGCTTCCTTTTTTGTGCCGCACTGATTTTTTTATAAGTTTTTAAGTTTTTATTTTTATAGTAAAACTTTTCGAAAAATTGCATGTAAAACTATTAAATGTTTAAGTTGCTCCAGTAAAACTTTAACTTTATTAAAACTGTATCTGTACATTGAGGGGGGGGGGGGGGGGGGTGTGGACTCTCAGGTACAGCCTCCGTAAAACTACCGTAACTTCTTCATTATTCATTTAATCTATATAAAAGTATACATTTTCTTGAAGGAAAGGTTCAATGAATCCAACCATGAACATGAAATTGACCATTTTGGAGAAAATGATAAAAAACATGTTTTTGGACCCATTTTAGGTTCTGCTCCTAATGGTCAATTTCATGTTCATGGTTGGATTCATTGAACCCTTTCCGTCAAGAAAATGTATACTTTTATATAGTTTAAAAGAATAATGAAGAAGTTACAGTAGTTTTAGGGAAGCTGTACCTAAGAGTCCACCCCCTTAAATAAATGCATTATGCAATGTAAAGAGGCTCAGACTGTAAAATCTTTACTTCAAAAAGCCGACGGCCATCTTGGAAAAAAACACCCATAAAAGGCCCCTCCCTCATCCTTATTTTAAAAAGTCCGGACAATCAACTGTTGTTTTGTTTTACTTGGCGTAGTATGAATATTTGTAGGCTATCTTATAAATGCTGATGCATTATAGTTTGAAATAATTGCTGATGCTACCCTTACAACGCAAGACTCGAACTTGTATAACAAATAAGTGTCATTTAATATCATCTTTGTCCAGTGGCAGCGGAGGCATCACAATTTAGGGGGTCAGGACAATTTAGGGGAAGGGGGGTGGTCACAGACATATTTAATACACATGTTTTTATCTACAAGATTGAAGAAATTAAACCTCCCAAATCTGGCCTACAGACTACAGACGTTTACTTGATGACTGAATAATGCATGGTTTCACAGATGTTCAACCAGAAAAGCTCTTAGACATGAAAACAAGAGTTGATGGATTGAGAGAGGACATAGCCTAAAGATACAAAGAACTGTATTAAAAAAGAACCAAGTAGCTGTTGGTGATACTCTTGGGGCTGACGGCAGTGAAATAAAAATAATTAAGTTTCCTGAAACGACTGTAAAGTAAACTAGTTTGCTATCGGAGGTTGAAACCTTGTTCTAATTACCTATCAGGTCACCTATCAGTGAATCAGCGCGCAGTTCAATTTTTTGCGCTATTTTAAGGTTTTGAGCTGCAGTCATTCTGCATTTTGGTCAGTTTTGGTTGCAGCGGGTCATGTTGAGGTGAAAACCCACCCAGGGCCGTCAGACACTTTTGCCCAAGGGGGGTGCGTTTTCACTTCTAAAATTTTCGTAAAAGGTTGCCCCCAAAAAATTCCAAGTCAGTCACCTCGTGAATTTCACGTAAGTGGGGGGGGGGGGGGGGGGGGGGGGGGTGAAGTCAAAAAAAATTGCACGGACACAAAATTTCGCAGTCCAAAAAGTACTGTAGTCAATGTTTTATGAGTAGTTTACTATCATTGAAATTTGAAACTAAGAAAAACGCAATTTTTACCCCAAAAAAAGAAGCACCACCCACCCCCCCAACTGACGGCCCTGCCACCCATGTCGTTAAGGTGCTTTGGTGGTTATCTGTGTTTCAATTTAGGCCAGTTTAATAAGGGGGCGTATAGCAGACAACAACAACAATAAAAAACCACTCACGGTATTGAATAACTTCTTCTTTTTTTTTAAACCACTCACGGTAGTGGATTTCTGGATTTTGTTGCAGTAAGACTGAGAAGAAAAAAAAGAAGAAAAAAACACTCACGGTTGTGGATTTTGTAACAGTCAAACTGAGAATAAAAATAAAACCAATCACAGTTGTGGATTTTGTTGCAGTCAAACTGTAAAAATAAAAATAATAAAACCACTCACGGTAGTGGATTTCGTTGCAGTCAGACTGGTAAGAAGAAGAAAATAACCAACTACGGTAGTGAATGTCGTTACAGTAAAAAGGGGAAGTAAAAAACAACCACTCACTGTAGTGGATATCGTTGTACAAATAGTCATACAAGTAAGGCGGAATTGATCGTGGAGAATTGCTCACTTCTTTCGTAATTGTCATTAGGTCTATTACATATTCTAGATATCTGTCCATGTGGCTCTGTTCAGTTTAAACTGAGAGCCACGGATTGTCCGATGTACAGCAACAGGGATTTTTCAGACGGACAATTATCAGAGTTTATTAACAATATTACCAAATTCCTCATTATAAAAAATGGGAGCGATAACCGAATTATAGTATATTGGATACTGCGTTTTAACAATTACATGAAGATAATGTGAAAAGTAACTAAAATTGAATGAACATGGATATAATTATATAAAGAATATTGTGATAATGTGAAAATTGTGTAAATTTTGTGTATGAAGCATACGACAAACAGAAGTGAAAAATTGTATACCAGTTTTATCATATGAATGTTTAATTTGTGCAATCAGTGAGTTAATAAAATGACCCATATTTAAATAAATGCAACCACAACCAATGCAACGCTTTGTCGTCTCCTCCCCGGGGGGGGGTACTCGGATTTGGTTTGGTCGGGGGTGTGCCGCTGGAGATTCAAAACCCATACCCATTTTTAGGGGTGATTTTGGAAAAATCGGTACCCAATTTTAGGGGTTTTGCTTCATTTTAGACCAAATTATTGGGAAAATAGACCTAATTTTTGCAAATTTTCGCGAAAATAGACCTAATTTTGGCAAATTTTCGCGAAAATAGACTAATTTGTAAAAAGTGACCCCATTATTAGGGATTTCCAGCACAAAATCATACCCCATGTTTAGGGATTTTGTGCCCAAAAACCTACCCATTAGAGCGGCACACCCCCGTATACCGTCTTAGGCGAGTACCCCTCCCGGGGTCTCCTCTCAATCTTTACAGTGGCAAGAGAGCATGTGTGGTCTAGTGGATAGCATGCCGGTCTCACAATGCAAAAGTTGTGAGTTCTAGCCCGCTACAGCCAACTTGTTTGTATCCTTGGGCAAGGTACTTAGTCTCAATTGCTTCGTCGACCCAAGCGAGATTGGGGAGCTGTTAGGGGATATTACAATCTAAGTGCTGATACTGTGTGCGCCGTGTCGGAAGCCTGATAAATGAAGCGAAATGATTGTGACGAATTCCTAATGACAGCAAAAAAACGGTGGTTTGGAAGCCACGCATAAATGGTGGTCCCGTGCATCAAAAGAGCAATACCTGAACACGTTAAAAGGTAACAGACTCTTTTGTAAAGAGTAGGGGATCATCCCGGTCTGTATCTGTTCACACATCTTGCGGACCCCAATGGGAATAAGCTAAATAAGCTTATTGGGTTATCCAGGGTCGTAGGACCCAAATAATATCAAATAAAACAAATGCAGACAACACAAAATCTGATCGATTGATACAAATGTGTCAAAGGATAGATCAATTATCACGATCGCAAGCATGGGGAAAAAATGCCCATGAAAAGGTACTATTTGGGAATTTTATCCAGGCTCCAGTGAACTATTGAGCAATCCCTTACGAAAATGCCATGCTCGTTACAAGCTTGAAACATGCTCGTTACAAGCTTGAAACATGCTCGTTACAAGCTTGAAACATGCTCGTTACAAGCTTGAAACATGCTCGTTACAAGCTCGTTTTTGAAACAAACCGAGCTTGTTACAAGCTCGTTTTTGAAACAAACCGAGCTTGTTACAAGCTCGTATTTGAAACAAACCGAGCTTGTAACAAGCTCATTTTTGGCGAGCTACAAAATACGAGCTCAGAAATGACAAGCTCGTATTTGAAACAAACCGAGCTTATTAAGAGCTACAAGCTCGTATTTGAAACAAACCGAGCTTTTTTGGCGAGCTAAACCGAGCTCAGAAATTGGGAGCTCATATTTGAAAGCTCACAATCATACCTGTTACAAAAAAACAAGCACGGACTAGTAGTAGTACTAGTCCAAATATTTTACGTCACATTATGTAGTTGCCACTAATCAAATGACAGGAATATTTTCATGGGTTATCTAAATCCTTCATAAATGATATTTCCAGAGTTTCTCAGTGGAACAAGACACCCTACTTACGGGTGTATGAAATATTATACCCAGCAACACAACTGCATACATCCACACTTCAATGATACATAATTGGAAATATTACGGTCCTTGCCTCATCAATTAGTGTTCAAAAGGTCTGATCTTTTGATGCTCCTATGTCTTAGATTTGGTACACATGCTTCATTGATTGAATTTATTGAAATGGATAATGGCACAGGGAGAGCACAGAATGCGGTAATTAGCTGTCCTTTACAACCAGTTAACTTTAATTGAAGATGCAAAATGTGAACTTATAACACAGCTGGTGTGAAATTTTACACTTTAAATAACAAGTTTGACTTTTAGTTCATGGGGGAGGAGGCATGATTCTTGATCGATTTAAAGGTAGGGAGGAATATTTACGACTAGAAAAGTCAATAGTTAACCCATGATTAGGATGAATGATATCAAAAACTTGGGAGAGTGATTTGGCAAATCAGAATTACCATGCACCTAGGCCACATTCATCCATCAATTACAAAACTAGTATAAGATGCAATGGTATAGTTACAACAATCGTATTCCAAATGCGGTACATATCATATCTTTTTTTTCGCATAACCAGGGCATCCGATGTAATGTTAGGCTCTGTTATTCTATCGATAATTGTATTTAATATGTTTAGAATAATATAAAGGTTTTGTTTTGAGACTCAACCCATGTTATATTGTCTGACTGCCATACCGTAAATGCGTTCGGTAGTAATATTTTTATTAACGAAAGTGGAGTTGTTCTACGCAAAAAATAATACAACCAAACGCATTTTTGTCAGACAATATAACATGGGTAGGGTCTCAAAACAGTACCTTTATTCTCATTCTTAAACAGTCATACTTTAGACATTAACTGTTAAAATCAGTACCTTTTATTGCCCACGTCTGTCAACTTTTACCCCCGTTACTAGTATCAAATAACCCACAAACATTCCATCCAATCCTGTGCGGTGGGTATGCCATGGGTTGGCGTTATGAGCCGCATAAGCATGCAGGTAAAGCGCAGTAGACGCACTGCACGAGGGTGGTCACGCTAATTAATAGGCACGTTCAGACACAGCTATTTAACTCGAGCTAAAGGTCAAGTTAAGGTCGAGTCGAGGTAAATGGTCGAGTTAGTGCCTGTGTGGACAGGAGTCGAGTTAACTTAACTCGACCTTAACTTGACCTTTAGCTCGAGTTAAATAGCAAATTTACCTCTGACAAAAGTCAGAGGTAAAGTCTTATCTCGACCAGTTGACTCGAGTTAACTTTCTGTATGGACAGCGCCATTAGATAGCTCGAGATAAATATGACCTTTCGCCAAAATTGACCTGCTGCTGAAGACTTCCGGGTCAATGCACTCGCGTGTTGTTTTATACTTCGACTCACTTTCTTCTACATTTGTCAACAGTTTATAGTTCAAAACAACGATTTCAGAATGGCGGACCGCCCAAAACAAGGTGGTAGAGGAACAAATTGGAAAGACGATGAAATAAAACAATTAATAGCGATATGGCGCGAACCTGAGACCCAGGATAAAATCAATTCGAAGAAAAGTTCAAAAAAGTTGGTATGGGAAGAAATAGCAGTGCGGCTGCACGATACGGGCTATCCGGCACGGACCGGACAACAAATCTATTTTAAGGTGAAGGACCTTAAAAAGAAGTACAAGAAACAGGTAGATAATCATGATAGGTCCGGCGCAGGAGCTGTAGACCTCCAGGTATTTCCCTGGAATTTGTTTGACCGGTTTGTTTACAAAATTAGAACTCGCGCGGTTTTTCTGTCAAGGTTCACCGTAGTGGCGGTATAACATCCGGAATTTAACTCCAGGGGCAGACGGTCGAGTTAAATTCTACGGGTTAATTTGGTCGAGCTAAAGACGTGATGCTTGTGTGTGGACAATCAGTCGAGTTAGTGAAAACATTTCAGGTATTTTACCCCGGGTCATAAAATATTTAACTCGATTTAAATAGCCATGTCTGAACGCAGCTAATGTAGGCCATGTTAAGTTGTCTCATTTAAATGTCACCGATTTCTCTCGAGAACCAATGAGAATTTCTTACACATTCTTAGCTCTTAAGAATTATTCTTCAAGCTCTGATGACATACAAAGCATCACATAAAGCACAATATCCCAATTCATTAAAAACAATTGTGGTGTTTCTCCGCCTTTAAATTGTTACTATAGATGGGGTGACAGGCGACGTCACACCTAGCATTTGGCCAGCAGTTACCATTGTTCTTTGCCCGGCGGTTTGCGTGCGCATCCTGTTTTATCTAGGACCAGTGCTTTTAAAACTCACGCCAAAGCATTATAAAGGGCAATAAGGCATAGCGGACAGTGTTGTGGTCACGTGCTGTTCACTCAAGCATGTATCGACAGTCCAGTCCCTTCGACCTTTGCGTTTGTTGCTAAATCTATAGTTTATCACATCCAAAATGGCAAGAAATATTCAGTTTTTAACTCTCCGCGAGCAAAAGTTATCATAGCGTACATGCGCTATTTTGGTATATACGCAACCAGCGTCAAGCATATACTATTCACAGTGTGCCATGTTGCGCCGTGCGAGCGTTATGTAGGTACCCAAGCTGCATGCTTCTGAATTCATAGGCTTTAAGCAGGTCCACCAATTTGGAACTGACTAAACTTGATCTCTTAAAGTCTAATCATCAAATATAATTTTTCTTGTTCTTACCTGTCACAGATAGTTGGTAATGGATTTGACAACATCAATGACACCACAACTGACACCACCTATTATGAGACCATCTATGCATTGCTGGACACACATAGTCCCAAATATCGCCTGACATTTGGGGAAACACTGGCGGGAAAACTCCAAAGTCTTCAGAAATTCCAAGGGGACGGTGTGGAAGAAGAGACAGAAGGAGTGGAGAGTGGACAATGACATCAGATGAGATGGTGATACATGTATTCACCTTAAACTGTGACCCTAGTTTGGAATACATTTATAAACTAGACACACAACAAAAAATTTGGAAACTCTCGGTTGGAGTCAACTGTTAGTCTGCTATTATTCGCATGGATCCAGTCCACCATTTGCGAGGAGAGCCTCAAACTGGAATCAGATTGAATGAAAGTGTTGCATCATTTCACAATGTCTCACTGCATGACCAGTTGTGCAGAGAGAGTAGAACTAGTTACGTAATGTTAGGGAATAGTCCCATTCAATGTGGTATCAGTTTGAGGCTCTCCTTGCAAATGGCGGATCGTGCAAACTGCAAAGGGCAGTTATAGTTGTGTAAAGATGCATACATTCACATAGGGAGGGTCATCCATATTGAGAGTGTAGGAGAGATGAGAGTTAGTTGGATTACGAGGATAGAAGGAACATTGAGATTTCTTTAAGGCATATCATTAATTATTAAATAGTATCACCCAAGTGTACCTGTTATAGCAGATGCTGTCTGAGGATGGCAGCTAATGGGTAGCAGTGCTATATTACTTTCATGTCTGCAAAAATCCATTTAAAATTTTACTGTAAACCCACTTAATTTGGCAAGGGATGCGGATTTGCGAAATTAAATCCCAGCGAAACTGACAATTTTGCGTTGAAAGTAACAGTAACAATTCTAGATTCACTAAATCGAATGCCTGCTAAAATAGCAGTAATTTTAAATTTGTGAAATAAAGTATCCGTGAAATTATAGTGTTTTACAGTATGTTCCATCTAAGGCAAAAAAAAATGGTTTGCTTGTCCATAATAGATGCAAAAAAATAAAGTTGGGTCGGTAAGTTGAATTTTTAAAATTTTAAATCCTGTACCAAGTATCAATATAACCACTCATAAATAACAATACATATGCAAAAGACAAATATCTGTTAAAAAAAGGTGATGTTTCAAAACATGTTTTTCTTCCATTTTTATGATATTTATTTTTTCACCAGCGAAAAAAGGAACGAAAAAAATCACCTTTATCACAATGAAAAAAAGGTGATTTTTTTGTTTGAAAAAAAAGACGAAAAAAGTTAAAAACGACACGGTCAGGACCATAGGAGATGGTCGGTCGGACGAGGACAAGCAAAGACCTTTTTTTTGTTGCCTAATCTTGTGTTATATCCTACCCCAATGAGCAAGTGGCTGTGGGTGAAATCTCAATTGTGAAGGTTTATGGAGTGGCAGGTCACTCGGGTAGAGACATCCTCATTTGTCGGTGTAGTTACAAGTGGGATGTACATTTTGTGTGTGTTTTGATTGTATAGTACTTTACAATTACCATGTTTACCCACCTTAACCCTAATCAGCCAGGCTATCTTTTTGTGTGGAAACCGGGGGAGGGGGACAAAGTTCGACCCCTCGGACCCTCAAATCACTAACGACTGAAATAAGCTGCCAACGCTTGCCGGGGCAGTGATTTCGTTCCCACATAACAGCTCGGACGATGGCGTCATCCAATCAATGCTGTAGCATGCGCGTGGACATTTTTTTGCCCTAGTGAATCGTAGTGTCTAGGAAGGTTAGGGTTAGCAGCTATGGAAAAACATGTGTTTTAACCCTAACCAACCAGGCTATGTTTTTGTGTGGAAACCAGGGGAGGGGGACAAAGTGAACTTTTTATCAAACAAATCGCCGCAAAACCCCTGGGAATCGCCCCGCCGATCACCACCACTGCACCGCGTCCCTAACAACTAAGCTAAGCTGCCAATGCTTGCCTGGGCAGCGATTTCGTACGCACATATCAGCTCGGATAATGACTTCATCCAACCAATGCTGTAGCATGCGTGTGGGCATTGTTATTTGCTGAAGTAAATCATAGTGTCTAGGAAGGTGTTACCTGATTGGCACCCACTATGTTCCATTTCTATCGTTTGGAATGTCTTGAAATTGTTGGGTTGAAATATAAGTTGGGTCAGTATTCTTTGTAAAATAAAACTTTTGTGACCAGTCACGTCAAAAAGGACATACATGTAATTACAGCAATCACAGTTTTAAGATAGAGCCTAGAGCAGGGGTGGGCAACCTTTTTGAATGAATGGGCCAGATATAAGGAGTGAAAAATTGACTGGGCCGCACCTAACCAATCATGGGGGGCGGGAATGAAAGTCAACCGACAAGATTGTTCTGAGTCAAGCGTGCGAGCGAAAATTGTCGACTTTACCATTATTTGTGGCACGATTGAGGTACAAGCCTTTACCAAAGAATGTTGCATTTTGGGGACACATTATATGCGCGCGTAGCGCGCGATTTTTTTTCATCTGTGTACATTTGACCATCATAATTCCTCTTGTCACCCTCTGGTTATGCCACTGACAGATGACAATGGGGAAAATGGCCTACGCACGTTGAGGAACATCATTTGTGCCGATAAATGCTAAGCAGCTAGCTCGTAGTTTTGTGATGATGTAAAATAGATTTTTTATTTTTTTATTTTTCTTGATACATCTCGCGGGCCGCAAAATAACCACTGGCGGGCCGCATGCGGCCCGCGGGCCGTAGGTTGCCCACCCCTGGCCTAGAGGGTAATATATTTAGTGAAATATAAAGAAAAAGGCTTCTTCAAATCATATCTTGTGATAACAAAGTCCGATTACCTTCAACATGATTTCATTTCAAAGCTTTAATCTGCTCTTTCATGTTATACAATAACTCAGAATTGACTCTGGCCTCCAACATATCCATTTTGATGCGACGGTCACATTTGGTCTAGCTTGACATCAAGTGTAATCTCAAATATATTGTATATGAAATGTACTATTAACTATATTTTACTTTATTTAGCTATAGCGAGCACTCTACAATGTATTGTAAACACTGGTGCTTATAGGGTTAACATATTACTTTCTTGCCAAGGCTATGTTTGTAGATTTACAAAATATTTATAATAGCCCATGTCTGTATATTTTGCTCTCGTTTTAAATTGTGGGTTCTTTTACCGTGAAATGTTGTTAAAAATAATTATATTTTTCACTGGCTATAATATTAGTGTGCACTGTTAGATTGTATGCATTATTAATTATGTATGTTCCTAATTGGGTGTTTCCACAGTAATTAGAGACTCCCTTTTTTTGTACATGGGTCCATCTCATATTTTGCCATTACTACTGTTTAGTAGTGGAGAGATAGCGAACAAAATTTCAGAATCCCACTCAAATGTTGAAAAATGTTTACACACAACCCTATGGGATATTGTGTGTCAAATGTTATGACCGTTAATGTTACAACTGTTATGTTTTAAACCTTGACGCACAGTATTTAAAAGACAAAATCTTTCAAAGTTGGCCATGTACGTGGTTTGTGCTTATTTCCTAAGTCGATAGACATCAATTAGGCCAAGTAAAACAAAACAACAGTTGATCATCCGGACTTTTCAAAAAAAGGATGAGGGAGGGGCTTTTTATTATTTATTTTTTTCCAAGATGGCCGCCGGCTTTTTGAAGTAAAGATTTTACAGTCTGAGCCTCTTACATTGTATATGCATGTACAGATACAGTTTTACTGGAGCAACTTAAACATTTAATAGTTTTACATGCAATTTTTTGAAGTTTTACTATACATTTTTTTTAAAAATCATAAATCATTATTATGCGCATTTAATTTTGATGCTTGATTCAAAAACAATTATAGAAATAACTGAAAAAATCTATTGTTAGGTCGCCATCTTTTGTCAAAATTGTGTCCAACATGTTTCACGATGGCGAACTGCATTTTAGCATGCAGAAGAGTAACAAAAATGCACACATTTTGCTAATTAAACCCATTTCCATGGAATCTCCACTAGTACTATTAGCAGGAAATAAAAGGTATTTTTCCTAATTTCAAGTCAAGAAAAGGAGCAACCCCCCCCCCCCCCCCCAAAAAAAAAAATCATTTCGCATTTGACTTTTCAGGCTTGTTACCGGAAACAACTTGTTTTGTGTTTTGGCCTAAGATAGATAATATAGTTTGTTTATTTTGTATGTAAAACCAAAAAAAACATACAACCAAAAACATGAAACCCCTTCTGCGGATTGTCTATCCTTTGAGAGAGGGTCGATCAGTCAGTTGGTGTGTGTTTTTGAGGGGTGTGTTTGGTTTGTTGTTGTTGTTTCGTTGTTGTTGGGTTTTAAAAAAAATCAATATTTTAAAAACTTTTCAACAATTTTTAAAATGTTAAAAACGTTTCAACATTTAAAAAACATTTTAAACATTTTTTACAACTTTTCAACGTTTTTCACAATTTTAAAAACTTTTCAAACCATTTTCTAACATTTTTCAGAAATTTGAAAATGTTTTGGTAAAATATTGGTTGGTCAGGCCCACAGAACAGTATTATTTATCCCTGGCCTAAAGTACAATTAGAATAAGATGTCTATACATACAACACAGGTTTTATATGCATTACTGTTACTATCTACTGAAGATAGCATTTCCAATCCAGGAAATAGCACAGATTTTACCTGAATGTGTAAACATTCTCTCTAAATCCGTCTAATCATTTTTCATGTTGGTGATTATATAGCAGCTGCAAAATGTTCAATTACCACCGTTTTCAACACCTCCACCAAATAACCCAGTATTTCTGGGTAATTGGTGGTGATTTTAGTGGTTATCTTGAATAGAAACAGGCCATGATTATTTTAGTGATGATGACTTTTGATCTATGCGCAAAAAACCTTCTATGCGGTGTGTGCACAAGTGGGTTACTAAGATGGGGTTGTAACAGTGATTTTTTTAAATTTGAGAATAGGTAAGTCCTATACTGATGTACGTAGCTAAACAGCTCCTGTTTGCATAAATTAAAAAAGGCAACAGCACCAGTTTATGATGCTCACCGGAGTTAGGAATGAATAGACTTACAGCAAGTCCGTAGGACACAAACAATGACGGTATGGTGTAAAGTGAGAGAATGAAATACCTAAAATAAATAATGAAACGTGAAGTATCATATATTTCAGGCTTGTAAAAACTGTCCAGCACGTACGTTTTATCATAACTTTCAAAACCAGACCATTTTGGGGGAATTTTCCCAACAATTCAGTGTAAGCTTCAATTAAGTCTAATACCCCTGAATACTTAAATCAGACGACACAAACAGCGCCACCAACGATAGGACACTCGCCAAAGTTAATCCAAAGTGGCTTCCGATTGGCAAGTTGAGTGGCCACCCCTGGTTGTAGTATGACGATTTGCTCGGATACGTTTGTGTTGCGCATATTTTGGTGGAATTCCGGCATCACCCCTTTTACTGCTGACAAGAAACATAAATCTAGTGGTTATTGCTAATGCTGGGTATTGGTGGTTATGATTATCACCCCAATAAACCACCAATAACTAGTTATTGCTGGTGATGGAATAGAAATATGCTTCATGTATTATTATATAGGCAGGCAGAAATTACAAGTTAATCAAAAGTACTCTGCAAGTATAATGCCAACAATTTACTCGCATCCTTTTATTTTTCATAGTAAAATATATTAAATTGCATAGAATTATTTAAATGCCCAAATTGGGAGCTTTCATTACAACTAAATATTATAAAATGTTGTTATTATATACAGAGTGTTTCAGAAAGAATATTATCTGTAGGGTAAAGTTGCCAGCTTTCGGTCAGCGCCTATTTTCGGTCAATTCGCCCAAATTGTGTAATGAAAATGACCTCGTTGTTATAAACTGACGGCTACAAAACCGCAGCATAGTTGATACACGGTATTACTTTTAAAATGGCGACGACCGATGCATTACACGATTTTGGCCAGGTGACCAAAAATAGGCGATTTTGGCCAGGTGACCAAAAATAGGCGCTGACCGAAAACTGGCGACTTTACCCTAATCATATTTTTTTATAATATGGAATACTGATGAGGTAAATATCTGCCTGATGTGAAATATAATATTCAAGCCCGTCGGAACCACAATGCCGTACCACTTTTTGGGGGAGTGAGGGTTGGCCCCCTTGAATCCCACAAGGGGCTCTGCCCCTTCCAACCCTGTTGGGTGTTTCATCCCTAGACCCCTGTTTCTGCCGTATCACTTCAATATTTGTTCCGGCGAGCCTGTAATTATTTAGTCAGAGTCTTCCACAAAAGATAGTTGGAATTGTGTTCGCTTCTATGTAGTGACTATAGCCTAATAGGCCAATGTTGGGGTTTCATGATTTTCATATCACAGATTTTCTTTCAAATACTCAGTGATGGTATTACAATGTTTTTCCTCTGTAGAAATAATTGTATTATATGTATTTGAATAACTGGAGTTAACCACTTGCCAAGTAGGCATATGCGCCTAAACAAAATGCTAATTTTTTCAAAAAACATGTGTTTGTTTTGGAAAATCTCATATTATGTACTACAATTTGTAGGTAATTCTCATTCTTTTAATGTGGTACCTCATTTATGGTGATGAAAAATAAACTTTTAAATGGGATTGCTTTGTGTTTTGTACACTGTGAACTATTGGAAGCACTCGGGCATGTGTGGGTAACTTTGTAATTGGGAAAATACTTGCTCACACGTTGTCATGTTGTGCAGGGATAGCACTGGATCAAAAATGTGAGAGGTCCCATGAAACTTTTCAGGACCCCGTAGGACTTCAAAAAACAAATTTAAGAGGTCCCAAAAAAATTGAGGGGTCCTGAAGTTTGGGTATTTGAAATTTTACTTTTTTATGGACAGTTTTAATGAATTTATATTGTGAGCAAAGGATAGATATGTAATTTACAGAATTTCTTAAGGTTTCCATTTCCATACATCGTCGTCAAATTTAAGGGGTCCCTTCAATTTTGATCGGGACCCGCAAGTCTTTCCAGTTTGAAACCTGACGCGTCACTACAAGAAAGTGAGAGGTCTAGGACGCGTCAGAATGCGACCCCTGATTTTGTGTCATCAAATTATGGAAAAATTTGCGTACATGAACATTTTCGCGCTTTGCAAATTTTGAACAATTTTGCTTGTTTTTATTTTTGCGAATTTAAGCTACCTTACATAGACCTACCATAAATACTGTTATGAACCTACAAACAAATATATTCACACGTTTTTATTTCCGCTCTAAATGTAGCGCAAACATTTCCATAATAAGAGATATAATAATTGTAATCGCCTGCGGGAAGGAAAATATGTTTTGATGACTTTTAAAAGGTTACTTTTTCATAATAGGGCGAAATACTTCAGGGGTTCTTATGATAGTTCTTGTTGAACAATGTTATACGAAACAGGGTTGACAATCATCTATGGGGACATTTCATCAGGATACATGATATGGCCTTTTTAATCAACCAAAATCTGTTTGATGAATTTTGAAGGGTAGGTTTAATGATATTTTTGATCATTTGAAGAAGAAAAAAATTGTGTTAATTTCTTTCTGACTCACCTTGTACATGTATGTGACAGTATGCCAACTCTTATTTATTTATGTAGATATTGTAAGCAAACAAATAATAAAAACAATGTTTTACAGGGAAAATAGATGTGTTTGAAATTGAGTTATTTTGTATTAGTTTGAATCCTCCTATATTGAAAACATGCATTAGATGTTTATTTCAGTCAGTTCCAAATTGGTGAATCTGCTTACAGCAGTGAATGACTTCAGAAGACAGAAGATTGCAAAACGATTGCAAGGCATAACATGGCGCATTGTGAATTGAATGTGTGACGCTTGTGTATGCCAAATTAGTGTGCGTAGTGCAGATTTCCTCTGCCCTTTTAAACCTCTTCACTCCCCAGGTCACGCTTGTTGCTTAAGGTCACATTTTTAACCCCCGCACCCTAAAAAGGTGGTTTTTATCCCCCTGGTTTATAAAACCAGAAGGGGATTTTGTCATCATGTTTATCCCCCTGGTTTATAAAACCAGAAGGGGATTTTGTCATCATGTAATGTGTGTCTGTCTGTCTGTCTGTGCGTATGTATGTGTGTATGTGTGTGCCTTTTGGTTAGCCTTTTTTCCAAATGCTGTATATTGAAAGGATGGACGGATTGACTTCAAACCTTCAGTGATAGGTAGGCCATGGTCAAACACTGTAGCTGCTTGTTTGGGGGTCTAATTTGCAAAGGTCATCTGAGGTCAAAGGTCATCTAGAGGTCAAATCGTAAAAGTTGCCCGAATGCTGTATCTGTTGAAAGGATGGACGGATTGACTTCAAACCTTCAGTGATAGGTAGGCCATGGTCAAACACTGTAGCTGCTTGTTTGGGGGTCTAATTTGCAAAGGTCATCTGAGGTCAAAGGTCATTTAGAGGTCAAATCGTAAAAGTTCCCCGATTGACTTCAAACTTGGAGAAAAGAAACATGAACACCGGGTGAACATGTTTAAAATAAATTAGAGGTCATCCAAGGTCATCTGAGGTCAAAGGTCATCCAGAGGTCAAATCTTAAAAGTTGCCCGATTGACGTCAAACTTGGAGACAAAAAACATGAACACCGGGTGAACATGTCTAAAATAAATTAGAGGTCATCTGAGGTCAAAGGTCATCCAGAGGTCAAATCGTAAAAGTTGCCCGATCGACGTCAAACTTGGAGACAAGAAACATGAACACTGGGTGAACATGTCTAAAATAAATTAGAGGTCATCCAAGGTCATCTGAGGTCAAAGGTCATCCAGAGGTCAAATCGTAAAAGTTGCCCGATTGACGTCAAACTTGGAGACAAGAAACATGAACACCAGGTGAACATGTCTAAAATAAATTATAGAGGTCATCTGAGGTCAAAGGTCATCCAGAGGTCAAATCGTAAAAGTTGCCCGATCGACGTCAAACTTGGAGACAAGAAACATGAACACTGGGGGAACATGTCTAAAATAAATTAGAAGTCATCCGAGGTCAACGGTCATTAGAGGTCAACCAAGGTCAAAGGTCAACAAGGGGTTAATTTGTGCAATAAACACCGTGGGAACATGTAAAAAAATAATTAGAGGTCATCTGAGGTCAAATGTCATCCAGAGGTCAAATCGTTAAAGTTGACCGATTGACCTCAAACTTGGAGAAAAGAAACATAAACACCGGGGGAACATGACCCATATATGACCGTTGACCTCATTTAGTTGATCTCCCAGCCAGGGGGATTCGCAAGTCGTGACTTGCAGTATTTTGTTACATTTTCATTTTGTCTTTAGGCTATTGTATTTATGTAACCAGATTGTATTTATGTAATCAGATTGATTTTTTTCTGTTTGGACTTATTTTAAAGGCAATTTAAATACCCTTTAATAATTTGAAGAGAGAAAAAATATATCACTTATGATTTAATTAATACAGCTCATTAAGCATAATTAGTCCGTGGAGGAGGAGATAACTGGCTTAACATGCTTAATGTGGGTGAAAATTGAGTGCTGTCATGTAATAGAGCTTTCTTAGTCTTATGCCATGTTGGTTCTAAATGATGGGAGCTTTACATTAAAGTGTCAATTAAGCTCAAATTAACTAATTGTCAAATCTGATTAACGTAGTAGGACGATCCATGTACAAATCATAGTCGTAAATTAGTTTGGGTCTCGAAGTTTTAAAATTTTACTTCAAAGAACATTGGTAAAGAGTTATTAAAATGCTCTGATGTAAAAGAAATAGTTCTAATTTATATTTCTATAATTTAGTTATTTTTTCCAGTATTCGAGTTAAATTGCATATTTTGACCACCCTGTATATATATTTCCTAATATAAGCTGACCAATTAATATTGTATGGCTGGATGGGTAATTTACTCAAGTACAACAAAACATTTGTAGCTTTTATATAGGCAATCATGTCCTACATTTAGACAGTGGGATAAAAAGTAAATCATCGTTTTGTTTGAAATGTTAATTGTTACACCCTGTATAATGTTTAGGTCACCCTGTATATTTGATTTCTAGTTACCATATTTACAATCCTTGGATTATAAGCTTTCCAAATATATTGTTTCATACCTTTAGACGTATTTAGATATTCTACTGAAACTGCAAAAGGAGGTTTATTTCTTGAAATAGACCCATGTAACATAAATGTAGCCCACAATCATGTTCAAAACTGTTGGGACACTTCCTGCATGTCCTGTGAAACGGTGGTCCCTCCCCCTAAACTCAATGTTGGTCCATATAAAAGCATCGTCCAGCAACGGGCTGTGTTATATATATCAGCCCCAACATTGGTTTGGGGGGGGGGGGGGGGGGGTTGAGAGGGATGGCAGCTTTACATAAACTAGTTTTGACTATCATACTTTCAATTGACAGCTTTTTACTAATTTTGAAAGATATTTGATGCGCACGTGTATAGTGTCCCAACAGGTTTTGAACAAGATTGTATTAAAGCATTGTAAAAATAATGTACTAAATTCATATAAGTCCTTGTAACTGCATTAAATAAGTTCCAAATTATCTTATATTTGGCAATATTAGAGAGCGATAATGTGCCATTAGTATCGTTTATTTAAGAAAATAATGGGTTAGTAATGTCTTCAATTTAAAGGGGCATTGTCTGAATTACGCACCTAAATGGTACTTTTTAATAAAGACTTATTTCATAAGATAATAGGTAAAACAAATAATGTCATTAAATAAACTAATGATTGTGTTATTGTGGTAGGGTGGGGGTGACCGTTTATTTCAGATTAATATACTCTTAATTGAAGCATGTTAATTGAGACGCCATAATAATTAAGATTCGTATTCGTATAGAGGTAGATGTCAACAAACACAAAATATCCATTTGACAACGTAATACATCACCTATGAATCGCATGTTATTATTAAACATATACCAATTCGTAAGGTCCGGAAAAATGAAATCAACTTTAGAATGAAAAGTTACAAACATTTCCAAAATGAAATACAAAACTAAACAAACGAAAACAAAACCATAAAAACAAGAACCTATCGAGATTCGAACCAGCAATCTACTTATTCTAAGACAGAAAACATACCACTGAGCTAACTGGGGAGTCAGCTTTTTGAAGAGGCATTTTGCTTATTAACTCTAGCACTGTATTGATCAACCACGGTCAACCCATCAATTTCAATAGAACCCTATGTACGGTCTACCAGAATGAATAGAAAGGAAGTATTGATCATCTTTTAAGATATTATTGGTAGACCGTGGTTAATCGTGTTGAATTCGCAAAAATGATTATTATTTTGAACAGTATGAAAGTGTATATAATGTTAACCGTGGTAGACCGATAATAATAAGTGTATTTCCATACTAAATCATCTCAAGAAGAATATTAGTTTAACAAGATAAATTGTTATACCTTATCTTCTTATACTAGTACAACGTATTGCCCTACTAGTGTAGTGGTTTCGACTGACACCGCAGACTCTGTCCATGGGTTCGAATCTCAGCGCGGCAGTTTAGTTACATTTTAATTTTTACTTCAAATGTTTAAACAATTAAGATTTGAAATAAATGAGTTGATCAGGTTGGTACAACATGGTTTTTTTTCGTCGCCTTGACGCACCGCCACTTGATGCAATCGTTTGAAACACTCGCCGCTGTAAATTAGATACTTTGAAACTATGACACTTTATCCAAATACACGTTATTTATGTATTTCATTAAATGTGTATACGTAATTAGACTATAAAGTTTAACTCGAAATGTTACAGAAGCAATGTTCTTCATTTCTTAAAAAGAATGGTTAAAATCGAAGCTACCGTTTTCGAGATATAGCGATTTTTGTATTTTTTATAGCTCATTTTTCCACTCCATTAATACATGTATTAAAGCATTGTAAAAATAATGTACTAAATTCATATAAGTCCTTGTAACTGCATTAAATAAGTTCCAAATTATCTTATATTTGGCAATATTAGAGAGCGATAATGTGCCATTAGTATCGTTTATTTAAGAAAATAATGGGTTAGTAATGTCTTCAATTTAAAGGGGCATTGTCTGAATTACGCACCTAAATGGTACTTTTTAATAAAGACTTATTTCATAAGATAATAGGTAAAACAAATAATGTCATTAAATAAACTAATGATTGTGTTATTGTGGTAGGGTGGGGGTGACCGTTTATTTCAGATTAATATACTCTTAATTGAAGCATGTTAATTGAGACGCCATAATAATTAAGATTCGTATTCGTATAGAGGTAGATGTCAACAAACACAAAATATCCATTTGACAACGTAATACATCACCTATGAATCGCATGTTATTATTAAACATATACCAATTCGTAAGGTCCGGAAAAATGAAATCAACTTTAGAATGAAAAGTTACAAACATTTCCAAAATGAAATACAAAACTAAACAAACGAAAACAAAACCATAAAAACAAGAACCTATCGAGATTCGAACCAGCAATCTACTTATTCTAAGACAGAAAACATACCACTGAGCTAACTGGGGAGTCAGCTTTTTGAAGAGGCATTTTGCTTATTAACTCTAGCACTGTATTGATCAACCACGGTCAACCCATCAATTTCAATAGAACCCTATGTACGGTCTACCAGAATGAATAGAAAGGAAGTATTGATCATCTTTTAAGATATTATTGGTAGACCGTGGTTAATCGTGTTGAATTCGCAAAAATGATTATTATTTTGAACAGTATGAAAGTGTATATAATGTTAACCGTGGTAGACCGATAATAATAAGTGTATTTCCATACTAAATCATCTCAAGAAGAATATTAGTTTAACAAGATAAATTGTTATACCTTATCTTCTTATACTAGTACAACGTATTGCCCTACTAGTGTAGTGGTTTCGACTGACACCGCAGACTCTGTCCATGGGTTCGAATCTCAGCGCGGCAGTTTAGTTACATTTTAATTTTTACTTCAAATGTTTAAACAATTAAGATTTGAAATAAATGAGTTGATCAGGTTGGTACAACATGTGTTTTTTTCGTCGCCTTGACGCACCGCCACTTGATGCAATCGTTTGAAACACTCGCCGCTGTAAATTAGATACTTTGAACTATGACACTTTATCCAAATACACGTTATTTATGTATTTCATTAAATGTGTATACGTAATTAGACTATAAAGTTTAACTCGAAATGTTACAGAAGCAATGTTCTTCATTTCTTAAAAAGAATGGTTAAAATCGAAGCTACCGTTTTCGAGATATAGCGATTTTTGTATTTTTTATAGCTCATTTTTCCACTCCCTTAATACAATCATGTTCAAAACTGTTGGGACACTTCCTGCATGTCCTGTGAAACGGTGGTCCCTCCCCCTAAACTCAATGTTGGTCCATATAAAAGCATCGTCCAGCAACGGGCTGTGTTATATATATCAGCCCCAACATTGGTTTGGGGGGGGGGGGGGTTGAGAGGGATGGCAGCTTTACATAAACTAGTTTTGACTATCATACTTTCAATTGACAGCTTTTTACTAATTTTGAAAGATATTTGATGCGCACGTGTATAGTGTCCCAACAGGTTTTGAACAAGATTGTATTAAAGCATTGTAAAAATAATGTACTAAATTCATATAAGTCCTTGTAACTGCATTAAATAAGTTCCAAATTATCTTATATTTGGCAATATTAGAGAGCGATAATGTGCCATTAGTATCGTTTATTGAAGAAAATAATGGGTTAGTAATGTCTTCAATTTAAAGGGGCATTGTCTGAATTACGCACCTAAATGGTACTTTTTAATAAAGACTTATTTCATAAGATAATAGGTAAAACAAATAATGTCATTAAATAAACTAATGATTGTGTTATTGTGGTAGGGTGGGGGTGACCGTTTATTTCAGATTAATATACTCTTAATTGAAGCATGTTAATTGAGACGCCATAATAATTAAGATTCGTATTCGTATAGAGGTAGATGTCAACAAACACAAAATATCCATTTGACAACGTAATACATCACCTATGAATCGCATGTTATTATTAAACATATACCAATTCGTAAGGTCCGGAAAAATGAAATCAACTTTAGAATGAAAAGTTACAAACATTTCCAAAATGAAATACAAAACTAAACAAACGAAAACAAAACCATAAAAACAAGAACCTATCGAGATTCGAACCAGCAATCTACTTATTCTAAGACAGAAAACATACCACTGAGCTAACTGGGGAGTCAGCTTTTTGAAGAGGCATTTTGCTTATTAACTCTAGCACTGTATTGATCAACCACGGTCAACCCATCAATTTCAATAGAACCCTATGTACGGTCTACCAGAATGAATAGAAAGGAAGTATTGATCATCTTTTAAGATATTATTGGTAGACCGTGGTTAATCGTGTTGAATTCGCAAAAATGATTATTATTTTGAACAGTATGAAAGTGTATATAATGTTAACCGTGGTAGACCGATAATAATAAGTGTATTTCCATACTAAATCATCTCAAGAAGAATATTAGTTTAACAAGATAAATTGTTATACCTTATCTTCTTATACTAGTACAACGTATTGCCCTACTAGTGTAGTGGTTTCGACTGACACCGCAGACTGTCCATGGGTTCGAATCTCAGCGCGGCAGTTTAGTTACATTTTAATTTTTACTTCAAATGTTTAAACAATTAAGATTTGAAATAAATGAGTTGATCAGGTTGGTACAACATGGTTTTTTTTCGTCGCCTTGACGCACCGCCACTTGATGCAATCGTTTGAAACACTCGCCGCTGTAAATTAGATACTTTGAAACTATGACACTTTATCCAAATACACGTTATTTATGTATTTCATTAAATGTGTATACGTAATTAGACTATAAAGTTTAACTCGAAATGTTACAGAAGCAATGTTCTTCATTTCTTAAAAAGAATGGTTAAAATCGAAGCTACCGTTTTCGAGATATAGCGATTTTTGTATTTTTTATAGCTCATTTTTCCACTCCCTTAATACAATCATGTTCAAAACTGTTGGGACACTTCCTGCATGTCCTGTGAAACGGTGGTCCCTCCCCCTAAACTCAATGTTGGTCCATATAAAAGCATCGTCCAGCAACGGGCTGTGTTATATATATCAGCCCCAACATTGGTTTGGGGGGGGGGGGGTTGAGAGGGATGGCAGCTTTACATAAACTAGTTTTGACTATCATACTTTCAATTGACAGCTTTTTACTAATTTTGAAAGATATTTGATGCGCACGTGTATAGTGTCCCAACAGGTTTTGAACAAGATTGTATTAAAGCATTGTAAAAATAATGTACTAAATTCATATAAGTCCTTGTAACTGCATTAAATAAGTTCCAAATTATCTTATATTTGGCAATATTAGAGAGCGATAATGTGCCATTAGTATCGTTTATTTAAGAAAATAATGGGTTAGTAATGTCTTCAATTTAAAGGGGCATTGTCTGAATTACGCACCTAAATGGTACTTTTTAATAAAGACTTATTTCATAAGATAATAGGTAAAACAAATAATGTCATTAAATAAACTAATGATTGTGTTATTGTGGTAGGGTGGGGGTGACCGTTTATTTCAGATTAATATACTCTTAATTGAAGCATGTTAATTGAGACGCCATAATAATTAAGATTCGTATTCGTATAGAGGTAGATGTCAACAAACACAAAATATCCATTTGACAACGTAATACATCACCTATGAATCGCATGTTATTATTAAACATATACCAATTCGTAAGGTCCGGAAAAATGAAATCAACTTTAGAATGAAAAGTTACAAACATTTCCAAAATGAAATACAAAACTAAACAAACGAAAACAAAACCATAAAAACAAGAACCTATCGAGATTCGAACCAGCAATCTACTTATTCTAAGACAGAAAACATACCACTGAGCTAACTGGGGAGTCAGCTTTTTGAAGAGGCATTTTGCTTATTAACTCTAGCACTGTATTGATCAACCACGGTCAACCCATCAATTTCAATAGAACCCTATGTACGGTCTACCAGAATGAATAGAAAGGAAGTATTGATCATCTTTTAAGATATTATTGGTAGACCGTGGTTAATCGTGTTGAATTCGCAAAAATGATTATTATTTTGAACAGTATGAAAGTGTATATAATGTTAACCGTGGTAGACCGATAATAATAAGTGTATTTCCATACTAAATCATCTCAAGAAGAATATTAGTTTAACAAGATAAATTGTTATACCTTATCTTCTTATACTAGTACAACGTATTGCCCTACTAGTGTAGTGGTTTCGACTGACACCGCAGACTGTCCATGGGTTCGAATCTCAGCGCGGCAGTTTAGTTACATTTTAATTTTTACTTCAAATGTTTAAACAATTAAGATTTGAAATAAATGAGTTGATCAGGTTGGTACAACATGGTTTTTTTTCGTCGCCTTGACGCACCGCCACTTGATGCAATCGTTTGAAACACTCGCCGCTGTAAATTAGATACTTTGAAACTATGACACTTTATCCAAATACACGTTATTTATGTATTTCATTAAATGTGTATACGTAATTAGACTATAAAGTTTAACTCGAAATGTTACAGAAGCAATGTTCTTCATTTCTTAAAAAGAATGGTTAAAATCGAAGCTACCGTTTTCGAGATATAGCGATTTTTGTATTTTTTATAGCTCATTTTTCCACTCCCTTAATACAATCATGTTCAAAACTGTTGGGACACTTCCTGCATGTCCTGTGAAACGGTGGTCCCTCCCCCTAAACTCAATGTTGGTCCATATAAAAGCATCGTCCAGCAACGGGCTGTGTTATATATATCAGCCCCAACATTGGTTTGGGGGGGGGGGGGGGGGGGGGGGGGTTGAGAGGGATGGCAGCTTTACATAAACTAGTTTTGACTATCATACTTTCAATTGACAGCTTTTTACTAATTTTGAAAGATATTTGATGCGCACGTGTATAGTGTCCCAACAGGTTTTGAACAAGATTGTATTAAAGCATTGTAAAAATAATGTACTAAATTCATATAAGTCCTTGTAACTGCATTAAATAAGTTCCAAATTATCTTATATTTGGCAATATTAGAGAGCGATAATGTGCCATTAGTATCGTTTATTTAAGAAAATAATGGGTTAGTAATGTCTTCAATTTAAAGGGGCATTGTCTGAATTACGCACCTAAATGGTACTTTTTAATAAAGACTTATTTCATAAGATAATAGGTAAAACAAATAATGTCATTAAATAAACTAATGATTGTGTTATTGTGGTAGGGTGGGGGTGACCGTTTATTTCAGATTAATATACTCTTAATTGAAGCATGTTAATTGAGACGCCATAATAATTAAGATTCGTATTCGTATAGAGGTAGATGTCAACAAACACAAAATATCCATTTGACAACGTAATACATCACCTATGAATCGCATGTTATTATTAAACATATACCAATTCGTAAGGTCCGGAAAAATGAAATCAACTTTAGAATGAAAAGTTACAAACATTTCCAAAATGAAATACAAAACTAAACAAACGAAAACAAAACCATAAAAACAAGAACCTATCGAGATTCGAACCAGCAATCTACTTATTCTAAGACAGAAAACATACCACTGAGCTAACTGGGGAGTCAGCTTTTTGAAGAGGCATTTTGCTTATTAACTCTAGCACTGTATTGATCAACCACGGTCAACCCATCAATTTCAATAGAACCCTATGTACGGTCTACCAGAATGAATAGAAAGGAAGTATTGATCATCTTTTAAGATATTATTGGTAGACCGTGGTTAATCGTGTTGAATTCGCAAAAATGATTATTATTTTGAACAGTATGAAAGTGTATATAATGTTAACCGTGGTAGACCGATAATAATAAGTGTATTTCCATACTAAATCATCTCAAGAAGAATATTAGTTTAACAAGATAAATTGTTATACCTTATCTTCTTATACTAGTACAACGTATTGCCCTACTAGTGTAGTGGTTTCGACTGACACCGCAGACTGTCCATGGGTTCGAATCTCAGCGCGGCAGTTTAGTTACATTTTAATTTTTACTTCAAATGTTTAAACAATTAAGATTTGAAATAAATGAGTTGATCAGGTTGGTACAACATGTTTTTTTTTCGTCGCCTTGACGCACCGCCACTTGATGCAATCGTTTGAAACACTCGCCGCTGTAAATTAGATACTTTGAAACTATGACACTTTATCCAAATACACGTTATTTATGTATTTCATTAAATGTGTATACGTAATTAGACTATAAAGTTTAACTCGAAATGTTACAGAAGCAATGTTCTTCATTTCTTAAAAAGAATGGTTAAAATCGAAGCTACCGTTTTCGAGATATAGCGATTTTTGTATTTTTTATAGCTCATTTTTCCACTCCCTTAATACAATCATGTTCAAAACTGTTGGGACACTTCCTGCATGTCCTGTGAAACGGTGGTCCCTCCCCCTAAACTCAATGTTGGTCCATATAAAAGCATCGTCCAGCAACGGGCTGTGTTATATATATCAGCCCCAACATTGGTTTGGGGGGGGGGGGGGGGTTGAGAGGGATGGCAGCTTTACATAAACTAGTTTTGACTATCATACTTTCAATTGACAGCTTTTTACTAATTTTGAAAGATATTTGATGCGCACGTGTATAGTGTCCCAACAGGTTTTGAACAAGATTGTATTAAAGCATTGTAAAAATAATGTACTAAATTCATATAAGTCCTTGTAACTGCATTAAATAAGTTCCAAATTATCTTATATTTGGCAATATTAGAGAGCGATAATGTGCCATTAGTATCGTTTATTTAAGAAAATAATGGGTTAGTAATGTCTTCAATTTAAAGGGGCATTGTCTGAATTACGCACCTAAATGGTACTTTTTAATAAAGACTTATTTCATAAGATAATAGGTAAAACAAATAATGTCATTAAATAAACTAATGATTGTGTTATTGTGGTAGGGTGGGGGTGACCGTTTATTTCAGATTAATATACTCTTAATTGAAGCATGTTAATTGAGACGCCATAATAATTAAGATTCGTATTCGTATAGAGGTAGATGTCAACAAACACAAAATATCCATTTGACAACGTAATACATCACCTATGAATCGCATGTTATTATTAAACATATACCAATTCGTAAGGTCCGGAAAAATGAAATCAACTTTAGAATGAAAAGTTACAAACATTTCCAAAATGAAATACAAAACTAAACAAACGAAAACAAAACCATAAAAACAAGAACCTATCGAGATTCGAACCAGCAATCTACTTATTCTAAGACAGAAAACATACCACTGAGCTAACTGGGGAGTCAGCTTTTTGAAGAGGCATTTTGCTTATTAACTCTAGCACTGTATTGATCAACCACGGTCAACCCATCAATTTCAATAGAACCCTATGTACGGTCTACCAGAATGAATAGAAAGGAAGTATTGATCATCTTTTAAGATATTATTGGTAGACCGTGGTTAATCGTGTTGAATTCGCAAAAATGATTATTATTTTGAACAGTATGAAAGTGTATATAATGTTAACCGTGGTAGACCGATAATAATAAGTGTATTTCCATACTAAATCATCTCAAGAAGAATATTAGTTTAACAAGATAAATTGTTATACCTTATCTTCTTATACTAGTACAACGTATTGCCCTACTAGTGTAGTGGTTTCGACTGACACCGCAGACTGTCCATGGGTTCGAATCTCAGCGCGGCAGTTTAGTTACATTTTAATTTTTACTTCAAATGTTTAAACAATTAAGATTTGAAATAAATGAGTTGATCAGGTTGGTACAACATGGTTTTTTTTCGTCGCCTTGACGCACCGCCACTTGATGCAATCGTTTGAAACACTCGCCGCTGTAAATTAGATACTTTGAAACTATGACACTTTATCCAAATACACGTTATTTATGTATTTCATTAAATGTGTATACGTAATTAGACTATAAAGTTTAACTCGAAATGTTACAGAAGCAATGTTCTTCATTTCTTAAAAAGAATGGTTAAAATCGAAGCTACCGTTTTCGAGATATAGCGATTTTTGTATTTTTTATAGCTCATTTTTCCACTCCCTTAATACATGTATTAAAGCATTGTAAAAATAATGTACTAAATTCATATAAGTCCTTGTAACTGCATTAAATAAGTTCCAAATTATCTTATATTTGGCAATATTAGAGAGCGATAATGTGCCATTAGTATCGTTTATTTAAGAAAATAATGGGTTAGTAATGTCTTCAATTTAAAGGGGCATTGTCTGAATTACGCACCTAAATGGTACTTTTTAATAAAGACTTATTTCATAAGATAATAGGTAAAACAAATAATGTCATTAAATAAACTAATGATTGTGTTATTGTGGTAGGGTGGGGGTGACCGTTTATTTCAGATTAATATACTCTTAATTGAAGCATGTTAATTGAGACGCCATAATAATTAAGATTCGTATTCGTATAGAGGTAGATGTCAACAAACACAAAATATCCATTTGACAACGTAATACATCACCTATGAATCGCATGTTATTATTAAACATATACCAATTCGTAAGGTCCGGAAAAATGAAATCAACTTTAGAATGAAAAGTTACAAACATTTCCAAAATGAAATACAAAACTAAACAAACGAAAACAAAACCATAAAAACAAGAACCTATCGAGATTCGAACCAGCAATCTACTTATTCTAAGACAGAAAACATACCACTGAGCTAACTGGGGAGTCAGCTTTTTGAAGAGGCATTTTGCTTATTAACTCTAGCACTGTATTGATCAACCACGGTCAACCCATCAATTTCAATAGAACCCTATGTACGGTCTACCAGAATGAATAGAAAGGAAGTATTGATCATCTTTTAAGATATTATTGGTAGACCGTGGTTAATCGTGTTGAATTCGCAAAAATGATTATTATTTTGAACAGTATGAAAGTGTATATAATGTTAACCGTGGTAGACCGATAATAATAAGTGTATTTCCATACTAAATCATCTCAAGAAGAATATTAGTTTAACAAGATAAATTGTTATACCTTATCTTCTTATACTAGTACAACGTATTGCCCTACTAGTGTAGTGGTTTCGACTGACACCGCAGACTCTGTCCATGGGTTCGAATCTCAGCGCGGCAGTTTAGTTACATTTTAATTTTTACTTCAAATGTTTAAACAATTAAGATTTGAAATAAATGAGTTGATCAGGTTGGTACAACATGGTTTTTTTTCGTCGCCTTGACGCACCGCCACTTGATGCAATCGTTTGAAACACTCGCCGCTGTAAATTAGATACTTTGAAACTATGACACTTTATCCAAATACACGTTATTTATGTATTTCATTAAATGTGTATACGTAATTAGACTATAAAGTTTAACTCGAAATGTTACAGAAGCAATGTTCTTCATTTCTTAAAAAGAATGGTTAAAATCGAAGCTACCGTTTTCGAGATATAGCGATTTTTGTATTTTTTATAGCTCATTTTTCCACTCCCTTAATACAATCATGTTCAAAACTGTTGGGACACTTCCTGCATGTCCTGTGAAACGGTGGTCCCTCCCCCTAAACTCAATGTTGGTCCATATAAAAGCATCGTCCAGCAACGGGCTGTGTTATATATATCAGCCCCAACATTGGTTTGGGGGGGGGGGGGGGGGGGGGGGGTTGAGAGGGATGGCAGCTTTACATAAACTAGTTTTGACTATCATACTTTCAATTGACAGCTTTTTACTAATTTTGAAAGATATTTGATGCGCACGTGTATAGTGTCCCAACAGGTTTTGAACAAGATTGCAGGTTAAAAAAGGGCATTTGGGAGATTTATCGGGAGATTTATACAAGAATGTTTACTTTTCATCCAGACAGATGCCCAATTTACACCGATTTATACTCAGCATAAGGCCTAAAAAAAAAAAAGGTTTGTTTGCCCAAACACGACCGACCCATAAAATCTCAAAACCCCATGCCTTTTTTTTCTTCTTTTTTTTTTTTGAGATTTCATTTTTTTTAAAAATAATGTTTATGTTGAAAAATATATGCATTAAATGATATTTTCATCTTAATTTGCCAAACTAATCAACTAAACTGCCCTGTAATTTACTTATTCCCACATATCCACCCTTTAAAACACTAAGGAGATGCAAATCCAAGATCCTACCACTATCTAGTGAAAAACAGAACATGTCAGACCATCCAGCATGGTCTGAAGGTTTGTACTACAGGCTGCCAGCTGCACTATGTATTAAAAACAAAATACATGTATTAGCCCTAACCAGCCAGGCTATGTCCGTACGGTGTGGAAACCGGGGGAGGGGGACAAAGTATGATTTTTAAACCAAATAATCGCCGTGAAACCTCTTGGAGTTGACCACCCCCCCCCCCCCCCCCCCCCCACTGATCTCCGCGCCGCATCCCTAACCACTCGGCTTACCTGCCAACGCTCTCCTGGGCAGCGATTTTGTACACACATATCAGCTTGGTTGATGACATCATCGAATCATATATGCTATTATAGAATGCGTGTGGAAATTTTTGACGGGGGAGATGACGAGCCCGTCATTTGAAACGACGTTTCTAAGTCGTAACCTTTTCACAAACCCCTAAAATTGCATTTGCTAATAACTTGCATTAATCATCTTCTGAAGCGATTTTGTTGTAAAATGTAATTGATATTGTTATAATATGAAGGTAAGAGGACACAGTAAGTTATTTCAGCTATTTGGATGCCATTTAGTAATATACTAAGCTATTTGGATGCTATTTTGTATTATATTATATGATTTAGTAATATACTGAGTCACTGAGTCCACGGCCACGGCACGGCCTCTTTGTTCCGTGTTGCCTTGGCTCTCGCAATTAGCCCAATGATTATGGCGAACCCTAGGCTACATCCCCCAGTCATCAATATTACCGTACGGACGCTAAAGCTGTACAAATATCGGAGCCTGCAAGATAGCGACATAAGAGGGCGGCTGAGAGTTACAGTCTAGGTGAACCCTTCAATATGATTAGCCCAATGATATGGCAACAACCCCTTGAGGACGGGGATCATACATCGTACAAAATATCGGGACCAGATTTAGTTTACGAATCACATTTACACACAAAATACACAGAATGTGACCATTTGAAGACTATAATAAGTTGCCTGACTGTTAAATGTAACTAAGGATTACTATGGGAACATAAAAAGATGAGATTATAAAGTTGAAGTACGCGATCTAATCAGTCAACTTTTTAATAAGCTTATTTTCCCCTATGCTTTCGTGTGTTCAGGCTGACACAGAATGCATACAGGCCTGATTGCACTGGGCTACATGTAGAGGGTAAGCTTTAGAATATGTGACGAACCGAAAACGGTGTTCCGTTTCATTATATTAGTATTTCGTTTACTGGATAAGTTTCCCCAGAGTAAAAATACTGTCCTACATATACTTACTTTATAGTCAAAAGAGGCCCATTATGTTTTCTAAACCATAATGAAATTGTTTACCTTTTCAAACCAAAGGGAGTGTTCATTATAAATATTTATTATTTATGGGGGTGGGGGTTATAACATCATAATACTTTCTCTGTCATGACAAAGGCAAAAAGGTCTCAGAATTCCACAACATTCATCAAAATTATTCAGTGGATTGTCCAAATGAATTTATTATTTATGGGGGTGGTTGGAAAAAATGGAGGGAGGATCAGAAAGAAATTCTTCGTTATTTATGGAGGGGGGGGGGGGGGGGGGGGGGTTATTACATCATAATACTTTCTCTGTCATGACAAAGGATAAAAGGTCTCAGAATTCCACAACATTCATCAACATTATTCAGTGGATTGTCCAAATGAATTTATTATTTAGGGGGGGGGGGGGGGGGGTTGGAAAAAATGGAGGGAGGATCAGAAAGAAATGCTTCGTGAGCAGTCAAATCTACTATTGCTTGATTAATTGGATATACAGGGGGATCAAGAAAAAAAATCAACGAAAAAGGGGGATCAAGAAAAAAAATAACGCTGTTTGGGGTGATCAAGAAAAAAATATGTCCAAAGCTCAAATATTTCCAACCTCCACCACCAGAGTATTTATGAACACTCCCTAAGAATAACATATGTGTAAGTTACTTTGTGTGAACAAATAAAGCCAATCATATTTTCCAGTTAAAAAAAATTAGTACCATAACACCACTTTCCAAATTATTTCTGCCATATTACAATACAAAAACATTTTTTAACATTCAAATATCCGACCAGCTCTACTAGGCGTGCCTAGTCTTGTTATTCTCTAGTTTAAGAATATTTTTAATAACCTTTAATAAAAAAAGTTTTACATAACCTATTTCTCAATGTGTCCTTATAATATTTCTGAATGATTCGGTGTCCACCATACAACTTTAATTACCCCAATCCAACTTCTTCATCAATGTTAACCATACGTCTTAAAGGTTGTTGACCCTATTCTAGATTTAAGGGCATCATCAGTGTAATGAGAAATGGGACCTTTCATTTGATATCAAAAACACTTTTGAATCCCTTAGAGTTAAATTGTTAGGAAACATAGTAGCAACGCTGTTTGTTAATGTCTGTTCTTGAACTTTCAACAGTCTTCTATCTCCCCCGTCCAGTTTTTTTTAAATACCTTGTTTTTGCTTTAGTGAATCGTATTGTAAGAAGGTTGGGGTTTTAAAGAACATTCAAGTGTATTAACATCAAATTGTATAGTCTTTTTCTTCTCTAAAAGTGTCCATATCCAAAAAAAGAAAGAAAAAAAAGGTAATCGACCTACCGACCCACTTTTTTCAACTCTTGTTTGGGCAAACAACCCTTTTTTTTTTTAGGCCTAACACATTGAAGGTTCACTTGTATAAAGTAAACCAATGATGCTTATCAAAATGGTTTTCCAATACAAAACCCAATACTAATATAATAACAATGAATTGAAGATTTTCGATGTTTCAAATTCAAACATTCATTGATAAATAAGTTCTATTAAGTGTATTTTAGTAACCTAACGACAAGCTCCAATAATACAACAAAATAAATGAAGATAAAATTATCAACATAATTATATCGAATTATAAATATTTTAAACAGGTTCGCCGTCATCGATACGTGAGAAGTTAAGCCCCGCAACAACAATTATAGTGTTATAGTTACATGTACAGGCTGTGTGACACCAGGGACAGGTGACACGCATCATTCATACACCTATGTGTTACTTCCCATCATGTCACCAGTTACCATGGCACGGTAGGCACCAGTTGCCATCTATATAAGGTCACGTTTTTTTTTACCTCGGCACCCATAAAAGGTGGTTTTGTTACATTCTAGTCATTTTTTTGTACTTCAGGTATTGTATTTGTGTAACCCTCCATGCGATTGACTTGTGTTTGGACTTATTTTAACGGCAATTTCATCCCCCTTAATAATCTGAAGAGAGAAAAAATCCATCACCTTTGATTAAATTAATACAGCTCGTTAAAGCATACTTAGTTAGGGTGGTTGAGGAAGTGGAGGAGGAAGTGGAGGAGGAGGAGGGGATAATTGTCTAATAATGGGTGAAAATGGACCGTTTTCCTGTAATAGAGCTTTCTAATTCTTAGTATTATGTCAGTTTAGTTCTAAATGATGCAACAATGCTTTACATCATTTACTTAAAGTATCAATTAAGCTAATTAACTAATTTTCAAATCTGATTAATGAAGTAGGATGAACCATGAGAAAACAGTCACAAATCCGTTTTTGTCAAGGTTTCAAAATTTTGCTTGCAGGAAAATTGGAAAGAGTTATCAAGGCTCTGATTGTAATGTATGAGCAATGATTTCTAATTTTTATTTGCATAATTTAGTTATCTTTTCCTTTATCTAAAATTTCGTATTTTGACCACCCTGTATATATATTTCCTAATAAGCTGAACAATTAATTTTGTATATGGTTGGATGGGTAATTTACTCAATTGCAGCAACAACATCTCTAGCCTTTTAATAGGTCCTGCATTTTTATGCATGGAGGGGAAAAAAGAAAATTATCATTTTCTATACAATTTTAATTGTTACACCCTGTATAACGTTTAGGTCACCCTGTATTTTTGATTTTGAGTTACCATATTTTCAATCCTTAGATTATAAGCTTTCCAAATATATATGGTTTCATACACTTTAGATGTAAACATGTTGATATATTCGACTGAAACTGCGAAAGGAGTATACGAGTCTTTCATGAAATAGACTCATGTAACAAAAATGTAGCCCAGGTTAAAAAACATGACCATAATGTCCTTTACCAAATTAATCTATTGTCTATTTTAGAGGCACACCCTGCTGTCAAATCATCATCTGGGATATCAAACATAATCAAGATTGGTCAGAATATAAAAATGAATTATCATCTCAGTTTTCGAATTGGGATATAAATAAATTTGATAATGCTAATTCACTTTGGGATTCCTGGAAATCTAAAATTCTGGAGGCTGCTACTAAAACTATTGGCAACAAGGAAATTAACTCAAGACATCGTAATTGGTGGGATAAAGATATTGATGAAAGTATTAAAAAACGTAAAACAGCTTGTAAATCACATAGACAATGGACTAAAGGTGATAAGAGGGATCAAGTACAAGGGGATAATCTCTGGAGTGAATATCAAGTACATCGACACAGAGTTAAATCCCTTATTAAGGAAAAGATTATGGATAAACGTGTTAGAGGTCTATTCAAATAGTTGAAGAGGGTGGTCTACAATGCCGTAATTTTTGGCAAAATCTAAAAGGCAAAAAGGGTAAACAGGATTGTCTCAAAGATCCTGGCTCAAATAAGATTATCTTTGATAGACACCGAATGAATCAATCTGTCTTACAATATTGGAGCACTCTTGGTAAAATGAATATAAACTTAAATGAAAAGGGGGATTATAATTCAATAGAGGTAAAGAGATCAGTGGTTGATATTAGGGCATATACTCATAATACTATTGGAGCACTTTCACGCTTAAAAGCATTACAACCACTAGACTAGCCGAGAAAAAGTCTACCCATCTAGCTTTCTTGGATTTCCGTAAAGCTTTCGATACAGTATGGCGAGATGGTCTTCTATCGGTTGCGTGGAATATTGGTATTCGTGGTAAAGTTTGGAATATTATTGATAGTTTGTATAATAATGTTTTATGTAATGTTAGATTTGGGGATATTATTACTGACTCTTTTGAAATTGATGAAGGACTGAAGCAAGGTTGTGTTTTGTCTCCCGTTTTATTCTGCATTTACATAAACGAATTTGCAAAAATGTTAGATTCTCAAAATGTTGGTGTAAATATTTGTAATGTTAATATTAGTTGCCTTTTTTGGGCCGATGATGTCGTATTAATTGCTGAGAATGAAATTGATTTAAACCGCATGCTTAGCATTGCTACCGAGTTCTCAAAGAGGTGGAAACTTAAATTTAACCACACAAAATCTAATGTCCTAATTGTTGGTAAACAAATCAACAAAAATAAAGTATGGAAATTAGGGGATGACGTCATTAAAGAGGTTGTTAGCTATAAATATTTAGGCATTCATATCACTAGGAATCTGTCAGATCACACGCACGTCAATGAAGTTATTTGTAAAGGTAACAAATTGATTGGATACATTAAATCAATTATCAATAATCATGGGGACTTTGACAGGGTGTACTATGGGGATGTATTGTGGAGATCACTGGCACTACCATCTATAAATTACGCATGCGCGATTACTAATTATAGTGCTAGCGACTACAAAAAACTTGAATCTCTTCAATTTCAAATGGCGAGATCAATTCTAAAGGCACCACGTAATACACCGTCAATGTCACTCTTGGGCGATTTAGGATGGGACACCCTTGAGTCAACCCATAATAGGATTAAAGTTAATTATTATTCACGTCTACATAATATGGGCCCTCACAGATGGCCTAAATTATTACTAAATGCAATGTTTATTATTCATGACTATGGTACTCAATTAAGATGGAAATGGCTTGACTCAATCAAATATATCTTATGTGATCACGGTATGGACTTCAACTTTTCATGCATACAACCCAATAACCCCAGATGGGTCCAAGTGTTTAAGAAAATAAGTGCTCAACAAAATTATGATAGATGGTATCAAAATGTATGTGATAAATCGTCTTTAAAATTGTATGTTCAGTTCAAAACACATCCATATTTGGAAAGTTATTTGAAGGACAAGCTTGATTTTTACGGGGCAAGCTTGAAGTTCAAAGCGCGTTCTAACACGCTTCCCCTGAATGGCAAGCTAAGTTCTTGGGAAGTTAATAATGACGGTATGTGCTTACTTTGTAAAAGTGGTTGTGAAGATATTAATCATTTTATGCTCTCATGTAAGTCTTTACATGCAATCCGTGACAATGAGCTCCATAACTTAAAATTAAATCTTCGCCGTGCAGATCTTTCATATGTATGGAATTTCTTCAGTGTTAGTGATAATAATACACAACTTTGCTTAATACCTAGGGGGCCAAATCAAGTATTTATATCCCCCCTGTATCCCCGTGCTGTAAAAGGTTGTTGGGTATACAGATAACCATTATGACCTATACAATACTTCTAGGGTGGACAACCTAAAAAATCGGGTGCACAAAGGCGGGAAATGGGGGGTCAAAGTTCAGGGGGGTCAGATTTTGTGAAAATTTGAGCGAACCATATCGTGTTTGGTATCAAATGAAAGCAAATTTGATGCTGAACATGTCATATTGTAATAGTTCTTTGGTCATACCATTCCTTTTCAAAATATTGCAAAAAAACTGAATGTATGTAACAAAACCCTATCTTAATACGTGTACTGTGTACATGGATTATGTGAAACTCATTAAGTTTCATCGGATAACGCTATATGACCAGCATCATAATATGCATATTGCATATCCTAGAGTTATAAAACATACATGTTTTCAACCTGCACAGCATCCTCAGTATTTATTGTTCATAATCTTTAGTTGTCAGGTTCATGCTCATCATTACTGCTAAATACCTGGACAAGAAATTAAAAGAAGTGGAAAAGGCAACCCTAAACATGCAACACAGATTGTCTTGGGAGCTCATTAACTAAGTAAGTGGAAGGAAAACCTCTAGGAATGGTATCCTCAAAGGAAAGACAAAGGAAGAACGTGTCAATAATTGGTACTGCCACTTCCAGCAACTCCTAGGAAATCCACCGGTAGTGACTGATAAAGATGAAGACATCCCAAAGATTTTGGAAGAACTACCAATTAAGTGTATTGCCTTCAATAACACTGAGTACCAGAAAGCCAAGAAATCTATCAAGGAGGGGAAAAGTTTTGGAGAGGACACCATTCCACCTGAACTCCTGACAAGATGCAATCTTGATGATTTAATACTGGATATCTGTAATAAGGCCCTCCTAGAAAAACAAAAACCTGACCAGTGGGCAATATTGAACCTGATACCAGTCCCAAAATCTGGTGACCTAAGTCAAGCAGGAAACTACAGAGGCATATGTCTGAACTCTATTGTGGCCAAGACATATAACAGAATGATTCTCAACAGAATAAGACCTCACCTAGATGAATTACTTCGAACTAACCAGAATGGCTTCCGTGAGGGAAGAGGCACTACCTCACACATTCTTGGGCTCAGGAGAATCATTGAAGGTATACATTCCAATAATCTCTCTGCAGTCATAACATTCATTGATTTCAAAAAGGCATTCGACACCATACATCGTGGGAAAATGATCAAGATACTCAAAGCATACGGTGTCCCACAGGTTATAACAGATGCAATTGATGAAACTTACTACAGAAACACAAGAGCCAAAGTTATATCACCTGATGGTGACACGGAACTGTTCGACATCCTAGCAGGAGTACTCCAAGGAGATACCCTTGCCCCTACCTATTCATAATCATCCTTGATTACTGCTTAAGAATAGCTATCAGTGGGAGAGAAGAGGAACTAGGATTCACCATCAAGCCTAGACAAAGTCGAAGAATAGGGCCAAAGAACGTCACTGATCTTGACTTGGCAGATGACATAGCGTTACTTTCTGACACTAAGGAGCAGGCACAGAAGTTGCTGAAATATGTTGAGGAAGCAGCACTCAAAACTGGGCTCCACATGAATGCCAAGAAAACCAAATGCATGGTATTCCACCAAGCACAAGCGGTACAGCTAAAAACCTCTGATGGAAGTAACCTAGACAACGTAGAGGACTTCAAGTACCTGGGATCTTGGGTTGGTAGTAGCCAGCATGACATAAAAGTACGTAAAGCACTTGCTTGGAAGGCCTGCAATGCTTTGAACAAAGTGTGGAAATCCAACCTCTGTCGAAAAATCAAAATCAGAGTTTTCCAAGCTACTGTTCAAAGTGTTCTACTGTATGGAGCTGAGACATGGACCATCACTAACAGACTGAATAAATCTCTAGATGGATGCTACACTAGAATGCTGAGAACTGCACTCAACATTAGTTGGAAAGATAAGGTACCAAACAAAGCTGTATGGAAACTTACAAAAGGTATCAGAAAACATCACAGATCGAAGGATGAGATTTGCAGGACATTGCATGAGAAGAGAAAATGAGATTGTATCTGACCTGCTGCTATGGAGACCCAAACACGGACACACATCTGTCGGCCGCCCAGCCTTAACATACTTGGACAACTTGGCGAAAGACACAGGACTGAAGAATGATGAGGAGATGAAAGCATGCATGAGGGACAGAGTAGTTTGGCAGGCCATCACGAAGACCGTTCGAGAACGACATAAGTAAGTAAGTAAGTAAGTAGTATTACTGCTACTCTCAGTGTCATCACTTTCCAAAGTTACTTTTTCAGCATGCATTGCACGACTGCATATGGAAGGAGAGCCTTTGCACTTGCATCCTATGTAGCATGCAATTGATTGCTTTCCACATGCACAGTTCTTGCTGCACAAAGGCACACTCTTGCAGCCGCATGATATTCCCTTGTTGATATCCTGTACAAACATACCGTCTTTCAAAGTCCAGCCATATTCTTCTGCTGAGGGGAGATTTTGTTCCGTTTGGTGCGCTGTCTTGTCAATGATTGTTGCGAATGCAGCATTTTCAACACTGTTATTCTTGTTCAAGAACTTATGTGCCCTGATTTCTTCTAGAGAAGAGAAAAGAGAGTCATCGCCAGCTTTACTGTATACCGATATGAGTAACTTCCTTGCCTGGTTGATGATACTCATTCTACTCACCAAACCCGGCAATTAAATCCAGCTCTACCTCTTTGGATCTCTGTAGCCATGACCTTTTCCCTGTAAAGTATGGGTAGCTTGTAATGTCCCTACCACTAATGCTATGAATGAAAGGGAGTGCACACGGCATAGTTCATCGTCAAGCTTATTAACCATCTCGTGTATCGGTAGATAGCTATCTTGTTGGGTTCTGATCCACATCACTTGAAAATTTAAATCTTTTAAGTATGTCGCGTAGTAATATATGCTGAGAACTATTACATCAGTGTCATTTGCATGCACGACAATGCGTTTCACATCATCATTTTGAGTAGCATATATGGCATGCAATAACATACGTGTGTCTGCCTCTTCCTGGTTTGACTCTAGGTCTGGTACATCAGTTTTAGGTCATAACATTAAAACAAATTGTTTTACAACAATATAAATGTCATAGCCCATGTTCAGAATTAAATTTGCTATCATTTGATACCAAACATGATATGGTTTGCTCACAATTTACCAAATTTGACCCCCTTGAACTTTGACCCCCCCGTTTCCCATCTTTGTGCACCTGATATTTTAGGTTGTCCACCCTAGGAATGTTGTATAGGTCCTAATGGTTATCTGTATACCCACCAACCTTTTACAGCATGGGGATACAGGGGGGTTAAGCTGGCCCCCTGGGTATAATCTTAGGTAATACTTGTTTGAATGTCACCCCCATGGTGAGTAAATACTCATATGATGATACATTGATCGAAAAACAATTTGATACTTTCTGTAAATCCTATTTAAAACGTGCATGGTCGTGTAGGACAGCGCTGTTAAGTAACAATAATAATAATAATAATAATAATATTAACTAATCAACATACACACTCCACGTAAGGTTTCATATGACTTTATGAGCCCATTCCCGTGTATGATTTTATATTGATGATTGTATGTTTATTTTGTAATTACTTCTCTCTTGTCTATATCATATTTAATACTGTACCTTGTATTTGTGTATTTTTGTGTATTTTACTCTTATTCTTTTGGATGCACCACCTTCGGGTGGGTGCCGCTGTTTTGAAAGTGTTTTCCGAATAAATAAATAAATAAATAAATAAAATATTGTAAGTATTATAAGAGCAATTGTAACAAATTAAGATGGAAGTGGTTTGCTCATATTGAAACTGCTATGGCAGAGTGTGATATGGACCATATATTTAAAGATAATCTATATAATAGCCACTTGTGGATCAATAATTTTAATAACTTAAGTATAGATAATTCTAACAACAAGTGGCTATATTCTGCTATGACAAAATCATCATTAAAGGACTATGTATTATTCAAAACCAAACCTGGTTTGGAAGATTACTTATTATGTAAATTAGATTTTTATGGTGCAACGATGAAATTCAAAGCCCGGTGCAATACCTTACCCCTCAATGACCGTGCTCATTCATGGAAACCTGATGTAAATATTTACTGCCCATTAGGCCTATGTGATAAAGATATTGAGGATCTTAAACATTTCTTATTTATTTGTAGTGCGTTAAATCATATCAGAGTTGATGAATTCCTTATACTTGAAAATCAACTATCACTCCATAATTTAGAAGAGTTTTGGAGAAAATTTATATCTGGTAATTTAACTATTAAAATGTGTCTTATGCTAGGTCTTTCAAATGATGTTCTTACTGTATGTGATGATTTACCCGTACTCCAACCGCACGTAGCATTCAACTTGTATGATTCTATGTTATCATGTAAATATTTGTATATATTCTACCTTTTTATTTATACATGTGATAATATTGTGTAATATGTTTTAAGGACGCATCAGTCGAGAAGACTCATGCCACTGTTTCAAAAGTGTATGTCCAAATAAATAAATAAATAAAAATAAAAATCCATTCAACCATTCAACCATTCAACCACAGATGGTGGTTCCACCATCTGTGATTCAACGTAACTTCAACTCGTTATATAAAATTGATAGAATCCCTGTTTACGCCATCTATATAGTAACCATGATAACTTTTGTATTTACTGTTTAAAATAGAAAGATGACGTAAATATTAATGAACAATCCCATGTGTTACTTCCCACCATGGCACCAGTTGCCATCTATTATTTACAATAACATGATTAAACAGCAAGTGGATTATTATGAGCCTCATATCAATATGTCAATCAGTCAGTTTTGAAGACCAAGGCAAATTACCATCTTTTGGTCCACCACTTGGTCACTGTCACTTAAAATCAATCATCATTCTATTGTCATCTCGCTTATCCATCATGTCAATATCTTCCATTCACTTAACGCGCCTAAGTACCTTCTAGAAGTTGCTATGACATGCGTCAGTTATCTTCAACTTCAACTTTATTCCTTTAAAGCGACATTTTTATGGGCGCTTACAAGTTCTGCATGTTTAAGTTCACATTGAATCTCCACACTTCTTATGAGCAAGGTCGACAAAGTAATTCATCATCAGTTCATCCAAAATCATCTCGTAGTGTACTCCGGCGGGAGTGGATCAATCATATCATTATTATACTTCTTTCGGATTTAGACAATTCTTCAAAATGCCATGCCAGCCTTGTATGTGCTGTGGAGGTCCATCGTGTGTGAAGATGATTTTCTCAGCCATCCGTAATAGATTGGTCAAGAAAACGGCCGCTGGAGGAATGGGTCATTTATTGGGATCCGGTGGTAGCAAAGGATTTGAATCTTTTGAGAGATCAGCGAACATAGGCCTACCGACGAGGAAGGATTTAAAACCCTCATCTAAGGACAAAAATGGTAAGAAATCGCCCTCAATTGAAATAACCAAGCCGCCTCAATCTACCACTCCAAACGGCACCCGCAAACTAAACGGAGACAAGTCTCCGTCCGAATCTCGCCGAAAATCCCCTAGTTTTTTGAACGGGGTAAGACGGGTGTTCAAACAAGACAAGTCGCCGAACCGGGAGTCTTGCTCCTGTAGCTCTCCTGATCCTCCGCAAAACAAACCAATGTTGAACTCACCAAGTATCAATTCCGTTCAGCAGTGTACCTGCCGCCAACAACAGGACAAGTCAACGACGAAGAAGAAATCGCCAAAGCCCGAAAAATCACCCAAACTGTCAAAATCATCTTCAAATTGTCCACGCACATTATCTACCACTGATGATCGCCAGCATCTGACAATTCCATCGACAAGTGGCCGTACAAGACGCAAGAGGTATGCCAACTCTGCCAAGAGAAAGATGAAGCGATCCAGGTCACCAAACGTTGCCAAGATGGTGGGAGTCTGGAAACAGAAGACCAAAACACCGCAAAATCAAAGATAGATAATGTGATTGAAGATAGAATATTATGTAAAGTGTCGTGTGTGCATCGAATGTTTTATGCTGATGAGACAAAAATAAGATTGCGTGATTAACAAAACTTCATTATACGGCTTCCCTTTTGAATTGAAGAAAGCAGAACATAATCAGTCTGGCGGTGAATGTACAACTCAACAAACGCGTCAGGAGACCTTTTATTGCGGTTTAACAATTTAAACGTGAATATGAAGTGATAATTTGGAATTTTTTTAACCGACCGTTATTTTACTGACGGTGTATGATAATGATGCTGAACAATATTCGGAATTAACTGGACATGCATAGAAACATGAAGACTGAACTACACTGCAAAAAGGTTGCTTAAATATTTACTCAACATTTTACACAACGTTGTCGAAGTATGCAACCGCTTAACAGTTGCGTAAAATTTACCCAACACCGTTGGATAACATGTTTTCACCAACAGTTGAACAATTCCAGTTACTCAGCAGTTGCACACTTTTAATTACACAACAGTGGGGTATTATTAATTAACAATTTGTTGGGCATTTTGTGACTGTTTCTTAATTTGTGAATTGTTTTCATTATATATTGAGCATTTTTGTATAGCAACTGTTGCTTAATTTATCAAATGTAGCCATATGTTGGGTATTTTATTTGTAACAAGTTTTTATTATATATTGAGCATTTTTGTATAGCAACACGGGGTAGGCAAATAATGTGAATTCTAGGCGATGCAGCAGAGCTACATACACTATTCCCTTTCGGTAGTGAATCTGTAATTTATTTTAACATGTTATTTAACTATAGGCCTATATACATAATATCTGACATCTCTTATCAATGGTGTTTTTACTGTGAACGTTTGCCAAACGTAGTCTTGCTATCTGGGTATGAAGGTATAACCAGTCCATATTATATAATACATAAACATATTTATGTGATTCTTTTGGTGCAAAATAGATCACATGACATGAACTATTCAGTATATGTCCATGTCGTGTATTTTTTTGGCTATAAAAATCGACTATTCAATATTCATCGCTAGTGACGTCGCTATAACACCGTTGAAATGATATTCATAAACAAATATATGTCAAACAAGGATGGCAATTTAAACTATTTGTCAGTGTATTCCGTTTTGGATGCCAAGACAGAATAAATCTAATTGTGGTCCTGCGCTGCAAAAGGTTGCTTAAATATTTACTCAACATTTTACACAACGTTGTTCAAGTATGCAACCGCTCAACTGTTAAGTAAAATTTGCACAACACCGTTGGATAACATGTTTTCACCAACAGTTGAACAATTCTAGTTACTCAAAAGTCAGGCAATTATATTCACTCAACAGTTGTTCAAGTATATGCAACAGCTCACGAAATTGGCTTTTTTGGACAACAGTTGCCTAAAATTCACATGTGCGTAACTTGCATCAACTGTTGCGTGATTGTCCTCAATGCTCATGCAACAGTTGCCAAAGTGGAATATTTTTACGCAACATATTTTAGCAACAGAAACAGTTTCCACCAACATTTTAAGGACATTGTTTTCGACGAATTGCTCAACGCTGGGGATTTTTTACTTTTATATAACGCCTAACTTTCTACATATATTGAATGAATTTTAATCAACACGTCAACCAACGGATGATAAAAGTACTTTTAGCAACGTATTTTATGCAACCTTTTTGCAGTGTATCATCAGTTTCATTAAACGCGATGTCCCAAATACGCTGGATGGCGGGAATTACATTTTTTAAACATTCATTGATATACAACATGCAATCATGCACCGGTATATTGGCAAAACAAAATTCGGAAGTCTCAGTTTTATATGTGACATTTAACATGGGTGTTCTTAGTTTGATCGATATTCGTGAATTTACAGACTTAGCAGGAAAGCCTGAAAGGTGCTCCTTACTTGCTTCTTGTGACCAATCGATCCTTCAATTCGATTTTGGTGTTGAAATAACCCCGTGATTTTTGTTTTCATATTAAATTTGGAGTAGGGCACCTCTAAATAAATAGAACGCCTCAAAAGGTGATGCATATTAACACCAAGGTGTTTATGATTTTTAACTTTTATATTGTAACATTTACACATTTTCCAGTATCCAAAATACTTGAAAACATTTAAGACGTTGGGTGTTAAACAAATAAACATATTTTCAAATCAAATTTATTAACACCTTTTTGTAAAATGTAACAATTTGGGAAAAACATGTATGTGACTAACAACAAACTTTTAAAGTTATTTGTAACATTATTATTTTTTGCATTATGTATATTATTATTATAAAGAGTAAGCAGAGTAAACATGCAGCATTGTTTATTTTGTTATTTTTAATTAAATAAGGCTTATATTTTAATGAAAGTCTGCTGCTTGACTGAGTGAATTGATAATCTACGATATGGTCTTTTAAAGGCATACTATGTGATCTTTTCCAGAGAGCGCCCTCTATTCATGATATTTTTTAGAAAGTAGATTTTCTTGCAGATTTACAGTTCTGATCATAAATCGTACATACATTCCAAGTTACAGAGCGATACGATTCCTAATTACCTCAAAATCATGGTTTTAGAGTGAATTTAGACTAGAATAAAATAAGTTGTCGGATATCCGACAGTTTATTTTCACTCTAAAACCATGATTTTGAAGTAATTAAGAATCGTATCGCCCTGTAACTTGGAATGTATGTACGATTTATGATCAGAAATGTAAATCTGCTTTCAATTTTTTTCTCGATGTTGAGGGCGTTCCATGGAAAGATCACATAATATATATACCTTTAATAAGGTCTATACCTGTTCCCTCACAACTAACTTCACCGGCTATGTTATCCCCATGAACATGATCATGTTATAAGTTGTGTGTTAATTAATAGATTAGTACGAAGCCCGGGAAGGGACCGTGAACAAAATATATATATATAATTCGTTCCCTCAACTTCCAATTCGTTCCCTCAAAATACTAATTCGTTCCCTCAAATTATAATTCGTTCCCTCAAATTATAATTCGTTCCCTCAAATTATAATTCGTTCCCTCAAATTATAATTCGTTACCTCAAATTATAATTCGTTCCCTCAAATTATAATTCGTTCCCTCAAATTAATAATTCGTTCCCTCAAGTTACAATTCGTTCCCTCACATTACGATTGTAACGAGGAATTGGTCATTTGAGGGAGCGAATTGTAATTTGAGGGAACGAAAGTTATAATAAAACATATTTTTGTCCATGTCCTTTCCCGTGCTTTGTATATATATTTAGCGCATCCTGAGTTCCCCTAGACTATGGTGGACACGAATGGCCGTAAATGTTGAATCTCCGTTGATTTTGATTATATGACCCTAGAAAATTCATCACACGTGGGAATTAAATCGTTTCATTCTAACCGCTACCCATAGAAAGTTTGCCCTTTTCAATATCATGTTCACTTTTTCCAAAACAATCACAATTTTTCAAAATAATGTTTTCAGAAAGAGTGGCACGCTTCAAAATCGTATGCAATAAAGTTACAAAAACGTCTCTAGTGCTTTTTAAAAATTCATTTCAATTAAAAGAAAGTATTTTCTTTCTTTTAGCTGGTCCTTATTTGAAATAACAAAAAAGAATTATGACTAGCCATTTAGTGTCCACCATTCACGTCAATAACTTCCCTGTAATGGTTGAAAAGTGCCACTTTTCGGAAAACATCATTTTGGGGAAATGTGGCGGTTTGGGGAAAAGTAAACATGGTATTGAAAAGCGAAAACTTTGTGTGGGTAGCCAAGCGTTTTCCCTTTTCGTAAATTTTTCAATCTCTCAAAACGCCTAATTGTGTGCGGAGTTATGCAAACAAACTCGTATAGTTACAGTGCCACTATTTTTGGAAAAGTAATATTGAACATGGGGAACTTTCTATAGGTGGCGTAGCCAAGTGGTTTCCTCTTCATACGTGTTTCAATCTCTAAAAACGTCAAATTGTGAGTGTGTAGAGTCATGCAAACAAACGTGATCTAATTTTAGGGGTGGGGGCTTCCTTTTTTATTTGAACCCTTTATGAGTTAATTCGATCTTTCTGAAGTCTTGAATTTGTGCACGGGAAGGCTTTTTCTGGATTTCGGAATTCAAATTTATAGGTGTTTTCACCTACCTAGGCCTACACATCTTCCGAAGTGAAAATATCAGAGAGATTGGTATCTATTGTTTTAAAGGCATATTATGCCATCTTTTCCATGGGATGTCCTCTATCCTTGATTTTGTTGACGATTTAGCGGGCAAAAATGCATTTATTCAGTCGAATCTTTTTGCGTTAAGAACTAAACATGTAAGGATATATAACAATAATGACCAGTGATGACAGGCAAAACATGCTGTCAATGTATATTCTGTATAACATGATAGTTCATATGCAAAAAAGATTCATCTATTTTATATTACGTACCTTTTCCGCTGAATAAACCAGTTAAGGATTTGGGGCCCTTTGTGGCGCCCTGTAAAGTGGCCGTGGGTATTTTTGTATATTATGGTATAACCTGCATGCAATAGTTCCGATACAAAAATATTCATCCATGATCCAGTATACCACTTCGGCTGAGTATACTGAGTTGGAGATATGGGGCTACAGTGTCGGGGCCTCTTACATACATGCAAAAGTTGCTGTCATTGTTATTCTTGTATATCCTAACGTGTAATAATTCCGTGCAAAAAGATTCATCCATGTATATACCTCTTCGGCTGAATAAATCAGCTATAGGGGACGTGGGCCCTATGATGCATGGGGACTGTCTGGGGCCCCGTATATGCAACAGTTGCTGTCATTGGTATCCCCTAATGTGTAATATATAGTTCCAATGCAAGAGGGTTCATCCATGTATATACTTCTTCGGCTGAATAAATGCATTTTTGGGCCCTCTAAATCATGACACCCGGCCCCCACCCCGTACAGGATGCGACCCGGCAGCAATACCAGGTATGACTTAGTGGCCGGCCCGTACGGCATCAAACTTTTTGTACCTTCTCAGCTGAATAAACCTTCCGAGCTCCTAGACTAAAATGCTCAATAATGCAGTGGTTTCGTGGGGCAAAACAAAAAGAGTTCTCACTTAACGTTTTGAATTTGGGGGAAAGAACCAAAATGAATAAAGAATGCTCTCATGTAGCCGTACCGGGTAGGTAAAGGTGATTTATATCTTGAGGCTTTTTACAAGTGCTGTAGTACTACGTTGTGTCAAATTCTGTTGGACTACATCAGGCAAAACTAATACCATCGTATTATTCATTGTTTAATCCGATTCCAACATAAGATAGTCAATATCCGGAAGTTATGAATGTTTGGGGATAGTCCCTTCGAAATGTCTAAATCTAGATAGACAAATCGTATCGTGCACCACCTGCGAAAATCCACTGTTAAATGATATCACGCCCTCATTGTTGGATTTCCAGCACAAACTTTTGTAGCAGCGAAACCGGGATTGACAATTTTGTGTATACAAAAACTGGATGATTGGATGTGCTATCAGAACAGAACCTATTGCGTCAAAAGACTAAAGAAGCCATCTATTCGTAGATGACGAAAAAGGTAATGATAAATGAAATAATGGCTTGATTAACGCCGAGTCTGTATAGGTGACTGATAATATTTTGATTATCACATTGGGACTTCCACTTCTACTTCACGTTCACTGCAAACCACCTGTGCTTCCATTCCAAACCTACTTTTTGTTATAAATCCCGAAATTAAATTGAATCCCAAGTGTTCTGGAATTTGATGGGATTTCCTGAATTTTCCAAAATTGCTATTTTTGGTTGTTAACGAATTTTATGGAGGTCCTAAGAATGGCAAGGATAAAATACATGTGCGAAACTTCAGAATCGGCATCGAAAAATAAAAATGTGATTTGCAAATATTAGCCTAATTAGGCCAAGTAAAAAAAACTAAAGCAGTTTCTAGTCCCCGCGTGCATCATTTTTCAGGAAATTCTTTTATTTTTTTTATTCTTTCCATAACTTTTTGGCTAAAATATTTAAAAAGCTGATATCTTGGTAATACTAATACTAGATTTACTTTAGTCCAACAAGCATTTAAAAATAGTTTTTTTGTTAACCAACCCCCCAGAACCATGATTTATTGTTATTACAAAAGCATCGTCCTCTTCAAGTTATGCAATCAATGGTGATTTTCCATTGTTTACTAAAAAATAAAAGGTGCCCTCATCATCATTTTATGCAAAAGTTAGGACGAGAAACTAGTTTTTATTTTTATTTGGCCTAAAATAAAATAGATATTTAGGGGTCGATTGTCGACTAAGGTTGGAAACTGTTTAATATAACATGAATGAAAAAAGAATACAGGGGAAAGATTTTTCTCTTTTGAGATTACCGGATTTCCCGAAATTACCTCTGGAATTATTTCATTACCTGAACATTATCTGAAAACAACAAACATTTCCTGAATTTCAGGAAATTTCCTGGAAGGTGGAAGCACTGCTGCAAGCTGTTGTAAGTGTAATATAGTGGCCCCAGAGACACGCCCAGAGAGTTTATTCAGCTATGTGACCTGGCACGACAAAATGAGCGTAAAGTCGCTGGGGTTGATTTTGTATGGCCTGAAATAGTCGATTTTCGGTCGATTTGACAAGGGGAGGTTGAAAATGAGATATTTTCTTTTTCGGAAAGATAAGCTATTTATGTATCACATTCCGAAGTATTAAGAAAATATTTTGGGTCTAAATATGTTTTTTAAGTAATTTCACTATTAGTATTAGAGAGGGCATTTTATTCTTACATCTCAAGAAATGAATGCAAAGAGAGGACAAATGTTTCGAAATGTCTTCAAATTGCCTTGTTTACATCATCATCTCCACGGGTTTAAAATAGTATTCCCTATGGCAAATTTTGTATGGTCTTAAAGGTCAGGGCTTTTCTAAGCTATTAATAGTAGTTTATTCCCAAATGAACCAATGACAGGCCGTTTAATAAGAGGTCTTGGCATCTATCGATTAAGTTTTGACAGAATATTTTGGAGAGCCAAGCTTAATCACGATAAGCTTCACTGACTTTGAAGGCCTTTTTCTCCAATTCAATAATTCAGCGGCACTGATTAACTTCAATTTATCATAATTTCACTTTGGAATGGCCTATTATGACAACTTTGGTGTCATTTTAAACCTGAGGACATCTATCTACTTTCTGAAAATGTGAAGAAAAAAGAAAGAAAAAAATCTATTTTATTTGACTACTTTACTCTCATTTTGTGGTGCCAGGTCACATATGTACTGATTAGGCAAGATAAGTAAAATAAATTACAAGTTGCTTGTCCCCGCCCGCCTTCTTTTTGGCCGCCGCCTCCTTTTTTAGGTCGTCCGTAGGAAGAGACCTTATGGCAGCATCCTTCGTGTGTAGTCTGTGTCTGTGTCTGTGTATGTGTATGTGTATGTAGTCTGTGCGTATGTGTTTGTGTGTCAACAATTTGGTATACACTTTTTTCAACAATTTGGTATACACTTTTTGTTTTGTCCATTTCTTTTCCATACAATGTCCAATTGCAATCAAACTTCGGTCATAGATGCAACATGGGAACCTTCATATGTTAATGAGGTCAAAGGTCACATACCAAGGTCAAAGGTCATCCGAGGTCAAGATGTATATGTAAAAGTGGCTGCATATGTAAAATTGATTACATTTGTCCATTTCTTTTCCATACAATGACCAATTGTAACCAAACTTTGGTCATAGATACAACATGGAAACCTTCATATGTTAATGAGGTCAAAGGTCACATACCAAGGTCAAAGGTCATGTGAGGTCAAGATGTAAATGTAGAAATGGCTGCATATGTAAAATTGATTACATTTTTCCATTTCTTTTCCATACAATGTCCAATTGCAATCAAACTTCGGTCATAGATGCAACATGGGAACCTTCATATGTTAATGAGGTCAAAGGTCACATACCAAGGTCAAAGGTCATCTGAGGTCAAGCTGCATATGTAAAATTGATTACATTTGTCCATTTCTTTTCCATACAATGACCAATTGTAACCTAACTTTGGTCATAGATACAACATGGAAACCTTCATATGTTAATGAGGTCAAAGGTCACATACCAAGGTCAAAGGTCATCTGAGGTCAAGATGTAAATGTAGAAATGGCTGCATATGTAAAATTGATTACATTTTTCCATTTCTTTTCCATACAATGACCAATTGCAACCAAACTTCAGTCATAGATACAACATGGAAACCCGCATATGTTAATGAGGTCAAAGGTCGCATAGAAAGATCTGAGGTCAAGATGTAAAATTTAGTACACTTTTTTTTTGTCTCTTGTTCATTTTTTTTTGTCTCTTGTTCATTTTTCCATACAATGACCAATTGCAACCAAACTTGGGTCACGGATGCAACATAAAACATTCATATGTTAATTAGGTCAAAGGTCACATACCTAGGTCAAAGGTCATATGAGGTCAAGATGTAAAATTAGCTGCATATGTAAAATTAATTACATTTAAAGTGAAGTACAATTGCAACCAAACTCCAGGATGTTTATTTTATTTTTTATATCCTGGATCCGCTAGTGGTCTAACCTCTTTCTTTCTAGATGCCTGTGGTTTGAGATCCACCTTGTTTTTAATCTACCCATATAAACGGACGACCTATTTGGGACCGCTGTCCCTATTTTTTACTATTTACTATTCCAAAAAAGGGGGAAAAAACCCAAAAAAACAAACAAACAAAAAACCCAGAAAAAAACCCACAAAGTTCCTTGGTAATATTTTGATTGATCTAGATCAGTGGTTCCCAACCTATGGGGCGCGACCCCAGTTGGGGTCGCGACGCACCTTTTGTGGGGTCGCGGACTAGCCTAATCTAACAAAAATAAAATGTTATGTTTTTGTACTGTACTTTAGTGTACTGTACTGTACTGTATAGTTATATAGCAAATATCATGGTACCCGATTTCAAAATAGGTTAAAATTTGACAAAATTTGACCATTTTAGCATAAAATATAAAATGTTGGCGCGCTGCGCGCACATTTGATCACCATATTAGGTATAATAAGACCAAATGTTGCAATTTGCTTACCAAATTAGTTAAAATTAGACCAAATTTGATAGTTTTAGCGTAAAATGGCAAAACAACCCTCCCCACCCACCCAATTATCACTGTGGTGACTTTGTTCTGTGAGGGGTCGCGCTCTGATGCTGGTTCTGAAATGGGGTCACCACCAGAAAAAGGTTGGGAACCACTGATCTAGATCCCTTTTCCACTTCCGCAATATGACTGTTTTAATATGGATACCATTTACGTGGTTGCATTAAATAAAAGAAGATAGGTCTACTGTATTATTAAAATACTAGTGAATATTTTGTGATTGGCAGCTTGAGATAGTGCAAATATGAGAAATGTATTCACAAATACCAGTGTTTATTTGCTATTTAGGCTCTCACTTTTTTTACTGTTTCTGAACTTAAAAACTTGCTTTAGGCCTAGTAAAAAAAGAAACATGTTTCCCGTCCCCGCCCGCCTCCTTTTTGGCCGCCGCCTCCTATTTTTTACTATTTACTATTTCCGAAAATTCTGTAAAAAAAAAATAAATAAAAAAAAAAAAATTTTTTTTTAGTGATTGATCCTTTGCCCATAGGAATGGCAGGTGTAATAGTAATGCTGTATAATTTCATAGCATGTTCATGCCATGCATGACACGGAATTATTTACATGGTTTCTCAATTGAAATAGTACCATGGGAGTGGGGACCAATACATGTAGGCCTACATCATTTCGATCAATGATGTTTTGTTCCTTATTCAACCTGAAAAATGAAGAAAACATAAAGAAACAATGTGTACTTGGCTCTATATATTAGGTAAACCTTTACATATTTTTATTCCTTGAGTGGAAAATCCTGTTTAGGAGTGTCTGCAACACATCAGTTGGTCACTTTCGACTTGGCGGCCATCTTGAAAAAAATAGCAAAAAATGGGAAAATAGTAAATAGTAAGACCCTCCCTCCTCCTTTTTTTAAAAAGTCCGGACGGGAAACATGTAATTTTTTTTACTATGCCTTAACGGAATTTCTTTTCTTTCTTTTTTTTTTCTTCTTTTTTTTTTAATTTTTCTATGTATGGTTTTATTAACGGATTTCTTTTTTGTTGTTGAAATTTTTCTATGTATGGTTTTATTAACCCTAACCACCCCAGTGCCACAAATGTCCACGGTAAAGTCTGTCTGTGCCAGCTGGCATGGCACTTTTTCGATGAAATAATGGCCCGGGCTACATAGTTGGGCAAATATACTCGCCTTAGTATGATTGGCCCCCGTGGCGCACTGGTAGAGCGTCCGTCTCGCAACCGAGAGGTTGTGAGTTCAAGCCCCGGTGGCGGCGCCACTCTTTGTGTCCGTGTTTTTGTCGTTGAAAAAAAAATCCTTGGAAAATGTGGGTAGGAGGTTAGGGTTAAGTGGACTTAAATGAAACTAATCATTTGTTTGTCATTAGATTGCATCAGTAATGCACTTATCAATTGCATCCCCGGGGATAGCAGGGATTAGGGCCGGGACGTACAAATTGCCGATGTGACATCCTGGGTACAGCAGGGCTGTCAACTTTTGGGATTTCTTGGGAGGGAGAGATACAATATTACAAATAATGATGGCCAAAGTGTACCAACAAAAAATAGTAAAAGGTAGCCCCAATTTCTTTTTTGCAGTTTCGCACGGTCAAAAAAAATTGCACAATCCAAAAGGTACAGCAAATGAATTAGGCGACGGGCTATAAATAGTCAATTCCATGTGATTCTGTAGTTATTAGTACGTTGGTGATCGGAAAAGTGTAAAGCACTGATACCCGGATTTATAGCATCTCGTGAAGGAAATAAACGCGTTGATAAACATTTTAATTGATACCGCGGGAGTGCGGGAGAAAGATTGTCTAGGCAGGAGACTCCCGCCTAATCCGGGAGAGTTGACAGCCCTGGGGTACAGTCGTGTACGGTCCCCATAGGGAGGGGCACCATTTTGTGTACGTCCCCGCTACAGTCCCCCCCCCCGTCCCCCCCACCCGTGGCCGGGACAAAGTGTACTCGTCGCCATACGGTCCCGGCCTCAATAGCCGGTGTATACATTTTGTGTACCAATTAGCGTACATCCCCGCTCTGTGTGTGTACACTTCGGCTAAGCCCCGGGGTGTACATATGTGTACCCTATCGTATGCCCCCGCTACACTGCCAGGCCATTCCCGACTTATTTCTTAGTGATGTACGCCCCCGCTATGTCCCGGCTAGTGGGGGCACATTTTGTACGTCCCCGGTACACGTCCCCGCATGGTCCCCGGGGATGCAATTGATATTAAAGTGCATAACTGAAACAGTACAAAAAAAACCATACCATGGCGTGCATATTAAACATGGTGGCTATTTTGGATTAAAAATCGCAAAAAATGGAAAAATATTAAAAATAGTAAAGCCCTGCCAGTCCTCCTTGTCTTCAAAAAATCAGGACGAGCAACTTGTAATATATTTTGCCAAGAGTCCATATTTTGCATTGCTGCCGGGCCGCATTCTGTACGGAGGGGGTGGGGTATAATGTCAATAGGACCTCGATAAGATAATGTTGATAGGACCTCGATAAGATGAGATTAATGCAATAATAATATACTCAAATGACTCGGAGACGTTGGTCAGTTCATGGTGTTATTCACAAGTGCCTTTTACAACACTACAGGGGGTGCTGCTGTCAAAGGTCATATAGGGGTCAAGACTAATAAAAGTGAACTGACAAGACTTTACCAGGTCTGTCAACATTTGAGGATTGCGACAGGGGTGGGGGGGGGGGCGTGTCTCCCAAACCGGCGAGAGAAAAAAATTAAACTCGATAACCGACAGTGCCAAACTCAATTTCCAAAAACACCACCGCGTAATTCGTAATATCGAGGTAGCGATACTTGTTAGACTTAAGAAGGCGTATGTAGGTAGAGTATCTCATTCTCGGGAATGTTTTTTCAAGATTCAATTTGTCTATCATAGTGGAAAAAACGGTGGTCCAATTGTAATTTGTTAGCTTGTTAGCTCGCTGCATAAAAGTTTCGTGAATGTGTCGTGTAGTTATTACAGCCCTTTAACAAGGAAAATATTCATGTGAATGCAAATTTCGCGAGTCAGCTGCACTCGCCAAATACACGAAATATTGATGCAAGTGAACATTTCATGCTTTGCAGTAGCCGTAAACAAGCCAACATTCTCTACTTACTATAGGTATTAATTCCAATACAGCGTGAGTTTTAGTGATATTGAGCATGCTTGTGACATCGTTAGCCTCTATGACATAACCGGAAACGAGGTGAGGTATAAATTGAAAATTTTCCACTCCACATGCTCAAGTGCCGCTATAATCACTGAAAATTGGTTTGCTTTTCTATTGTGCGAGTAACAAAGCTGGTTTGCCATAATGACCTTTTTTAGTGCTTCAATCAATAATCGATAATTGCCCTCGCATTCCTAGTTGTACGTTCAAAAGTAGCAACTTTATGTCCGCTTTCAGGACTTTAGAGCTATTTGTTATTAGTTCTTATGGTAACAATAACAATTAGAATAATAAGATTTATTAGAAAAAACTAATGCATTTCGATTTGTCAACGGACGAAACAAACGTAGCTTGCAGCTTGCAAGTTATCACTGTGTTGTCAACAAAGTATCAAGCCATCAGATCCAATTACCATTTCATTGTGTTCATTGTACATTTTATACCAATAAATTCATGTTTCCTATCTTAGATTTGTGATTTAAAATAATTACAATTCATGATTTTATAGAGCGAGTCAAAATCCCTATGTAAAATCGCCGTAGTAAATCACCTCATGAATATCAATTAGCTCATTATTGGCAGTGTAACGCTATGGGAATGTTCAACTGAGATCAACTGGTGTTGGGGAAACCTCATGTGCAGAAATTTATAAATGATTACTGGCATGCGCAGTTTATTGGAATAACTTCAGAAGGAACCATTCCATCTTAGTATGACTTATAGCACTACGCTGCCTCGTGCTATAAGAAATTAATAGCCCTTACGAAAATGCAATCACCAAAATGTGGTTTGCAGCAAGGTGGTACCAGGTTGCGCAAGGTTGTAGCAAGGTTGTGCAAGGTTGTCGCAAGGTTGTGGATGATTGCTGCAAGGTTGCGCAACCTTCTCAGAAGAACCAAACTGGTTGCGCAAGCTCCTGCAACCTTCTCAGAAGAACCAAACTGGTTGCGCATGGTTGCTGCAAGGTTGCGCAACCTTCTCAGAAGTACCAAACTGGTTGCGCAAGCTCCCGCAACCAACTGGTTGCGCAAGCTCCCGCAACCTCTTTAGAAACACCAAACTGGTTGCACAAGGTTTCTTCTTATGTTCAAAGGTCAGGTCAAAAGGTCAAACATGTGAAATAAACATTGCTGTCATTGTAACCTTTACTAAAATTGTAGTGACTTTGATGATTAAGTGTACCCATACTTTGTAATCAATTTCATAATGAAAATGAGGTATGCTAGAAAAACAAGTTGTGAATCATATTCTACTCTTTGAAGGAAACTGATGTTGCAGATAAAAATGCTGAAAAATAGTAAGTTTAAAACATATAAGCTTATTTTGGTATTGGTTCTGAATTTTGACCCCATTTTGATGCACGTTTTTGGTGGTTGCTAGCTGGTTGCAAACAGGTTGCGCAAGGTTATATTTTTCCAAATTTATCCAGTTGCTTGCGCAACCTTGCGCAACCTTGCAGCACTAGCTGGTTGCGGCAGGTTGCGCAAGCTTTAGATGTTTCTGCAAGGTTGCGCAAGGTTATAATGTTCCAAATTTAACCAGTTGCTTGCGCAACCTTGCAGCACTAGCTGGTTGTGGCAGGTTGCGCAAGCTTTAGATGTTTCTGCAAGGTTGCGCAAGGTTATTATGTTCCAAATTTAACCAGTTGCTTGCGCAACCTTGCAGCACTAGCTGGTTGCGGCAGGTTGCGCAAGCTTTAGATGTTTCTGCAAGGTTGCGCAAGGTTGTAATAATCCAAATTTAACCTTGCACAAGGTTGCGCAAGGTTATAATGTTCCAAATTTAACCTTGCGCAACCTTGCGCAAGGTTGTATTTTCAACATTTAACCTTGCGCAAGGTTGCACAAGGTTGTATTTTTCCACATTTAAGGTTGCGCAAGGTTGCAGAATTGATTGCGATAAAGGTTGCGATTTTCATAAGGGAGCACTCATCGACAGTACTAGTATATTAGTGATGATTTATGTGGCAGAACTCTGCTGTACAAACCCCTGCACAGTAGGATTCACACCACTAAATAAATAATGGAAGAGTCCACGAAAGGCCTGTTGAATGGGATGACACTCCTCTAAGTGAGATATAAAAAATATGCTTCAAAATAAGTGTTTTTGGCCAAACTTTTGATCGGATGATTATTAAAGTTATATTATGTGATCTTTCCAGGCAACGCCCTCAACATCGAAAAAAAAATTGAAAGAAGATTTTCTTGCAGATTTACATTTCTGATCATAAATCGTACATACATTCCAAGTTACAGGGCGATACGATTCTTAATTACTTCAAAATCATGATTTTAGAGTGAAAATAAACTGTCGGATAACTCCGACAGTTTATATTTTTACTCTAAATTCACTCTAAAACCATGATTTTGAGGTAATTAGGAATCGTATCGCTCTGTAACTTGGAATGTATGTATGATTTATGATCAGAAATGTAAATCTGCAAGAAAATCTACTTTCTAAAAAAAATAATGAATAGAAGGCGCTATCTGGAAAAGATCACATAATATGCCTTTAAATGAAGATTATCAAACAATATCAGTGCAAATTTTCTTCTTTGACCAATTTGTTATGATTTTTTAGTCATTTTAGAGACTTCAGATAATTGATTAGAATTGCTTAGACCTAGGCTAGGCCTTGGCAATCTACAAACATGTGTATCTTTGATGGCGCATATCTCGAAAATTTTGCCTTGACCTTATTATTATTTTTTACAGGAAAGCCAAGACCATGATCTTCACACAGAATGCAAAGTTGAAGCAACCAGTTGCTTTATAAGCGAGAAAATGGCGAATAATCATGGTCCATTTTACACAGTAAGCAATGGGGAATTTATTAGTGGTGTGTACTCAGTAAGACACTGATAGAACTTAGAAGTTTTGATTCAAGCAACACTAATCAAGATAGACAATTAACTACTAAACACACACACACCAAGTTGGAATATAATTAATCATGTTATTTATGATGTCAAATTTATAGCACTATGAAGCTGTACGAAGAGTGAAATTTGTGGAACTCTGGACTGGCTGTGTATGTGCTATTATAACAGTTATTTTTGTGACATCGGATTATGTTTTTGGCAGATATTCATCTTTTTATAAGGCACTAAGACAATTAGTTGAATATTACGCTTTCCGGGGTCATTTTAGTCAGGCGATGTTTCAGACTTTTCAACAACAACAAAATAACCAACATATAAAGTTTAATATTAGGTCAAATTTAAATAGCCAACACTTTGAGGATGCGATTCATAGTATTACCTTTGTTAAAACAATTCCATTTATGGGCGTGCAGAGTTCTTCAACCTGGCAAAAAGTAGTACCCTAATTAATTAGTAAAAAAATACAACTTTAGACTTTATTTGTTTATTTATTCATTTGTTTAGCTATTGAACATACATTTTGCAAGGAATAATGACAAATAAATTATCAAAATTTTGGGTTTTGATATGCGCTCAGGGGCCATTTCATGGTGTATTTTGATATAATTAACACATTCATGACATTGTAAAGGCCCACGAAGTTGAACTTTATACAGCAATAATTAAACAAATTAAAAATCCGCAACCCAATGACAAGATTTCCAAAAAGTGATCAGGTATACAATTTTGCAAATTGACCTGTAATGAACTATATCGTAAAATGAAACAAAACACAAATTTGAATTTTATCAATAGTATTAATGAAAATGAACATTTTATGATTACCGGGCCCCGGAAAGTTTTGAATTTCCGTTGCATCGAGGCTATTTCTTGTCTATTTTGTAAGAAAAATGCAATTTAATTGCTGAATTTTTTCAATAATGAAAAAATTAATTGGAACATTTGTATAATGATTACCCGAATGATTATGATCCTGGAAAGCGGAGCGGAGCTTCTTACAGCGTGGGTTCTGTGGAGCTAAATTTGGAATTTTAGATGCATTATGAGGCCATTTGTGGTCCATTTTGAAACGGAAAATGATGTTATCACTAACATTTTGAAAGATTAATGGACTCCCCTGTCGACCTGCTTGCCGGTTCGATGTTTTGATCTGACTAATTTGCATCTTTCCCGGAGATGCTGGCATTCCAAACTGAAGTATTTCTAATATTTCAAACTAGAAACACGGGTCGCCCCGACGTGACGTCACCCCATGTCACGCGCCAGCCCGTCACCTAAATTTCGCTTGGACACCTCGAAAGTCGTGTTTTTGTGGAGCTCCCGTTATACTGGATTTTTAGGATCTTGAGTTGAGAATTTTGTCACGAGGCGTGCCTAATTCGTGTGGGTGATTTTCCTGGATTTTATACGATTAAAATCGGATCGTTTTGGTTTCATTTCGGTCCTTTAAGTACCAAAATTCATTTAAAAACTGAACGTAAAATTCTAAATTTTCCGAGGAGTCCGCCATTTTTCTTGTGACGTATACAATATGGCAGCTCTTTGTTTTTAGTAATAATATTTTTCCGCAAGTCCGGATACGCTTTGGATCTTTATTGAACTCGTACTGGAATCGCTGGGATTATTATTTGTGACGGACAATATCGTTTATGGATCTTGGTGATGTATCTTTATATAAATCGATGTAGTCTGTGTAATGTAGTTATTAACGTGTATACCTATTTTATGTATCCTTACAGCTTAGACGTAAGCCCTCTGTGACATATAATAGTTGAGTCACGGATAATCCCCTCAGTGGTAGATAATTCCGTGTTATATATACGCGTTTGACCGAATTTGTATCTTTATTCACTACATCAATAGATTGATTATAATTCGTCTTACTACATTACTAAATCAGCCCAGCAGCTTGTACTTTTCGCCGCTTAGCGCTTGGTTTACTACCTATCTACGTTATACTTCTACAGCGTTCTGTGTTTACATAATCTGATCATGTCGCACCAATGTACCGAGTGCCCTGTTCTCATTCCCGATTGGGACTTACATGTATTATGTCTTGCCCACCGATCGTGCTCACGAGCAGATCAATGTGCTTCCTTTTGTAAAGGTCTTACCGCTGGTCATTTCGATGCCCTGGAAAAGGGCTTTGCAAAAGGATTGCGCACCCGCAGTATCAGTGTTGTGAATGTTGTAGGTAGAAAGTCCGTTGGTACGCCCGACGGCCTCCTTCTCACGGGGGAGGGAAGCTCTGTTACCGGAGCTTCCGTGGCTGTTTCGGCTAACGATCAGGCTCGGCCTGATCGGCATGTAGAAACGGTCGGCGTGAGTGGTGGAAAGGCGGGACTGGTCCCCGTTAAGTACACTACTCCGTCAGGCGAGCTAGGCGAAAGCTCGGGGGTTATGTCGACCCCTGAGTTAGTACCTTTCACGCCGGGTGCCAGTAGCAGCGGTCCGAGAGAATCGGTGCCCGCAGCTACGGCGCTTTCTGCCAGTGAGAGTGTGGGGTTCGCCCCCGCACTAGTAACTGGCTCGCTGGCGGTGGGAGTTGCCCTAGCTACCTCGGGTAGTATGGGTACACCTACCAGCCAGTCGGTGGTAACAACGATGGCGGGCGGCCCTGAGCCTGCCGTTGTTTGTTCCGCTAGTAGAACTCTCCGAGATCTACCCCCGCCCCCCGGTTTTCCTGTCGGCTTACGATTAGCCACGGTTGATAACCAGGGAGGGATTAGTCATAATCGCCCAATTCAGGCAGGACGGAGTGCTCACTCGTCCACGCCGAATGGTGGTATTATGTCTAGTGGATTTGCCAGTCATTATCCTCCCGGTCACGGTGATCGAGGATTAGGACAAGCTTATCCCATGATGAGTACCATCCCAACCGCTTCGGTGGCTGCGGATTACCCTCATGCGTTCTACTCTAACGCCTCTATGCAGCAACAGGCTTTGTTGCAGCAAGGGGGGGGGAGTGAGTGGTTACGCCACAGCGGCAGGCGGTATGCCGAGTGCAGGGCCCTGGGCCCAGTACCAAGCATATCAACCTTGGGCGCAAGCACCAGCATGGCAAGGGTCGTACAACCCTTTGCTTACGCAGGCTGCTAGCCCTCCCGCTTATCCGTACGGTGTAGGAGGTTGGCAGTACGGGCAGCCGCCAGGTATGGTTTACCCGTGGCAGTCTGGACAGCCAGCCGGTATGCAACTCGCCTCTCAGGCGCAGTGCGTACCGCCTCCTCAAGTTCCGTCGGTAGTTAGTGCTGGGAATCCTACGGTGAACCCTGTTCGCCCGGATCTCGGCGGGAGTACCCCCTCTTCATCAGTACCAGTCCAAGTCCCTGTGCCGGTTGCCGGCGCGGTGGATATGGATTTGTGTTCGGATGATGCCCGTCCAGAGAGTGAGGATGAATCCGAGTCGGGTTCGTCTGACTCTGCGGACGAGGGAAAGGGGTCGGGAGAGGATGATGAGTCGGATTCAGACGAATCGGTACCTCTTCCCCCGCTACCAGCTGAGGAGAGAGCTAATGGCTTTCCGTTAGACACGCACTCGATCCTGTCCCGCGTTGCGCGGGACTTAGGCATTGCCTACGAGTCGCGTCGTCCAGCGGCCACACCTAGTGTGTTTAGCGCTACGTGTCCATTACTCTCAGAATCAGTTGAGCCAGCGCTGACTCTTCCTGCAGACTTGGCGTCTGTCTGGGAGGCGGCGAAGTCTCCTCCGTCTAAGAAGGCCTACAAGAAGGGCTGTCTAGTGACGGATGATGATTTCAACACGTATCTCAAGGTGCCTACCATGGACCCAGAGATACAAAAACGCCTACCAGTTGAGGGAAAAGCTCATGATCACGGAACGTACTCCCCGTATTGGGAGGAGTGTCTGAAGTCGGTTGACAGTCGCCTACGGGCGTCTATCAGACTTTCTGCATTCAGTTCCACCGTCGCGGAACACCTTACGAGGTTGACTGCTTCGGGATCAGGCTCGGCGTCGGAGATTGCTCGTGAGGCGTATCTGTTGTCAGATCTCTCTCACAAGTCCTTGCAGTCTTCGATGTCCGCGGCTCACAGGCTTACATCTCTACGCCAATCGAACGCTCTCTCCCTCCTGAGCTCGACCTACGGGCAGCAGTTCGCTGACTCGCTCAACAAGGTCGAGCTCTCTACTCAGGGATTTCTTTTCGGAAACCGTTTCTGCGAGCTGGTGGAACAGCGAGCTAGAGAGGTTCTCGATGAGAAGTCACTGGTAGATACGGAGGCGGCGTTGAAGAGCCAGAAGAGGAGGAAGAAATCTGGTAAACGGAGATCTTCGACGAAACCTTCCACTTCGGGTTCTTCTGGTGCGGTACCTTCGGTAGCCTTGCCCGCTGCCACCTCGACTCCTTCCGCTGGGAAGAGACGTCGTGGTGGCCGGGGGAAGTCTTCTGGTCCAGCAGCGTCTAAGGGCAGTAAACGCCCGAAGACCTCTGGTAAGAAGTCATCTTCCTGAGGGCGCGGCCCCTGCCATCCACACGTCCGGGGAGCTCTTAGCTCCTCTGCAGACGGTGGTGTCACCGGTGGACTCGTATCCACCGGTGGGCGGGCGCTTGCTTCAGTTCAGCGCGGAATGGATCACCATTTCGCCGTCCAACTGGCTACTGGAGACGGTAGAGCGGGGTTACAAGATCGAGTTTACTCTCACCCCGCCACCGCACTCGCGTCGCAGGCAAACTTTTTTGCCAGCCGACAGAGTACTTCGATCACGAAGTCTCGAGAAGAGACAGCGCACCACATACAGCTAGTCATCCAGGTGATTACGCGACTGGGTTTTGTAGTGAACTACAAGAAATCCAATCTCGTTCCGACACAGTCTCCGATATACCTCGGGGCACGACTAGACCTGTCGAAGGGTCAGGTTATGCCTTCCCTGGCACGAGTACACAACATGGCTGCCTGCGCTCGCATCCTAGCGGAAGCGAGTGTGGCGCCGGCGGTAGCATGGCTCAAAGTATTGGGCCTCATGGCCAGCATGGTAGATCTGATCCCGCTTTGTCGGTTCCATATGAGGATAATTCAGATTCACCTGCTGGCGCACTACAAGCCAAGTGTTCACTCAGTGTCCAGAATGGTTCCTATCTCAGACCTGATCAAGGAGGCCGGAACTCCACTGGTGGTACCAACCTGCCAACCTGACAACGGGGATGGTTTTTCCATCTCCGCCGACGAGTCGTGTCATCACGACAGACGCGTCTCTGTCGGGTTGGGGAGGCCATTGGCTAGACAACCGCGCCTTCGGCCGGTGGTCAAGCATAGAGGCTCAGGTACACATCAACCTGCTCGAACTTTGGGCAGTGGAGAAGACTCTCCTATGGTTCGAATCCGATCTACAGGGACACAATGTCCTTGTCCAGACGGACAACTCGACGGTGGTAGCTTACCTGAACAGGGAGGGCGGGACAAGATCTCCCACCCTCACCAGATCACTCTGCGGGCGTTTCACATCGCGGGTGTCACGAACATCCTTGCAGACGATCTTTCCAGGGGACGAACGTCCGACCCCACGGAGATATCGTTAGCACCTCAGATAGCACAGACAATCTTTGTACGATTTTGTCACCCAGCGATCGACCTGTTTGCGTCATACCAGAACAAACAGCTACCGGTGTATTGCTCTCGGACTCGCGATCTGAGGGCGTACGCCGCAGACGCTCTATCAGTGGATTGGACGGGACTGACGGCTTACGCCTTCCCCCCAATATCGCTACTTCCAAAAGTGGTAGAAAAGGTGGCAAGAGACGACTGTTACGTCCTGCTCATAGCCCCTTTCTGGCCGAAACACGTGTGGTTTCGTCCAATGGTAGATCTTCTTGTGGGTCGCCCCATGTTGCTACCTCCACTTCAGGACCTGCTCAGGCAGGGAGTTCACGGCGAATTCCTTCCAAACGAGCACCTACGGTTGACTGTTTGGCCATTATCCGGCAACGATGCCAGGAGAAAGGCTTTTCTCGAAGGTCTGCAGGCTTGGTCGCCTCGGGTCGACGCCAATCCACGCTCAAGACTTATTCTAAGCGTCTGGCTCCCTACTACGAGTGGTGTAATGAGAGAAGTATCTCTCCCACTCGAGCAGATGTAAATAGCATTTCGCTATTTTTAACTGAGAAGTTTGATTCAGGACTCCAGGCAGCTACTGTCCGGAATTATAAGTCCGCGATCATGTCAGTCCACGTAGGTTTTGAGGACGGATCCACTGTCAATGACGGCGGTGAGGTCAGTCTTCTACTGAAGGGGATGTTCAACGAGAGACCACCAGTCAGGAAGATCGTACCTGCCTGGGAACTTAACACTGTTCTCGAGTACATTAAGGGTCCGCCTTTTGAGCCTATGGCGAAAGCGACCCTCAAAAATATTACTCTTAAGACTGTTATTCTCGTGGCCCTTGCTTCTGCGCAAAGGTCTTCTGAACTTCATGCATTGTCATTTTCTTCAATGTCTCTTTCTCGCGCGGGTGTGACGATGTCTTTTGTTCCTGGCTTTGTGGCCAAGAACGAGACTAGTTCGCACTCGTTCTCCACCCTTTACCTTCCCTCTCTCAGTGCCGGTTCATCTGTGCACGATGATAGGTTATGGTGCCCCGTTCGCTGTCTAAGGTATTACTCAGATAGGACGTCCGGAGTGCGAGGTAAAAACAATGATCAACTATTTTTGACGCACTCCGAGCCACATAAGCCCGCGGCGAAAAGTACTATAGCTCGCTGGCTGGTTCAGGTAGTCAAAGACTCTAATGCAATTATTAATGACGAGCGTGTTACGGCACACTCAACTCGTAGTATTGCTACCTCATGGGCCTACCACCGGGGGTTGTCCGTGAGAGAGATATGTGAGGCTGTTTCATGGAAGGCCACCTCGACGTTTTCCGCTGCCTACTACAGGAGCTTTAACGGAAACTCGCTCAGGGGGCAATTCGCCCGCAAGGTTCTAGCCGGACCAGTTGCGGGCAGAAATCCAAGAAATTAGGTTAGTTGGTCTATCAGTTATTTATTTATAGGTTGAGCTAGGCTTCTCGGGTTTTGAGTAAAAACGCTAGACTGAAGCTAAGCTTACCGTGGTTCGATTTTCTGGTTCTGACATCAGTAATTATGATGTGGGCCTTTCAAGATCTGATCCTCTAAATTAATAAATAATATACGCGGTGTTTGGGTTTTTTTTCGCACCTCCTCCAGGTTCTGTGCTAAACTGGGTTGATGCAAATTAGTCAGATCAAAACATCGAACCGGCAAACAGGTCGACAGGGGAGTCTCTCCCAGAACTTATTGTTCTTGGGACTCCCCTGTCGAAGCCTGCTTACCGTAGTTCGATGTTTTGATCGCCCGGCCGCCCTATGCCCCCTGCGATAAAAAAGCAGAAGTAGTTTGGATTATTTCGAGGTAGTCCAAGCGAAATTTGGGTGACGGGCTGGCGCGTGACATGGGGTGACGTCACGTCGGGGCGACCCGTGTTTCTAGTTTGAAATATTAGAAATACTTCAGTTTGGAATGCCCGCATCTCCGGGAAAGATGCAAATTAGTCAGATCAAAACATCGAACTACGGTAAGCAGGCTTCGACAGGGGAGTCCCAAGAACAATAAGTTCTGGGAGAAACATTTGTACTTTAGGAGCGATGCGCAACTCAATTTTAATTTCAACACCAAATGTATTATTTGCGAAAATATAGGCTACCGTTAACAATCTTCTCAATAATTTAGATGCGCTTTGAAGTCATGTCCACAAGACCATCACTACAACTATGCTAACTGATTCTTGTTGAAAATGTGACTCTCATACTTTTGGACGGAAAAAACTACTATCCCTTACGAAAATGCAATCACCAAAATTTGGTTGCAGCAAGGTGGTACCAGGTTGCGCAAGGTTGTCGCAAGGTTGCAGACGTTTGTCGCAAGGTTGCGCAAGGTTGTGGATGATTGCTGCAAGGTTGCGCAACCTTCTCAGAAAAACCAAACTGGTTGTGCAAGGTTGCTGCAACCAGTTCAGAAGAACCAAACTGGTTGCGCGGTTGCGGATGGTTGCTGCAAGGTTGCGCAACCTTCTCAGAATTACCAAACTGGTTGCGCAAGCTCCTGCAACCAGTTCAGAAGAACCAAACTGGTTGCGGATGGTTGCGCAACCTTCTCAGAATTCCCAAACTGGTTGCGCAAGCTCCTGCAACCAGTTCAGAAGAACCAAACTGGTTGCGGATGGTTGCTCAACCTTCTCAGAATTACCAAACTGGTTGCGCAACCTCCTGCAACCAGCTCAGAAGAACCAAACTGGTTGCGGATGGTTGCGCAACCTTCTCAGAAGTACCAAACTGGTTGCGCAAGCTCCCGCAACCAACTGGTTGCGCAAGCTCCCGCAACCTCTTCAGAAACACCAAACTGGTTGCGCAAGGTTTCTTCTTATGTTCAAAGGTCAGGTCAAAAGGTCAAACATGTGAAATAAACATTGCTGTCATTGTAACCTTAACTAAAATTGTAGTGACTTTGATGATTAATTGTACCCATACTTTGTAATCAATTTCATAATGAAAATGAGGTATGCTAGAAAAACAAGTTGTGAATCATATTCTAATCTTTGAAGGAAACTGATGTTGCAGATAAAAATGCTGAAGAATAGTAAGTTTAAAACATATAAGCTTATTTTGGTATTGGTTCCGAATTTTGATGCATGATTTTGGTGGTTGCTAGCTGGTTGCACAAGGTTGCGCAAGGTTATATTTTTCCAAATTTAACCAGTTGCTTGCGCAACCTTGCGCAACCTTGCACCACTAGCTGGTTGCGGCAGGTTGCGCAAGCTTTAGATGTTTCTGCAAGGTTGCGCAAGGTTGTAATGTTCCAAATTTAACCAGTTGCTTGCGCAACCATGCGCAACCTTGCACCACTAGCTGGTTGCGGCAGGTTGCGCAAGCTTTAGATGTTTCTGCAAGGTTGCGCAAGGTTGTAATGTTCCAAATTTAACCAGTTGCTTGCGCAACCATGCGCAACCTTGCACCACTAGCTGGTTGCGGCAGGTTGCGCAAGCTTTAGATGTTTCTGCAAGGTTGCGCAAGGTTGTAATGTTCCAAATTTAACCAGTTGCTTGCGCAACCTTGTGCAACCTTGCACCACTAGCTGGTTCTGCAAGGTTGCGCAAGGTTGTAATGTTCCAAATTTAACCAGTTGCTTGCGCAACCATGCGCAACCTTGCACCACTAGCTGGTTGCGGCAGGTTGCGCAAGCTTTAGATGTTTCTGCAAGGTTGTGCAAGGTTGTAATGTTCCAAATTTAACCAGTTGCTTGCGCAACCTTGTGCAACCTTGCACCACTAGCTGGTTGCGGCAGGTTGCGCAAGCTTTAGATGTTTCTGCAAGGTTGCGCAAGGTTGTAATGTTCCAAATTTAACCAGTTGCTTGCGCAACCTTGTGCTTGGTTGAGATACAAACTTAAGGTTATACCGCCAACTGACATTGCAAGGTTGCGCAAGGTTGCGCAAGGTTGTAATGTTCCAAATTTAACCTTGCGCAAGGTTGCGCAAGGTTGTAATGTTCCAAATTTAACCAGTTGCTTGCGCAACCTTGTGCTTGGTTGAGATACAAACTTAAGGTTATACCGCCAACTGACATTGCAAGGTTGCGCAAGGTTGCGCAAGGTTGTAATGTTCCAAATTTAACCTTGCGCAAGGTTGCGCAAGGTTGTAATGTTCCAAATTTAACCTTGCGCAAGGTTGCGCAAGGTTGTATTTTTTCACATTTAAGGTTGCGCAAGGTTATCTTGGGCAAGGTTGCGCAAAGTTGCGCAAGGTTGCAGAATTGGTTGCGATTTTCATAAGGGATGGACTGAGACGAATTCGTCTACAGCTACTATAACATAAGAAGGACATAGATTCTCTCAATCAGTGGCAGCACCACCATCATAAACAATGGGGCCAAAGGGTGTTTTGTGAAATTGCTTTTGGCAAGGAAAAACGTTTGTTTAAAAATGTGCACAAAATTTGTTGGGTTTTAATGCAAAATTGCCTGCAGTTTAAGAGAATTTCATGTATTTTTGACACTAAAAGTCAATCTTTTCAATTATTTTGGTGTAAAAAATGTTGTGGAGCTCGATTAAAGGAGTTCAGCCATAAACTTCTGGGGGGTGGGCACAGTGCACATGGTGTCCCACCACTTTCACGGATGGGGGGCCCTGCTCCCCCCCCCCCTGCTCCCCCTGCTCCCCCCCCACCCCCCCCCCCCCCCCCCGTTCCGCCGCCACGAGACAAGTTTATTTAGACTGAGACAGTAATCGATAACGTTTTGCCAGTAAGGATTTATGACAACTTGAGCATGTGATTGCATACGTCAGCAATATATCCCCCCACTTGGAACCCTTGCCCCCGCTTGCCCCCCCCCCCAACAAATGAAATCAATCGGTGTGGGTGTGGAATGGAGCCCCCATTAGGAGCCCCCCCCCACCCCCATTTCAAGTCACTGCCCTTCTTTCCCCCAAATGAAAAAGTCTAGTTACGCCACTGATAAGAAGAAACCTTACGCAACCAGTTTGGTACTTCTGAGAAGGTTGCGCAACCTTGCAGCAACCATTCGCAACCTTGCTCAACCAGTTTGGTTCTTCTGAGAAGGTTGCAGGAGCTTGCGCAACCAGTTTGGTTCTTCTGAGAAGGTTGCGCAACCTGCAGCAATCATCCACAACCTTGCGCAACCTTGCGACAAACTTGTGCAACCTTGCGACAACCTTGCTACAACCTTGCGCAACCTGGTACCACCTTGCTGCAACCACATTTTGGTGATTGCATTTTCGTAAGGGTTATACCAATAATGAAACAGGTAAAATTGTAATGGGCCCCCAAAAGTTACTCCGCATATGTATGCGCACAGCAGGTATGTGAGACATGGTGCAAATCAACACCAAGATCCATCTTGTGACATCTTATTATTTAGTATATGGTTCTTCACTTTACATCTTATAGTAGGAGAAATAACAGTAGGAAAGATTGTCTCTATTCAAATTGTGTAGAAAATATGTGCTATGTCTGTCTCACTCACACCTGTATGACTCACAGACCTCTTTGACCTCATCAATCACCAACAGCAACTCTATCAGCGACTCATGGTTCCGGTTGGATCCAAAACATACCTAAACATAACCATACCGTAATATATGCAAACCCCAATTACCGCCAAGTATAAGAGAAACGCCACATCCGAAAACCGCGAAACCCGAGAACCGTGCTAGTTTCAAAACTGAACAACATCCCGGCATTGCGGAAGTTCAAATTAAACGTTAAATTTATTTAAGTTGACGAATGTAAGAATAGTGTTTGGTAATTTGTTAATCTAAACCGTGTCATCTCCAAAGTGTATCAGTTTTAATACAGTTTAGGAAATCTGGTTTACTTTTACCAATGACAAGTGGCAACAGTTGGACTCTATTGCATTGCAAAGCAGGATTTGAACTGTTACATTATTAAGGTCATCAGGGTAACCAGAGAGAAAGGACCTGTACATCGCTTTGGTAGTCCATTAAAGGTAGATGTTCTGATTGCTGGCCTGATTTTCAACTTGATGTTTTCTATTTTACATGAAAGGACATCCTTATAATTGTCGCATTCCAAAGTTTGAGTGAGATAACTCCAATGGTTCTATTATTAGAAGCACAAGGTCACAATAAATTTGCCCATTTGAGCTATACACAAACTGGTTAGTTGGTGGTTAACCACCTTTGGCAGTAATTCACCACATTTTAACCTATAATTTCCTAATGGAACATTCTGGGCCCTAAGATTTTACAGACATAATGAGAAAAATATGGGATTCTTCTGATATCAAAATATCTTGATGTGAAAAAAAATAATCATAGCTCCAAAAAGTGATCGGAACATCTACCTTTAACATTCTTTTAGCAAATAGGTGTTTTCGTGAGGTATAAGAGAGAAAACTTCAATTCTGTTTCCAAAAGTTCACCATCTTTTCCTGGTAATTGTTTCAGACATTTTGCAAACCAAAATCTTGTTGGCAAATATGTATTCTCTAGAAAAGAGGGAATTGATAGAAAGAAAATGCCAAATCTGTTCCAAAAATCGACCGCTTTGGCGGTAAATTTCAAATCAAGGTCTGTTGACAAATGTGATGCGATCTGTGAAAACCCGTCGGATGTCGCAAAATGTGAACTAGGGATTATGGGTAAAATAAAAAAATAAAAAATAGAAATTTAGTTTCCAATACTTTGTGTCATCATCTTTCATGAAATTTCACCTTCAAAAACTTACTTAAGTCACTTTTATTATTGACCTTATAATGTTATTATATTGAATTATGTATCTTTTTTGGCCTGTTTACATGATTTCTTGTTTTGTAGCTTTTGATGACATCACAATCATCATTCACTCATAACTTTTTTTGTAGTGATCGTCGAAAAATGATCCAAACAGTTCTGTAATCAGCACAGTTTTAGCTTTCTTATGATATAAATATCTCCAATATGAAAAATGCCACCATGTGGCGGGTTTTCACAGATCGCATCACAAATGAGTAATTTTGGGAAGAGAGGTAATGGAGCGAAAATGCCAACACTGCTCCAAAGGTCAGCCACTTCGGAGATAAATGTTAAAAATGTCATCACATTTTTCACACAGGTTTTCCTAGATCAGTTGGTTATAAATTTGTTAGCTTTATAAGCAGGTGCTTTGGCGATAAGATTTCAATAATCCATGCACATTTAGTGCTATTCTTTTTATGATGAGAGCTTTTGTCAGCAATTCACCCATTTTAACCCAGACTACAATCTAAGACACGTTACACCATCAGATCATGGATGACGTCAGAAGAGGGTTCAATTAAAGGCATATTATGTGACCTTTACAGGGAGCACCCTCTATTCATGATTTTCTTTTAGAAAGTAGATTTTCTTGCAGATTTACATTTCTGATCATAAATCGTACATAGGCCTCATTCCAAGTTACAGAGGGATACGATTCCTAATTACCTTAAAATCATGGTTTTAGAGTGAATTTAGACTAGACTGTTTGTCAGAAATTATTAGACCAACAAATAAGCTTATCTTGCATGAATTTTTCAATAGTCTATCGCTGTGTTGTCAAAAAAAGTTTATTTAGTGCGATTCTTTAGATCTATTTCAAATTCCTGAATAATGTAAAAGAGGATTTTTGAGACAAACAATCAATTTTCTATTCAATTTGACAAGATTTACTTAATGTTATGTTTATAAAGAATGCCTTTTTTGATGTAACAGTTTAAATATATTTATAAATCTGCATAGTGCAACAGTTGAACTTCTATTTAATCCGACGACATACATGTTCAATGTTGTGTCATGAAAAAACAGGACGACACTGATGAAATGTTAGATTGAAATCACAAAAATAACCTCAATATGACAACCCTAAACAGAATCTCCAGAGACGACCAGTCAAAGAGTGGATCAAAATAGTTACATGAAGGGATAGTATTGTAACATGGGGTCCAACTTCCATTCAATTTCAGTTTATTCAGCCATATATCTAGGTATGGGGGCCCGAAATGGGCAATAAAATGTAACGAACCGTCTTGGCCAAAACAATGGCTATGTGTATGTATTATCATGGCTACTCATTGTCACTTCAAGTTGGGATGTGACATCAACACGTAGTATTTAAGTCATTGGTGCGGCATTTCCAAGTCCATAGCTGACATTCTTCTTTGATCATGCAGGTACAACACCATCATATTGGAGCTGTGTGCTCTACAGTCATCACAATAAGTAATTGACCAGGTAATAAATGTGCTGATAACTCTAAAAGTATAAATCTTACATAAACATATTAAATAATAAACATTTTGAAAAATTTCTCTTCTTGAATTTGAGATATTACACGCTAAGAATGGCTGATTATTAAGAAGTTACAATCCCCAATGTACTGTCAAGTCTGATTTTCATTTTCACATTTTCATTTTCAACACGGGACTCAGACCGGCAAATTATTGATTACTGGTAGTGGTAGTGCCAATTCACCCGTCTATGGCCTGGTTGTTGGATAGTCGGCCGGTGGCATTGTTACGGTTGATCAATACGGCACACACGCTTTACCTGTCATACTCTCCCGTGTGGAAAAGAAAATATTAAAATGAAAATCAGACTTGCCCTAATGTTTGGGATCATAACTTCCTCATTAATCAACCACTCTTAGCGTGTAATATCTCAAATTCAAGAAGAGAAATTTCTAGAGGTAATAGTGTGTACTTGCAAGTTTATAGAAATTTCTCAACAACTTTATAATTAAATATGTTTATGTTGGAGTTATAGACCATTTCAAATCCGAAAATATACGATCGGTTCCGAATGTTTCCGGTTAGCCGAGTGTCAACACTCGGTTACATGACCTGTCAGCTCCTGACAGGTCATGGCCATGTGCCGGAGAAAACACACATGTTTTTCACCCGTCTGCCCGTGTGATAGATTGCGCTGGTGTTGGTGATAGATTGTATCCCTCACAAAGTTGATGTTACGGCATTTCAGTAACAAAAACCGGTGAGATGAAAGAGATTTGGGGTAATATTTTCACTTTTTACCGTCTGCTCGATACATTTGGAATTTGCCGGTCAGCGCCTTTGTTGATAAAAAAACAAAATAGTCTCGTTACACGTTTTACTTCTCATGTGTGCACGCGTGTATGTAAACATAGTAAATCACTAGGCGGACAACCAATGCTGTAAATGCGATCAACTGTTGCGAAGAACGCGCAACGCACCTACTCCATGTGACCTGTTTTTCCGAAGATTTCCGATCTCAATTTGAAATGGTCTATACTTGTAGAGTTTTCAGCATGTTTATTACCTGGTCAGTTACTTATTGTGATTACTGTATATGCAATCACCAGACTATGTGCCAGTTCTGATGTCACTACCCAACTAAAGATGACAAAGAGTTCACTGGGCTATTCCATTTGAAATCCATACACCCCCTATGGAAGATATTACCTTACACTGAAAACAAAAACTCGTTTTTAGGGATGTTGAACGAGAATTTATTAGTTAGGCATTTAGTTGAACCGAGTTGAACTAGTAATGATGTTACTTCTAGCAGAGCGTGCGTGGTCGAACTAATTTTTCAACGAATGAAATGAAGAATAGTAGCAACGCCTTTAGTTGGACATGCCCTACCAATTATATTGTGCTGCTGAACTAATGTCTGAAAATTAGTTGGACTACGAAAGGCAGACCTACGATTGTTTTCGGCCGTACCAGATGCCGGACGAGAGTGCCGCACTAAAGAAGTTGCCGCACGTGCGTGGTAGTCAATTTGGTCATAGACGTGACGGCGGCGATCCATTCATTTCACTTGCAGCTGCACGTTTTTGAGATAAAGATGTCGCAAAAGTGAGTAAAATCCAAGATTGTATTTAAAACAAAAACACATCGTTATAAACTCGTAGACGTAGACGTAGTGATGTAGGTTAAAGTTGGGAGTTTATTGCAGCCATGGCGTAATTTAAATTATCGTCTATGTGATGAGTAAAGTAAGCTTATATAAAAGTTATTCATCAAAATTCATCATTGTTAAAGTTGAATGAAATAAAGATCTTCCGGTTTTGGAAATTGTAGCAAATTTTCAATAATGTACTTAATCTGTTTTGTTGTTGTTTCTTCTTGCAGATCAAAGCCATGCAGCAAGCAGATCAAAGCCATGCAGCAAGCCCTACATAGCCATAACAGTATATTTCACGTGTAGACCATATAAAACTGCTAGTTGAGCATAGTTGAGCAACTAGTTCAGCTAGCTGCAACTAGTTAAACTAGTAGAAAAGCTTGTAGGGCTGGCACTATTAGGAAAAGTTAGTTGAAGGAGACACCATTTTAACTAGATTTTTTTTTAGTAGGGCACCCCAGAATATTAGTAGGACGCTCCAAAATTCTAGTTTGGCATGGCCGAACTAGTTGCTCAACTAACAAAATATTAGTTTGGCGAATTGGTTCCGCCTGCCGTACTAATATATATATTAGTTCAGCCAAGCTCTACTAGTATATGTTAGTAGATACAGACATCGTTTCAACTAACTTTTCTCTAGTAGGGAATGCTAGTTTTTGTTTTCAGTGTAGTATTCTTCCCCACAGGGAGTGTGTATTTCAAATGGGGTGACCCATGCAGGTATCGCCAATTGAAATTCACACTCCCTCGTTTGGAAGATTAAGGTAAGGGCTTTTGAATTTGATCTAGCTCCTTACATGGTTTTGCATGGTGACTTGAAGTGCATCAACAGTCTATATAGCTCAAACATCCTGTCGGTAATAGTGTGTACTTGCAAGTTTCTATTTCGTTCTTACAGATTTAGGAGTTTTCTGTGTGTATATTTTTGCACTTTGTGAAAATGTTAAATTCTACTATTCCATGTATGGTTTGAATTGCAATTTTGTGTACCTTTATATTTGAATAAAACTGTTTTCCAAACATTGAAGTTGCGCTATTGGACTAAGACATGCATTCTCTTTGTTGTAGCCACCATATCTGTATAAATGGATTGACTTTAGGCTACTGTTATGTCAGCCTCAACGGAAGTATTTTATATTGGGCTATTTCATTTGAAATCAGTACCCCCCCCCCCCCCCCCTATACCGGGAAGATATAATACCGTTCGTTGAAATATACACTCCCTATGTGTAAGGTTACAGGAGTATGGGTTTCAAATAGAATAGCCAATTCGCACTAAGCTTCATCAATCATCACACACTTGTTACTTGTGTCATGCCTAACAGTTTAGGGATCCAACATTGGAGTCAGAATCACCCCCAACCTGATGCAGCCAGCATTCAATGAATATAATTTGTTTGCATTTTGGTCATATTATAACCTTCATTGAACACCTAATCTTGGATCAAGGCCAACTACCATAGCCTAGTAGTAGCATCATGGATCCACCAGACCCACCTCCATCACTTACACACGCGAATCTTTTGCGCATAATAGCCTAACAGCCAATTGGATGGCCCAAAATGGCCCCTGAAAAAAATATACATCTGGCTAAAAGTTACCAAGGGGATATGGATCAATGTGTCTCCATCCCCTTGCTTATACCCCCTTGCTTGAGTCATGAGTGTATCCATTCTCATTTGGGATCTTATATACTGATCAGGAAATTGCAAGTGGATATCTCGGGGAAATCTAATCAAAAGTTTCCAATACAAAAGTTCCCTATATTTGTCTATAGAAAATTGAATACATGTTAGAGCTAAAGATAGCGAACCAGTCCTTTGGTCATATAGATGGGCCCATTTGGAATTGGTGGTTGACCATGTGGCAAAGACTTTCATCTTTGTGACCTCTCATCCTCAAGTGTTTAAATGTGGGTGGGGTGATGGTGGGGGTCAGAGTTGACAAAAGCGGGATAAGAAGAAGGATTTTCAAGCACATCTTAAATGAAGTATTTCTTGTGATCTGAAATGTGCCCCTAAAGCAAAGAAAACCCACCTTATTCTACAGAAAATTGACTTTCGGCAGCTCGAGAGTTACCCCCTGCATCGCGCTGGTTCCTAATTTTGAATACAATTTATTCCGTCAAAATAAACAGTCGGGTTCCAAAGCGTCGACAATAACTATTTTCATCTTCAAGCTCCCCAAAGTGAGATTCATTCTACAGACCTCTCAGGTAGGGTCGGTTGGGCGTGCGTTTTTGTTTGTTTTTGTTTGTTTTTGTTTGTTTTTGTGAATTATTTTTAAAATTTGTTTAAACAATGTTCAAAAAATGTTGGGACAATCAGGAGTTAAGCCTGTTTAATAAAAAAAACTCATTTTAAAAGCTGTCCATGGTATACTAAATTTTCCCAAATTACAAAAAACTCAAAGAATAGGTGTTTTATTGTCACCGGAACATTTTAAAATCATTTCTATGAATTCAATCATTAGGTGTTTTTCGGGGAAGATAGGTGGGAATTACAAAAGATTATCAAAATATACGCAAAACTTTTTAATATAACATGTGATAACCCTAACACCCTAACACGATTTGTAACTGGGATCCCAATTTTGGAAAAGAAATCATCAACAAATAACCGACCGAGAATGGAACCTGGACGCTCTGAACAAAAAAAACCTGGCAATCCACGGCTCTCAGCTACTGTTCGGGCAGTATGCTGCGCTTACTGTATAGGCTCAGTTGATTACATCATCAAAAACTATTGGCACATGTGCTTGGAGATAGACTTGGAAGTAGTATTTTAGGGTTGTAGGCTGTTAGGGTTAATACCCTTTCTAAAAAGGTGAGTGCACCCTCCTCCACATGCCCCAAATTAGGCGCCCAATTTATTTATTTTTGCCCTTAAGTGCCAAAATCATTGTTTTGTTGTTGTTGACAAATGTCTAATGTTTCTAGTGTGATAATAGTTTATAAGCAATCTATTCAAAAAAATCTTATTCATTTCAAGCAGAAAGTATAAATATTTTGACAAATTGGGTAAAATTTAAATCTTAAAAAAAGAAAAAGGAAAAAAATATGACCCCGATTTTTGAGATTTTAGGGTTGGTCGCCGAGGGCAACACAACACATTTTTTTGTTGACCTTATGCCTTTGCCAAAGTGAACCCTTTATCCCACACCCTTCCCCTGGGCTCTTCCCTGAAGCATTCATCTTTCACAAATCATTTATAGCTTAATAAAAGTGAGAATCTATCATCATCAATTTAGTGTCAATGTGTCCATAGACTGTAGTTGTGCAGTCTATGGCGTGTCTATTCTCATCATAATAGTAAATAGCCAGGAAATATGAAAGTGGCTATTTTAGAGGAAATCCAATAATATATACACGGGGACATTAATGCAATGGTACCTCACAAATAACGTTTCAAACCGTTGGTTTACAATTTAAAACATTTTTTATGTGGCTATCTCAACCATAGCTAGGCAACAAATACATATCCAGTTTGTTTGAGCAGAAAGACCTTAAAATAATATGCTAGCAGTCTGTTGGTTTTAGTTTGGACAGTTGATTGGCCATGAGATTTTGTTTGTTTGTGCTTTTTTGTTTTGTTTGTTTTTTGTAATGTTTTGATTTGTTTTGGGTTCTCTTTTTTGGGGGGGGGGGAGGGGAGGCCTGTTTTATCAAGGTAACTAATAATGTAAAAATCCCACAAATTTTGAAGAAAAAAAACCAGTATGTTGAAAACAATGATGACATTTTGTGTCGGGATTTTTCAGGCCTATTTGTTTCGATTGTTCACACACAAAAAAAAAGGTGAAAAAAGTCTAAAAAAACCCAAAAACCCCTCAAATTTATAAAAATATGGGTCAGTCATGCTTGTAGAGAACAGAGTTTGATATTATCTCATGGTAACAATTGAACAAGTTCACAAATATTAAAGCAAAATGACTCCACATAAAGTCACTGTCCTGTCAAAACCTCATATGTTTTTCCGGCTCTTCAGCATGTATAAAGTAAAACTGCCCAACGGTTTATATGCATAGGAAGTGTTGCTTTTTACATGTTCAGGGGCAAGAGCACTTACAATGCATTGGTTAATGTGTTTTATCTCTTAAACATGTTGAGAGCAGACTGCCCAAAGGTATACAAAGGAAGTTTTACTTTAAACATGCTGAAGGGCCAGATTTTGACAGAACAGCAACGATAAATGACATTGTGCATCTGTGTGTATTTGTGATTGAAAAAATTAAGACGTAACAAAAATGAATACATGCCTCTATCATTTGCCTATAAGACTCCCCCTATCTCCAGGAAATTGCACGTATGACTAGTACAGCCAAAGCACATTATAGTTCCTTCGAAGTGAAGTATGTATTCTGGGGCGGCTGGTCACACTGATTCTCTGTAGTCAAGGACGATAGTCCCTTTTTAAGGTAAGGTAACTCCATGGTTACACGCAAAGCTTGAATGGTGATGTCATGGTATTCAATTAAAACCTATCCAGTTTCAAATCTGTTGTGCCAATCACTCAACTTAATCACCCTCTGCTTTCTGTGTGTGTGTATTTTTGCAGGAAACTCTTTGAACAGGTTTCTGTAGCTGTTCCATGTGTACGACTGAGGCGGAGGTTAACTTCAACGTAATACTACAGTGCATGGAAACACAAGGTCTGTGCGGGAAACTAGTCAAGTCTGTGTGTGTGGAAGTGCAGTGAACGACAGATGTGATAAGTACTTTACTAGTTTGGTCGTACGATATGTTGTAGTGTTGGAATGGACAACTGGTGATAATCGTTGCAAACTTGGTCTGTAATTTCAGCATCCCAACATAGAACAAGTTCGTATAGCAGGATGGTACCGTGCTAAAGAGAATTATTTGTGCTATTTGGAATATTATCCATTCTTTTTGCCTTGTGCTTCTACAGCACTATCTGAAGAGACAAAATGTCGGTTGAAATAACTCCAACGCAATCAGAACAACTGAGCTCTGACTTGCATCAGGAACACCAATCACATATCTATGATGAAGTCCCACGAGAACAGGAAAATGAAGATGAGGAATTTGTGCCAGACCTTCCGGAGAAAAAGCTGCGAGTGGGAAGCGATAAACAAAATAACAATGCCAATTCCCCGGTAAACCTGTCTTTGGATAGGGAAGAGGAGGAGATATTATTGCAGCGAAAGAAGAAATATATAGAGCTACTCAATAAGCAAAGAGTAACTCCAGATAACATGAATGTCAGAGGTATAGCTCGCCATGAATCTGCTCCGGCTAGGAATGATTTCAAGCATGTGGTGAAACGACACGTTCAAGTCACGCTGTCAGAGTCGTCGGATCAAACAACAGTCTATGACCCAACATATCAGGACCCAGATGATGTCAGGAGCATAGATTCTATATCTACGAGTAAATCCAGCATCAAATCGTTTCAAAGTTCCCTGCCGTGTATTCCAGCCGAAAATGACTATGTTAATAATATCGAATTAGAAGAAAGTCAACATCAATCCCTCGGATTTAACTGCGACAATGATTCTGATTACTGGCAGATACCTCAGGGCACTTTTAATGCGGATGATTATGGCGACTATGCAGAATGGCCAGGGAAACCTTTCGCACAATCCTCCTTGAAGAAGCAAATGTCTACCTCAACTTCCAGTAGCAGCCGCACAAACTCCTCAATGGATTCAAAAACCTACATGTACGAGGACTCAATCAGTTCAGCATCTCCTGAGCTTCCGCCCAAATTCAAACGACCTGTCCCGAGGTCTCGCAGAGGAATTAATCAGAAGATATTACAAGCTCAGACTCAGGAGCAAGAAACACAAGTGGATTTAAATGAAGAGGTGCCACAGAAACAAAATGGAAACGCCACCACCCAGACGGAGATACCAGTCAAGAAATGTTGTTCTTGCGGAGATATGGTTTACGTTTCTGACGAAGCTTCCCGTCTGAGAGAAATGCTGCACTTGGAGAGTACACAGAGACTGATGGGAGAGCAATTGTATAGGCTTGCAGAACGTGAGATACAGGATATACAAGCTGAACTGCGAGAGGAGAAAAATGCAACGGAACGATTGAGTCTTGACCTGATTCAAACAAAGGTGAGAACATAATACAATTGAGGTTATCCATGCGCAATGGACTACACCTATGTATCATGAAAGAGGTGTGTCTTCTTTCTGAAAATCTTGAACAATTCTTATTCCCGACATGAAGGCAGCTAATCCAAACACAGATAACCTATAAGTAAAAGTTATATTTTGTGATTAAACTTATTTATTCTATATCTTCATTTGTTCACCAAGGTATTCTATTTATGACACTTCCTAACACGAGATGGGCATTGTGCCAGTTTAGTGCTATCACGGGAACTATGATGCATAATAGTCAAAGAAAAAACAATTGTAGGAAATTGTTGACATCATTATATTGCGTTTTAAAATTTGTTTGCCATTTCCTCTGAATTAATAAAACTGGGAAAAACTGAGGTACACACAAGTGTAAGCCTCCATGTGAAATATTAGATTAATAATAATATATAATAATAATAATGAATTTATAAAGCGCCATCTATCTAGGCAACCTATTCTGTGGCGCTGTATGTATGAAAATTAAACATGAGTATGTGATCTAAAAATTACAATGAGAAATAACATAAAAATACAATCAAATATGCACATTTGAACAAATGTTTTAAGACACAACAACAAATGTCCACAGGAAGAAATTTCCACAATGTGGGTGCGCATGAAGAAAATATTCTATTCCTATACGAAGATATAATGTTTTTGGTGCTGCAAGAAAGAGTTTGATGATCTGGCTCTGAGAGTCATTGGTGGCTCAGGGGTAAGAAGCTGGTTAATATAAGATATGGCGCGAGTCATTTACTGTAAAAGGGGACATTTTCGCGCGGGTAATTTTTCACGCTTTGCACATTTTGAACAATTTTACTTGTTTTTATTTTTGCAATTTCGAGCAGTCCTTCCATAGACCTACTTACAAAATGAATATATTCGCACATTTTAATTTGTTCGCGCTTGCTCACTTAAGCGCGAAAATAAATGTAGCGCGAAAAATTCCATTTTTACAGTAAGTGATGTCCATGTGAGTAGAAGAATTTTAGAATGGATTCTTTGAGGAATGGGTAACCATTGAACATGTTGAAACTGTTTAAGAGTTGGATTATGTGACCATATCAACGAGTTTTAGAAAGACACAAGCTTTATTTTGTGTTTGCTGGAGTTTATCGAGAAGAGTGTTTGAAATACCATATAAAAGTGCATTTCCATTGTCGAGATGGGGTGAGGAGGGCATGAACAAGAATTGAAGCAGTATCATCAGACAAAAAAAATCAGATTAATTAAATGTTCTGAATTTGATAATATGCCGACTAACAAATTTTGCCGATGCTTGCAATGTATGGGTATCCCTCCTTTCCACTGTCAGGCCGGATTTTCATATGTGGGACCGCGCAACATTTGACCAATATCATCAATGCAACAAATGCAAAAAACTTTTTTTATACCTGTGCACATATTTGATGGCTTTGTAACAGTGCATAATGTAGTAGTATTCTTTTTAGTCAAAATGTGTATGCGAATATGCAGAATAGTGCATTTTAAGAACTTTTTTTTACAAATAAATTGAATACATTTCATCTTATAACATGAATAAAGTGGTTAGATTTGAATTTCATGTTTGATTCCCTTACATTTGAACCCCATATTGACATACTTTCGCGAAGGTTGAAATTTTAAAAGATTAAAGATTCACCAAATGAATCAGTGAGGACATGACTTTGTTTAAAATAACAGATTTGTATAAACTATCTGCGGCCATTTAAACAAACTATCAAATTAATGAAAGTTACATGAAATATTGCAAATTTAGTTCTATAATTTCAGTGGCAGTTAGTACATGTGTAAGCATTATGTAGGCGAAAACACACAACTTCTGAAAATTCAGGGTTCCTTCCACGGAGGACTACAGTGCCCCTTTAAATCAAGTAATTTTTTTCAGCAATTTTGAGGTAAGAGTTAAAACCCTCTCTGTGTCAACGGACCATTACAACAATTTCCTCTAGTGACTGACCATTGAGTAGGTCTACTAATAAGTCACATACCAGGTAATTGAAAATAATCCAATCACTGATTCTAACTAAGGCCAAATTTTTGTTGTTGTTATATTGGCGTAACCCGCCCGACCCTAAAAATACGCCCGACCCTACACTTTTCTTCTTTTTTTTCAGTGAAAAAAAAAAAAAAAAACCCAACCGACCGACCCTAAAAAATAAAAAAATGAAAAAAATAAATGTTTTTTCTCGACTTGTACTGAGGGGTACTTCTAACAAACAATAGGGAATGTTTAAACTCGGTTAACATTGTTCAAAAACAGCTGCTAAAAAAAAAATTAAAAAAATCCCTACCTACCTACCCTATTTTTGTTCAGCCCGTTACGCCAATATAACATTTTTTTTTTTTTTGGCCTAATCCATAGCCTCTTTCTAGAGTCATTAATAATACAGTTACTTGGAAGACTTCATGATCTGAGGCTTATCACCCAATAGACACTTCTGATGTCCTACTGAGCCTTTTTAGGTGTCAGTAGGAGAGAGACCTTATGGCAGTATCCTTCGTCTGTCATATGTCTGTCATACGTCTGTCATATGTCTGTCATACGTCTGTCAGTGTCAACAATTGGTACCAACTTTTGGAACACACCTTTTGTCTTGTCCATTTCTTTTCCTTAGGGGTCGTCCAAAATTATCGCCATTTTCACTTACGTACAGAGCGTACGTAACTTTTTACCCCCCTCCCCCCCTCGAGTTACGTACGCAATAAATGGCGAAATGTTATTTTATTTTGTACTTTAAAAAAAAATCCCGCCTCTCAAGATCGCCATTTAAGTTACGTACGGTTGGGGTATATTTCGACCCCTCCCCCCCTCTTACGTACGCTTTGTACGTAACTGAAAATGGCGAAAATTATGGACGACCCCTTACAATGACCAATTGCAACCATTATTATGTTTTGAGTTGTCCAAGTGTGGTATAATATTGGATCCAAAACATAATAATGATAAAATTGGAATGATTTACACCCAATCAGGCTTCTCGTTAGGTAAAATATTATGGGGTCTACTGGACCCCATAATCTACCAATTCTCAAAATTATGGGGTCCAAGAAAAAATTATGGGGTCCAAGTCAAAAAAAATGTAATTTTCGAATTGTGACTTCGGAATCGGATACGGAGTGGTTAAACGGGGACTACAGCGCTGAAATGTCTAACAATTGTCTACTCTATTTGTTTGTTTTGATGTATGCATTCAACGACGATTACGGAGTACGGACACGACGAAAACATTTGTAGATGAGGTGAAAACATTGACGATGGACGAGAGGAAGACCGAGAATATTTAATATTTTATTACCAAGTATATTTTGATTCGGATTGTCACGAAAACTGATATTTGTTAGCTTGCAAAATTATCTTGACACACGATTAAAAATTATTGCATCCAGATGGACGCAATAAAGAGTCCAGTTTAAAATTTACTGCGTTTTTTGCAAAAATATTGCGTCCCTAGACGCGAAAACGCAATGTAACGAGAAGCCTGCACCCAATATGTATTGGTCTCACTATGAGTTTAAAAATATTGGGAGAGACACACCACACTTGGGTCATAGATGCAAGGTCAAAGGTCACATACCAAGGTCAAAGGTCATCTGAGGTCAAGATGTTAAATTTGCTGCATGTGTAAAAATGATTACTTTTAAACAGGTGAAGTACAATTGCAACCAGACCTCAGGATGTATAAAAAGTGAAAATAAACATTTTATTCTCACTCTAAAACCACGATTTGGAAGTAATTAGGAATCGTATCGTTCTGTAACTCAGAATATATTCATAGATAGAGGGCGTCCCCTGGAAAAGATCGCATAATATGCCTTTAAGTATTATTTACACTAAATCGAATCCCCTAATTGATTTCTGTGTTAAAATACCCACTGTGGACATGTGGACAACAAATAGGAAAGGCAATTCTCACTATTCATTTTGAATCACAGAGAACAAACTTTTTGAAACGCCACACTGTCTTATTTTCCATACTGTACAACACTATAATTTTGAATTGAAAATTACTGCTATTTTAGCGGGCATTTATTTTGCAAACGTGGAAATTTCACTGTTCCTTGTAATGCAGAATTGATTTTGAGGGTATTTAATTTTGCGAATCCACGTCCCTCGGGAAATTCACAAAACTAAATCCTTCATAAAATTAAGCGGTTTTACAGTATACACACATGCATTACCCATTTGATGCATTTCCATCCACAAAGTTTGATGGCACAAATTAATAGTAATGATAAGCATCGTTATTTAGTTGCACAAATTGAAGGGAAAATAATATACTCCTGTTGACAGCGTTTCCCCATTAAGTATTATTTACACTAAATTGAATCCCCGAATTGATTTCTATGTTAAAATACCCACTGTTGACATCAAATAGGAAAGGCAATTCTCACTACTCATCTTGAATCACAGAGAACAAACTTTTTAAAACGCCATACTGTCTAATTTTCCATACTATACAACACTATAATTTTGCAGATACTTTTTTTTCTTGAATTTAAAATTACTACTATTTTAGCGGGTATTTCATTTTGCTGAATGTTGAATATTAAACTGTTACTTTCAATGCAGAATTGGTTTTGCGGGTATTGTATTTGGCGAATCCACATCCCTCGCGAAATTCACAAAACTAAATCCTTCATAAAATCAAGCGGTTCTACAGTATACACACATGCATTACCCATTTGATGCATTTCCATCCACAACGTTTGATGGCACAAGTTAATAGTAATGATAAGCATCGTTATTTAGTTGCGCAAATTGAAGGAAAAATAATATACTCCTGTTGACAGCGTTTCCCCATTCTCCTTCCACCCTTTCCTGCTAATACACCTGTTTCAGGGCACCTTGAATTTGATAAGTTTTAACATTTGAAAATGTCAATTTGTACCAACATCAATTTTAAAACATATGATCTTTACAAACATGATATTGTGAATGTTCTATCAAAACCTTGTATGTTTTTCTGGCCCTTCAGCATGTTAAAAGTAAAACTGCCTAATAGTCTAACATGCTTAGAGCACACTGCCCAAAGGTTATACAGGGTGTCACAGAATTATATACCCCGGGTTTCAAAAATATATAACAAATGTAAAACAAATAGTTTTCATAATAACTTGAAATCTACAATAATTACAAAAAAAATCTGTATTTTCATCAGAAATGTCCGATTTTCAAAATTGAAATTCCTAAGAAACCTGGGAGTTTGCACAAGATATATATGAAAACGATTTGGACAATATCAATAAAGTACATACCGAAAAAAAATGGTATTACCTCTGTATAGATCATTCTGAGACAACCCCAAAGAACTTCACTGTATACATGCTGAAGGGCCAGATGGAGATATAAGGTTTTGACTGAACAGCAAAGATATGAAAGCACTTGGTTGTCAAATATGATTAGAATTTTGTCTTTCCCAAAGCAAAGTCATCCATATTGGTGTGCTTTAATAGCCTTATGAAATGAACTTTTGAAAATTTAAAAGTTTTTTAGATGACAATCTTCCGAGTGAAAGACAAAATTCTATGTGTAATATCAAAGTGCAAAGGCAAACGTGGTGTGTGTTTTAACACTTTCCATGTGGCAGGCGTCTGCAGACGACAGTTCCAAAAGTTCACAAAATGTTTCACTAATGTCAACATTATTGAATTTATCACCATAATTGGAATCCCCATTAAAAATGCATTAAGATACGTACAAACATGGCTAGTATTGGTTTAGTAATTCTAGTTACGCCGCTGCTGTGAGTGTGTGGATACCGACCGATGCATAGTTTCAATTGTAGGTGGATAAACAAGAGTGTCGTCATTTCAAAAAGTAAACACATTGCTTATATCAATTGCAGTCCCGGCCCCGGGGGACCCGGGGATAGCGGGGATTAGGGCCGGGACGTACAAATTGCCGATGTGACGTCCCTGGTACAGTCGTGTACGGTCCCCGCAGGGCGGGGCACCATTTTGTGTACGTCCCCGCTACAGTCCCGGCCCCCCCGTGGCCGGGACAAAGTGTACGGCGGCGTACGGTCCCGGCCCCCCCACAGCCGGAACAAAGTGTATACACCCCTGCTACTCTTCCAGTGTATACATTTTGTGTACCAAAGCGTACGCCCCCGCTATGTATGTGTACACCCCGGAAATGGCACGTTTTGTACGTCCCCGCTACACGCCCCCGCATAGCCGGGCAACGTTTTTTGTACGATTGCGTACGGTCCCCGCCATGGTCCCCGCTATGCCCGGGTCCCCCGGGGCCGGGGATGCAATTGATAAGTGCATTATAAGCAAGCAATTGTATCCAAACCCTTAATTTTGGTCAAATATCATTTCAACTGTAGCGGTCATAATATTGTTGTATTTTGACTGCAGTGTATCCGATTAGCAATAAGTGATTTAGTGATTCACATAAATAGATCAAGATTGATGATTGCATAATTAGTGTAATTTACAAAATAAATAATAATATTACTAAAAAGTAGGACTGATTCACTATTTAGGACAGGTTTGACATAATGTGTAATTAATCTATTTGAACAGTTTCAGGCATACAAATGGATTTGATGATGGATCAATTAATTGTTTTCGTCAAGTTAATCTTCCAAGTATGACCCTAAATTAAGATGCCAAAGTGCCGGTAGGAATATCCTGGAGTCTGCTGAAATATCACACAATCGCAAAGGTTCCGTGGAGTTACACTAAAAAAATTAAAAATATATGTACCCCTACATTTCTAAAGCTTTGCTTATAGGAACTTTACCCGGGGGTACCAGTCAGGTATAATGATGAAAATTGAAAAATAAAAAATATATGTACCCCTACATTTCTAAAGCACTTTACCTGGGGGTACCAGTCAGGTATAATGTTGTTATCCGCGCTAAGGGTTGTTTGGGCTAATAGTCATGTGTCATCATTGTAAAAGTAGTCCAAAATGGTTGAGCCTAGACAAATTTACTAACAAAACTGAATGACACATTACTTCATACATTCATTTTCTGTATAAACTTCATCTTGAGGACCTATATCCTTTGCTACGAGTATGATTCGTAGAGCTATATCCTACCTTCTTTGAGAATCTGTATTAAGGGTAGTTTTTGAGAGTGGATTCACACGGATGATTACAACTTTTATACATGAGTGCCCCTCCCTTCAGGGTACTTTTCCTGGCCAATGACATACCAATGAAGCATTGGGATTCCAGGTGAAATCCATACATCCCCTATAGGGAAGACATTCCCTCAATCTTCACCACAGGGTTTGTAGATTTGACTGAAGTTTTTTCCCCCTATACCAGGTTTCGACAAAAAGTGCAATTTATACATGGAATGTATAAACGCGATATTTTTGACTTACATTTGATAAATTGGACTTCAAAACATTTCATAGAATTTATTTCTACATCTTTGGGACAAAATATGTCAAAATTTATGAAATTTTCAGGGTTAACAAATATTTTTAAAAAAGAAAATAAAGAAACATGACCCATTTTTCGTGGTTTTTCGGTCGGTCGCGGAGGGCAACCAAACATTTTTATTTTGTTTGCCTAACGCCATTTAAAACGCACTCTCCAGTTTGAGGCTCTTCTCGCAAAGTGGATTCATGCAAAGAGCAAATTTGAAATGAAGCTTACAGAATGTGTGTTTTATAATAATAAGTGTGAAAAATTAAGATGTGTAGATACCTGTTGTAGGTTGTTGCAAAGGTCCCCATTCTGGCGTGAAGAATCAAGCTTGAAAACAGACAGTGCCAATATCAACCAGTACCAACACAAAACAAATATGGGAGGTAGGGGGGGGGGGGGGGGGTTGGGAGGGCTTCTTAACCAGTCTAGTCATAATGGTTATGGGCTAGATGTTTAACACTTTCCATGGGGCAGATAACAGGTTCAAATGTCACATAATAATCAAAAATGTCGAAAATATTGAATTTCATCACCATTGGAATCAATAATTATGAGAAATGCTTTAATATAAGTACAAACATGCGTAGTATATGGTTCAGTAGTCCCTGAGATAGACTTTGAAAGTTGGGAAAGGTTTCTGAAAAATCCGTTTTGTATGGAAAAACTAATAGCCGCATGGAAAGTGTTGATTTGGATGCTATAGTTGTTTCATGTTTTTAAATGCTTGGTGTTTAAAATTCTTTGTGAAAGAAACAGCAATCAACTGAATCTTGAACCTGATCTGACGCAGCGTGTCAAAATGTTCACCATCAGAAGATTCAAATAAGAGCAACAATTTGGAGTGGTAATATTTTTACTACAAAAAAAAGAGTATAAAGAGAATGAACTTTCATTTTTGAGAGCAAACCACTGAGACTGTTACACTTGTATAATTGAATGTCCTGGCCTCATTTGGTTCAGTGAGTATAAATAAAATTTAAAAATTTAACTTGAGCAAAAGAATTGGACATACATTTCTGGTCCAGTCTCTCTATTGAAATACACAGATTTGAGATTTGTCAACAGTTCTTATTGAAATCATTGTTTTTCTTTCGCTATGAAAACTCAATAATTTTAATTCATTTAAAAGGGATTACTTTGAGAGTGATTATGAATCACCATTTACTACAACCTGGAGAAACAACTAGTTTAATAACATACCTTATATCCTGCGTGACGATAACTTATGAGTAGGGTTAAGTGATATCCGGGAAAATACTGTGGTGTGGCTCATTGAATATAGTACACAGCTAAAGCTATCTAAGGATAGAAATAATTTACCTGATGGTTATGTGGTTTGTAGCGGCTGTATGAAATGGGCAATTCCATTTGAAATCCATACAATCCCTATAGAAGACATTGACTTAATCTTCTCCATTGGGAGAGTGAATTTCAAACGGGGTTACCTGCATGGGTGACTCCATTTGTCATCCACACTCTCTGTGTTGAAGATTTAGGTCATGTCTTCTATAGGGGGTATGGATTTCCACTGGAATAGCCCATAATTCGAAGCTATGTCACATTCATAATCAAAGTTACGGATTATTTAAAATAATTTTGTCGGAAAACATTGACAAGCAAAATGTTGTACAAAAAGTAATTTAAGAGCGGTAATAAATATATTGCACAGTAGAATTGGTTTTGATGAGAGAGGCTTGCATGCAGGATTGAAGGAATATCCTACTTGCTGTTAAGAAGTGTAACTAGGTGACAACAAAAACTCTATGAAATTTTACAATTAAAAGAGGGATAAGAATGTGAGAAAAGAGAAGAGAAAGATGAAAGATAGACCTAAATGTCTACATTGATGTAGCCAATAATGGCTACACTTTAAAATCAAGCATGGCATAATATGATGGAAATGATATAAAGACCATTTTCATAGACATGCCAATGCCTAGTCCATAGGCGGCAGAGGGGGAGGAGGGGAGGGGGATGTGTCCCCCTAAATATCACAACCCTCTGTGTCAGGACATGTGTATTACATGTCTCTCTCTCATCCCTCCTAAATTGTTCTGCCCTCCGCCTCTAAATAATGTTGATGCTTCTGCCACAATTGCACAGGTATTATAATGAGGATAGGCCTCATATAGACTTTAATATGGAACTGTTAGAAAATGGGATATATGTGACGTGATCAAGTGGAATGGGTCGTATGTCGGGAATATTGATTTTGAGTTATAGGTAAAAAGAAGTGAAAAATGCCTATGTTTTACTTGATTTCCTCAGCTGATAAACTGTTTGTAACTTTAAAACTAGAAGTTTGATTTGAGTGGGGATTGGACCATACTGTATTTTTTTTACCTGCCTTTGAATGATGGACAAATACCAAAATTAAAAAATGCCGACACGTGACTCATTTCGCTTGATCACGGCACATATATGAAAACCATGTGACATGAATTAAGATTGTATATTCCTATCCGTCTCACATTCTATCCGGTCCTGTCAGCCTTATACGTCTCAATAACCATTTCATCCTTTTTATGATGAATCAAAATGTTCCCGAACCAATCCTCAACTCTTGGCTTCTATTCTGTGAAAGCCTAAGACAAATTTGGCGTAATTGAACATGTCAGATTTTGATAGAATCTAAATAATATTAAGTTAAATGCTATGAAAATAAAAATAAAATTATGACTATTATGCATACACAAGCAAATTTGAATGCATTTTTTATATGTGATGATTCAATACGTAAATAGAATGTGTCAACATTTTGAATACTTGAAAATGAAATAGGTCAATATAAAATTGAAACTGAATTCATGCAAATTAAATTGTATGCTGATATATAGGAAATCATTCAAATTAAGCGCGAATTTGAATACTGGAAGGCTAATTTGATTGATAACATTTTCAAATTGGCCAGGAATAGCTATATTTTGTTATTTACAAACTGTTTGAAATTTTTTTGAAATTTTTGAAAAAATTGATTTTGTTTGAAAAATTCACAAAAATTATCATTTTGTTGTTGAAAAAACAACCACAACAACAAAGAAACAAAACATGCTTAGTCAACCAACCCTACCTGAGAGGCCTGTTTACCCGTAGAACAGGGTATTTTTGTCACCTATGTCATGAATATGTCGCGGCGAAAGGTTCAGTTGTCCGTAAAATGCATTCTTAGGTACTGATTGAACTAGGCATGGAAAAACTAGAAAATTAAAGACAATTTTACAGTATTTTTTTTCTTCATAAAATCAGAAAGCAGTATCCAATCTTTAAGGGGCACTCTGAGAGATACGAATGGAAGTGCGCCCTCACTATTTTGGGAAATCAGTTTGCACATACATAATACCATAGATCCTTGAGAATCTCAAGGATCTATGGTAATACTTAGGCATATACTAAGAATCATCTGAAAACGTTTATCTTAATTCGCCGTCTATCATGTAAAATTTCACGATTAGGCAATTTTGATGTACATCACATCCAAATTATCAGCATCACTCACCACATAAATTGCTTCTACAAAATGTCTATCTAGGGCCATCATTCCCATTATTCATTTCACTTCAGGGTTCCTATGTACCTTATCTATTGAAACAATTCATGTTTCTCGGCAATCTCTCAATGCCCCTTTAACTACAAAGGTGTCATTTTAAAGCATTCAAAAAGCTCCTTATTCAAATCTCAACCTATTTCTTTGAGGGAAAACTGCACCCTTTTGTCATGGCTGTATATGATATGTGGGAGTTTTTGATAGCTAGGTGTCTTGTTATGCAGCTGGATGTATTCTGGTTTTTATCACACATATAAAGTGTGGATAGTCTTAAGTCTCCGAAGAAGGTAGTTTGTAGACAGGACTGAGTTGGGTAAGTATCTTCCATACTACAAGCACTCCATTCAACACAAGCAGATGCCAGCTGTAACTTCAAAACAATGAGTCAAGCCCTATTACTAGGATCACCCACGCTTCAGTCATGGTTCTTTATATAGTTCAGTTACAAACACAAACTTCCAAGTAAAAAAAGGTCAGGTAGGTATTCATTAATTAAGGAGCGATTTTATTACCAATTTTTAATTTTTCAAAATGTTTTCCAATGGTTTATTATTTCACATTTAGGCCTATATATACAAGAATAGTTATTTAATAGAAATGTTACGCTGCCCAATAGTTGTATTTGAATATTTAGCTTATAAAAAGTTTACTTTCAGTAACGGTGGTCTCGCTTTAACATGTAAAAACGTGGCTATTTTGGTCTGTGAACAGATGGCCATATGAGGTGATTCTCTAAGGCCCTTCAAAATCGATGTTGAGTTTCCTGTTGCCCCCCACGTCCAAAATTGAAAATGACAAAATATTGAAATATTTATCTTTATTTAGGATTTTCACCTTTAAAATGACTTTCAATAAACTTCATTTGCTACTTTCTGACTTTAATCATATCAGCTATAGTACATGATTGCATTATTACTTGGGTATCAAATTAATCATACTTGGAAAATAATTAAATGCAGAGTCCTCAATATGAGGGGTTGAAATTGGTTGCGACCACTTGTTTCAAAATAAAGAAAACAAAAGATAATTAACAATTGATAATTAAAAATCACCTCGTCCCTTTTTTTAAAACCTGTAACAGGAAACTCAAAAATTAATTGTGTAGGGCCTAATACTACTAGCAAACCAACCAATCCATATTAATTATGCCAGGTTACAGGAAGTGTAATTACCTATCTGTCTCATTATGGCTCCTGATGACCCGGGGGGGGGCACTGACTTTGGAAAAGGGTATAAGTATGTGCCGCGCTGAAGACCCCCTTTTTCACCTCTGCTGCTAGCTCTTATGACCCCCCTTTTGAGCCTGCATCAGTTCTTAAGACCCCAATTGTATTGAAAATTCAAAAATCGCAAAATGTTGCGTTCCAAAGACCTAATTCTTTGAAAATTGTGCGTTCTAAACCAAAAAACCCCCAAAAAACCCATTATAACAACTTTGTGCACAGTTCGGACATTTATTAATTAGGTGTGACGTAGTGCCACTACCATGCGTCATTAGCATATCAATACAGACCGACCATTCAAAGTTAGCGTACCGTGAAAGGGCCACACAGAAATCACGCGCTGACCTGAACACTCGTGCATGACCTCAATTAACTTGCATAGGACTTCGGCATTCAAGCCAGGCGTTCATGGTTTTCGACCAAACTGCTTTCGATCATGAATATTAGAAATGACTAAGGGTCAAGGAAACATTTGGTCGATGACCTTTAGATGATATTGTGCCTTATGATCGTTGTAACAAATAAAATTAGGTTGATTTTATGAATGGGGGACTGCCACGGAGATACACTATGATCTAGCACCGGGAATTCTCGGTTGTCGGAAGTTGATCGCAGCGGGTGTTATGAATGGGAAATCAACCGATTTTTGAGTCCGTGGTATGAAAAGAACTGCCAAAGATGTGTATATTAACGGTAGTGCAAAGTTAGTATTTATGATAAAAGTATGTATGATTGGAAAGAAGAGATGTTAAGCTTTGTAAATATATAGGTTGATTACAGCAAAGGTATAACGTGAATGAGTTGTGAGTTCACAAACGCTGGCATACGTACAAAGCCCCTATACCACGTTAGTGTGATGATGTGCATGTATGCTCGTATACGTGCAGGATGTCCTCAACTTATTGTAATGCCACCAAAAAAAATGTGCGTTCTTGCTAATCAAAATTGAACTATAGGCCAGTTCTCAAGACCTACCTTTTTGAAAAAAATCAGTTCCTAAGACCCTATTTTTCGTCATAAAATCCACTCAGTTCAGTTCTGTAGCCCCCCTTTTTGAGACCCTGTGCGGCACACCCCTACCCCAAAAAAGGTTGAGTGCCCCCCCCCCCCCACCGGGCCTGATGACAGCTTCATCTGTTTATAGCGGTGATAGTGGAAATGGGGCAGGTATGTCCCCCATCTTAGAAACCTCAAAAATGTGTTTAGATTTGCTTTATTACGATGTGTAATAAAACCCATCTAGAGATGTTTAAAACGCTTTCATCCAGCCAGTTTATATACAATGAGATGTAATATTAACACAAGTGTGTGCAAGATGGTGTTGACTCGGGTCTTATACCATAGCTTGCCGCTTCTGGAAATTTTGAGAGGGGGGGGGGCACTTTTCCCACAGTGATCTGGCGCAAAGCTAGTTGCCGCCTTCTAACACATTTTAGAGCGGAGGGAGGGGTGATATTATTCATACTTTTTCCCATTACATTTTTTTAACCATTTCATATGCTATCCTACATAGTACAGTGAAAACAAAAAGTTTTGGGTAGACGACCATTTATGCCAGCTGGTCAGTTTGGGGCATTTTTTACTCTAAAAATTCCTATTAATAACACATTTTTAAAGACTAAAATTGTTTAAAAAGAAGAAGAAAAATGACTAGAAAATGTCACTTATTTTCAAAACTTGAAAATCCTGTAAAAAGTTTTCAAAAATGTGCACAAACATTTGACCAAATATATAAATAAAAAGAAACAAAAATCAAAAATCAAAATTATAAATAATTGTTCCACAGCCCCGCCCCATTGATTAAACATGTTTTTCTTTTTACTTGGCCGTCTACTTTTTTATAACAAAAACTATGACTGTTCAAAGGGTTCTCGATCAGGGATCTTTAATATATTACATGTGACAACATTAATAAAGTAATTAATTTAAAGTTGTATCACAAGAATGCATTATTATTCATGATTTCAAGTCATGAGGTCAGTGGCATATTTGTAGTGCATTCACCAATTTAACAAATTAGTCATCTTCATTTTTCCAGACCTCAACAGCCCCCACCACATGAATGCAAAATGTTTGCGAGAATTATTCGGTTTGGCCACACGCACACAGGTTTTTGCTGCACGCACCCGCGCATCATGCGTATGGTTACAGTGCGTCCTTCTGTATTCACTCGCTGCTGTAATGAGGCTTCACCAATTTGGAACCAATCAAACTATAGAATCCTTTGACTTGTAGCACCCTGGGTTCATATCAGCTCTGCAATTGTTATCCTCCCAAATGGACAACCAATCAAACCCCTGATAAACTGGTTCTCACACAGGGAGTGTAGATTTCAAATAGAGTGACCCATAGGTATACCACCATTTGAAATGTGCACGCCCTGTGGGAAAATTATGGTCATGTCTTCCATAGGGGTGTATGGATTTTAAATGGAATAACCTATTCCTTAGTACTGGCTAATGTTTTAAAAATGCTACAACCATGTGGAAATGATTAAGAATCCAAAATGTTTGATGTTGTAACTGATTTAGATCTTGACTGATGAAGGGTCAAGTGATTGCCATCACTAAAAATAGAAGGAAATGATTGAGTATTGATCCTGATAAGACAATGTCTTTTAGGAATTATATACAAGTTCCGTTCATCATTCATCATTAGTCTCACTCCAGCATGGCAATTTGGTCCAATTTTGTGTGACAGGTTGTATCTATACAGTTTGAACAAAACAAGTCCACCAAGTGGGCATGTCTCACTACAGCGTGGCAATTTGGTCTAATTCTGTGTGACAGGTTGTATCTATACAGTTTTTGGACAGAACAAGTCTACCAAGTAGGCATGTCTCACTCCAACGTGGCAATTTGGTTTAATTCTGTGTGACAGGTTGTATCTATACAGTTTGAACAAAACAAGTCTACCAAGTGGGCATGTCTCACTACAGCGTGGCAATTTGGTCTAATTTGTGTGACAGGTTGTATCTATACAGTTTTTGGACAGAACAAGTCTACCAAGTAGGCGTGTCTCACTCCAGCGTGGCCATTTGGTCCAATTCTGTGTGACAGGTTGTATCTTTTCAGTTTGAACAAAACAAGTCTACCAAGTAGGTGTGTCTTACTCCAGCGTGGCAATTTGGTCTAATTTTGTGTGACAGGTTGTATCTATACAGTTTGAACAAAACAAGTCTACCAAGTAGGCATGTCTCACTACAGCGTGGCAATTGGGTCTGATTCTGTGTGACAGGTTGTATCTATATAGTTTTTGAACAAAATAAGCTTACCAAGAGTAGCGTGGCAAAATTGTCTGATTCTGTGTGACAGGTTGTATCTATTCAGTTTTGAACAAAACAAGTCTACCAATTAGGTGTGTCTCACTGCAGCGTGGCAATTGGGTCTGATTCTGTGTGACAGGTTGTATCTATATAGTTTTTGAACAAAATAAGCTTACCAAGAGTAGCGTGGCAAAATTGTCTGATTCTGTGTGACAGGTTGTATCTATTCAGTTTTGAACAAAACAAGTCTACCAAGTAGGTGTGTCTCACTCCAGCATGGCCATTTGGTCCAATTTTAGGTGACAGGTTGTATCTATACAGTTTGAACAAAACAAGTCTACCAAGTAGGCGTGTCTCACTACAGCGTGGCAATTGGGTCCATATGGATTTGTTTGGCTGAAAAAGCACACTTAAAGGACGTGTCCCGCAAGCATAAAAGTGTGCATTATATGTTAGAAATATAACTATCGAGCCCAACTTTTGTAATGATATAGAAGAAAACACCACACTTATGACAAAAACAAATAAAAACCGCAATCTCTCAACATGCCCTTTTTAAAATTCGCGGCGATCAAAAGTCACAGTGTCGATGATGTCATAGTTGTACAATGCACTTGCGCAAATTTGAGCACCGATACCCATGACGTCATCGACACCGGGACCTTCAATCGCCGCGAATTTTAAAAAGGGCATGTTGATTGATGGCAGTTTTTATTCATTTTTGTGACTAGTACGGTGTTTTGTTCTATATAATTACGTAACTTCGGCTCGATAATTATGTTTCTAACAAATAAGGCTCAATGTTGTGTTTGCGGGACCCTTCCTTTAACAGAGCCTATTAAATACACGCAAATCACTAGCTATTTCCTATTTGCCATTGTGTAAACAAATTATTACGGGCCGTCTGTGGGGATATCGATTAGCTTCACGTAGATTTCTACACGTAAGATTTTTATTTTTCCAAAGTCATGAAATTCCCTGATAATATTTCCATTTAACTCCCTTTCCATCACTCTCTGACAACTGATATTTGACAAATAGTATCTTTATATTTTTAATAAACTTTATGTTAAGTCATACTGTTCAAAAATAGATGAAAATAGTGAATTTTTATCAATAGAACGATGAGTAATGAACTCACGGCTCGCTCTCCGTGTTTGTATGTATAGTCAATGGGGTTACGCTCGACTGTAAGATTTTGGTACCGATTCCGTAATTCGTCAATTCGGAAAAGTACAAATGACGTGGGCTTTTCTCAACCAATCAAAATGTATTTAACATGGACACGTTTCAAACACACCAAGTGTACGATGGCGTGTGTATGAGATGTGTACCTTATTTATTTCCAGAGATACAGCGAGCTGAATACATGCCCCGTAAAAACGCGTGCACTTGGTGAATTTGACAATAATGTTGTTATTCTTTACTGTGTGGGGAATCGTGAAATAATAGGATGGAAAAGTAAAATATTAAATGACGCGGGCATATATTTGTCTAAAAATATAAAACGTAGATTTTAAGAAAGAGAATTACTTTAGCTTTATGTGGACACGTGTATGGCATTCATACGTTATACACAGATCAAGTTAGCTCAGTAGACACACAGTTGGTTGAGATGAGTCCTATACCAGTACACAGCATCGATTTGGATGTTTTTCGCTATACGAAAAGTGACCCCATGAATTCAATATGTGATTCTGTGTGACAGGTATTATCTATATAGTTTTTGAACAAAATAAGCTTACCAAGAGTAGCGTGGCAAAATTGTCTGATTCTGTGTGACAGGTTGTATCTATTCAGTTTTGAACAAAACAAGTCTACCAAGTAGGTGTGTCTCACTGCAGCGTGGCCATTTGGTCCAATTTTGTGTGACATGTTGTATCTATACAGTTTGAACAAAACAAGTCTACCAAAGTAGGTGTGTCTCACTACAGCGTGGCAATTGGGTCCAATTTTGTGTGACAGGTTGTATCTATACAGTTTTTGAACAAAATAAACTTACCAAGTAGGCGTGTCTCACTCTAGCGTGGCAATACGGTCTAATCCTGTGTGAGATAAGCCTACCAAGTCGGCCTGTCTCACGCCAGCATGGCAATTTGGTCTAATTCTGTGTGACAGGTATCTATTCAGTTTTGAACAAAAAAAGTCTACCAAGTAGAGTAGGTGTATCTCACTCCAGCACGGCCATTTGGTCCATTTTTAGGTGACAGGTTGTATCTATACAGTTTGAACAAAACAAGTCTATCAAGTGGGCATGGTTCACTACAGCGTGGCAATTTGGTCTAATTTTGTGTGACAGGTTGTATCTATACAGTTTGAACAAAATAAGCCTACCAAGTAGGTGTGTCTCACTCTAGCGTGGCAATTTAGTCTGATTCTGTGTGACAGGTTGTATCTATATAGTTTTTGAACAAAATAAGCTTACCAAGAGTAGCGTGGCAAAATTGTCTGATTCTGTGTGACAGGTTGTATCTATACAGTTTTTGAAAAAGACAAGTCTACCAAGTAGGCATGTCTCACTACAGCGTGGCAATTTGGTCTAATTTTGTGTGACAGGTTGTATCTATACAGTTTGAACAAAACAAGTCTACCAAGTAGGCATGTCTCACTACAGCGTGGCAATTTGGTATAATTTTGTGTGACAGGTTGTATCTATACAGTTTGAACAAAACAAGTCTACCAAGTAGGCGTGTCTCACTCCAATGTGGCAATTTGGTCTAATTTTGTGTGACAGGTTGTATCTATACAGTTTGAACAAAACAAGTCTCCCAAGTAGGCATGTCTCACTACAGCGTGGCAATTTGGTCTAATTTTGTGTGACAGGTTGTATCTATACAGTTTGAACAAAACAAGTCTACCAAGTGGGCATGTCTCACTACAGCGTGGCAATTTGGTCTAATTTTGTGTGACAGGTTGTTTCTATACAGTTTTTGAACGAAATAAACCTACCAAATTTGATCTAATTCTGAGTGACAAGTTGTATCTATACAGTTTGAACAAAATAAGCCTATCAAGTAGGTGTGTCTCACTCTAGCATGGCAATTTGGTCTGATTCTGTGTGACAGGTTGTATCTATATAGTTTTGAACAAAATAAGCTACCAAGAGTAGCGTGGCAAAATTGTCTGATTCTGTGTGACAGGTTTTATCTATACAGTTTTTGAACAGAACAAGTCCACCAAGTAGGCGTGTCTCACTCCAGCATGGCCATTTGGTCCAATTTTGTGTGACAGGTTGTATCTATACAGTTTGAACAAAACAAGTCTACCAAGTTGGCATGTCTCACTACAGCGTGGCAATTTGGTCTAATTTTGTGTGACAGGTTGTATCTATACAGTTTGAACAAAACAAGTCTACCAAGTAGGCGTGTCTCACTCCAATGTGGCAATTTGGTCTAATTTTGTGTGACAGGTTGTATCTATACAGTTTGAACAAAACAAGTCTCCCAAGTAGGCATGTCTCACTACAGCGTGGCAATTTGGTCTAATTTTGTGTGACAGGTTGTATCTTTACAGTTTGAACAAAACAAGTCTACCAAGTGGGCATGTCTCACTACAGCGTGGCAATTTGGTCTAATTTTGTGTGACAGGTTGTTTCTATACAGTTTTTGAACGAAATAAACCTACCAAATTTGATCTAATTCTGAGTGACAAGTTGTATCTATACAGTTTGAACAAAATAAGCCTATCAAGTAGGTGTGTCTCACTCTAGCATGGCAATTTGGTCTGATTCTGTGTCGGACAGGTTGTATCTATATAGTTTTGAACAAAATAAGCTACCAAGAGTAGCGTGGCAAAATTGTCTGATTCTGTGTGACAGGTTTTATCTATACAGTTTTTGAACAGAACAAGTCCACCAAGTAGGCGTGTCTCACTCCAGCATGGCCATTTGGTCCAATTTTGTGTGACAGGTTGTATCTATACAGTTTGAACAAAACAAGTCTACCAAGTTGGCATGTCTCACTACAGCGTGGCAATTTGGTCTAATTTTGTGTGACAGGTTGTATCTATACAGTTTGAACAAAACAAGTCTACCAAGTAAGCATGTCTCATTACAGCATGGCAATTTGGTCCAATTTTGTGTGACAGGTTGTATCTATACAGTTTTTGAACAAAACAAGTCTACCAAGTAAGCATGTCTCACTACAGCGTGGCAATTTGGTCTAATTTTGTGTGACAGGTTGTATCTATACAGTTTGAACAAAACAAGTCTACCAAGTAGGCATGTCTCACTACAGCGTGGCAATTTGGTCCAATTTTGTGTGACAGGTTGTATCTATACAGTTCAAACAAAACAAGTCTACCAAGTGGGCATGTCTCACTACAGCATGGCAATTTGGTCCAATTTTGTGTGACAGGTTGTATCTATACAGTTTGAACAAAACGAGTCTACCAAGTAGGCATGTCTCACTACAGCATGGCAATTTGGTCCAATTTTGTGTGACAGGTTGTATCTATACAGTTTTTGAACAAAACAAGTCTACCAAGTAGGCATGTCTCACTACAGCGTGGCAATTTGGTCCAATTTTGTGTGACAGGTTGTATCTATACAGTTTTTGAACAAAACAAGTCTACCAAGTAAGCATGTCTCACTACAGCGTGGCAATTTGGTCTAATTTTGTGTGACAGGTTGTATCTATACAGTTTGAACAAAACAAGTCTACCAAGTAGGCATGTCTCACTACAGCGTGGCAATTTGGTCCAATTTTGTGTGACAGGTTGTATCTATACAGTTCAAACAAAACAAGTCTACCAAGTGGGCATGTCTCACTACAGCATGGCAATTTGGTCCAATTTTGTGTGACAGGTTGTATCTATACAGTTTGAACAAAACGAGTCTACCAAGTAGGCATGTCTCACTACAGCATGGCAATTTGGTCCAATTTTGTGTGACAGGTTGTATCTATACAGTTCAAACAAAACAAGTCTACCAAGTAGGCATGTCTCACTACAGCGTGGCAATTTGGTCTAATTTTGTGTGACAGGTTGTATCTATACAGTTCAAACAAAACAAGTCTACCAAGTAGGCATGTCTCACTACAGCGTGGCAATTTGGTCCAATATTGTGTGACAGGTTGTATCTATACAGTTTGAACAAAACAAGTCTACCAAGTAGGCATGTCTCACTACAGCGTGGCAATTTGGTCCAATATTGTGTGACAGGTTGTATCTATACAGTTTGAACAAACCAAGTCTACCAAGTGGGTGTGTCTCACTACAGCGTGACAATTTGGTATAATTCTGTGTGACAGGTTGTATCTATACAGTTCGAACAAAACAAGTCTACCAAGTAGGCATGTCTCACTACAGCGTGGCAATTTGGTCTCATTTTGTGTGACAGGTTGTATCTATACAGTTTTTGGACAGAACAAGTCTACCAAGTAGGCATGTCTCACTCCAGCGTGGCAATTTGGTATAATTCTTTGTGACAGGTTGTATCTATACAGTTTGAACAGAATAAGTCTACTAAAGTAGGTGTGTCTCACTCCAGCATGGCAATTTTGTCATCATTGTTACAGCATGCAATCATTTTACATTGTACATGCCTGTTAGTATTTAAAGTGTTTTTTATGGCTTATTTTGTGACAATAAAATTGTCATATCTAGAAAACCGTACCTCCGATCAATCTCAAATTTCAGATTATTGTGGAGCTCAGCAAGCTCTATTAAAATATCAAATACAAAATTGCCATAGGAACAACCTTAAGTGATCTTAATGAAACATATCGTTGCCCGCATACACTGTCGTATCTCACATATTTTACCTTTTCAAGATGTTAGACATATGTATTTGTATTATTACTACAAATACACCAACATGTTATATGTTGAATATTAAAATAATTTAGTTTCATATGATGTTGTTTTGATGTTGTATATCTTACATTGTCTAAAATCACCCAGAACTGAAATTTCAAAACAATCTTGTATTTCTATTTAATTGCAACGGTCATACTTTCGCATATTTAAGATGCAAAATGTGCTATATGTACTTTGTTTTGACACAAAATGTTCTTAACGTTAACTTCCATGAAATATGTTTATACGATCAAAGTGACATACATAACACAAATGCATTCTAAAGAATTTCAATCACGATTCTCGGAAAGTGTAGTTTGTGAGATACAACAATACTTGATACGGGCGATGATGCATAATATTGATTGAAACCAGTAACTCGTAGGATGTAGAATGGTGTTATCCTTTTTGGTAAAGGAAAATATGAAACCCACTTCCTGAACTTGAATTTAGCTTAAATTGAAGGCATATTATGGGACCTTTTCCCTATATCCTTGATTTTTTTTTTGAAAGCAGATTTTCTTGCAGATTTACATTTCTGATCATAAATAATAAAATAATAGGCCGAGTTACAAAGCGATACGATTCGAAAATCATGGTTTAAAGAGGTTAAAATTAGATTGTCCTGCAACAGGACAGTTTCTTTCATTCTAAATTTACTCTAAAACCATGATTTTTCAGTAATAAGGAATCGTATCACCCTGTAACTCAGAATGTATTTATGATTTACGATCAGAAATGTAAATCTGCAAGAAAATCTGCATTAAAAAAAATCAAGAATAGAGGGCGTCCCATAAAAAAGATTGCATAATATGTTTCTAAGTATAATTTGTTTTATTTGTATGATTACACACTCAATTGGTGTGGCAGACTTGATTCCTTTTACATTATTTGATAAAAAACTAAAAACTGTGGCTTTCTTTATCACTCATGTCATTTTTCAATGTATGCACGGGTGCTTGCACTAGCGTTGTGTATGCAATGAACCACATGAACAGGGCAGGTAAACTACTGATCAGGGATAGTGCTACTGGGGGTTCTTGCGCGTTTAGTGCATATTTTTCATTTTGGCGCAATAAATTAGCTGAAAATCCAAAATAACCGCTTATTTTTCATACTTTTATGGGGTTCAGGGTTCTAAAAAACCCTAATTTAAAAACCTACTGCTACCCCTGCTACTGATTTGAGAAAGAAAATCTAAAAAAATCTAAAAAAATCTTGAAAAAAGCAAAAAATTGAGTCGGTTGGGCCCGTAAAAAAAGGGGGGGGGGAGGCTCTCGCCTAACTGGCTTATTTAAATGGTCCTGTAAGCTACCAAAATAGACTCAAGAAATTCATATGCCATGTTTATTTCGAGGTAATGGCTTTAAATAACTAGGTTAAGTGTTATTTGGTTCAAACTGTCAGGAAATATGTTTCAACAAGTAAGTCAGCAACAGTGCAGAACATGTAACCATCCAACTTGATACGTCCTGCATTTGTTGTGTAAATAATTAGAACTATCATTTTTATTAAGTTATAGACTATAGAAATGCTCCTGATTTTACGGTATAAAGTTTCATTAGGGACACACCATTTGACCTCGAGGTGGGGGGGGGGGGGGGGGGGGGGAGGTGTAGGAAGTTTTTGGAAGAGAAAAAAACCATCACCCACTATACAGGCAAAAAAAAAAATTCCCCCCCCCCAAAAAAAACACCTTATGATATGGATTGCGCGACTTGATGGTCTATAGCCTCAAAGGCTTTGCCAAGTCTGTAGTAGAGACATGGCTTTGGTGATGACTGTTGAAAATCAAAATTGGAGATTTTTGATAAATTACTATGAAAAACACGCACCCCACACACAAAATAAATAGATAAATAAAAAATACATTGGATTAATAAAGAATAATGAATCAGTAAATGTTTTTTATTTTTTATATCTCAAATACTTTTGGGGAAAAAAGCCCAACTAACCACCAACCCTACCTCACACTTCTGTTCACCTATAGAAACTTAGTGCTGGGTTTCGTTGCCTAATGAATAATTGAGTCATGAAAAACAATTAATTGTTTTGCTACATATATTTAAGATTACCAAGATATTTGAATATCTAGTGGTAAAGGGTATTCTTAAAATGTTATGTTTAGTAAATTAATTATGTAAGTCAATAAATGCATAACATATGATGTTTTGATAGAAAATAGACAAATCAATGCATGCGTTCTGATGTTGATGTGCCATAGAGGGAGTGCTATTTTAAGCATATCAACATTTGCGCAAGTGCAAATCTAATTTTTGTGAAACAAAACATATACATACACATGTTATTGACCAAATTTATATACTACAATACAATTCAAAATTGTATGCATTCATTTTAATCTCTTTAATGACGAATAAATACCTGTTAACAAGTTCTATATCACCCGTTTCATGAGCAGCGAATCACACTGAGTGTAATTAGATACTTTACACTGTATTGTGAGATAAACTCTTACCCTAAATTAAAACCCTATATTTGTGCAACCTTGAAACCTCATTCACAGGAAAAGGTGTGTCACCAATAAGGATGCTGGAATAACCCCGCCTTGAAACATGGATTATCAATCCAGGGGAGGGGGGGGGGGGGGGGGGGGGGAGAGGAGTAAAAAACCTTTTTTTTATTCAGTTCCTTTTTGTCAATTTAGGCCAAATGTTTCAAGATGAGATTTACACAACCGTTTCTTTAGTCATAAAAGCAATCATACGTCCGTCGCACTGCATAATTTATTTGAGATTTTTGTGATTTTCTTTAAAGATCGTGTGTGGATATATTTGATTGCGCTCTTCAGATCCACCAAATTTCAGACTTCAGTTCTGCCGAATGTGATTGAATTAAAAAATATATTTGATTTATTTAAATATTTCAAAATTTAGCGTTTCACACACAGGATGCTGGAATAATCACGATAAATATGTGTCATGCCTTGAAACATGGATTATCAATCCCGGGGGTCGGGGGAGGAGTACAAAACCCACTTTTTATTCAGTTCCTTTTTGTCAATTTAGGCCAAAGGTTTCATCAATGTTTCAAGATGAGATTAACACAACCGTTTCTTTAGTCATAGAAGCAATCATACGTCCGTCGCACCGCATAATTTATTTGAGATTTTTGTGATTTTCTTTAAAGATGGTGTGTGGATATATTTGATTGAGCTCTTCATATCCACCAAATTTCAGACTTCAGTTCTGTTGAATGAGATTTAATTATATTTGATTTATTTAAATATTTCAAAATGTAGTGTTTCACACAGATATCTATCGAATAGATCGTTCTGATGCAATTGAAACAACGTATGGAAAATCAACAATTTGCGGCCAAGTTCAATTTTAATGCATCACATAGTGATCCCTTCAACTTCCATGCATTACAGAGCGTTTCACATACAGATCTGTTTGTCAAATAATTTGGATCTCAATTCCATCTGAAATTGATTCTAGTATGTCACCTTCATATAAAGACAACATTAAGTTAAAGTCTGAAGATTTATACGTCGAGATTCTCAATCTTAACAATTTTCACGGGGCTATTAGTTTTACCATTACAATACCTTTTTTTCAGAAACCCTTTCCCACCTTTTACAGTCTTATCTTAAGAATTACTAAACTAATACTAGGCATGTTTGTTCTTACTTTAATGCAATTCTTATGGTGATTCTAAATATGGTGATGAAATTTACATTTTTGAAACATTTTGTGAACATTTAGAACTCCTCTGCAGATGTGTGGAACATGTTAAAGAACATGTTACATTGAATAGTTCTGTATGTGATGCAATTGATGATATTAAAGTTGGAATTTAGAGTTTCACAAAGATTCATAAGTTCAAAGCCATAAACAATGTTTCTCATATAAATGCAATCTAAATTTCACCTATATTTAAAACGTTCATATGTCTTCTTCACATTATGTATAATTTAGATAATTTTATTGAATAAAACTTGAGTTTGAATCCTTATCAGATCATGATTTTCTCAAAAAGTCTGTTGCTACGAATAGATCTGTATCATGGGATACACGTTTCAACCGATGATTATTACAGTTATTGAACTTAGTAATCACGGTTCAAATTTTTCAATCATAATATTTTTAGCAGATTCTTAAAAAACAATTTGCCACTCCAAGTGGGCATCATATCATTTTGGACCCTGTACAAAGGATAGAGAAAACAGACCTTGAACAAAATAATAGAAATAGAAGATGGACAGTTTTAAGTCCAAGCAAAAAGTTTTGTGTCTCAGAAACATTTGGAACTGGAAAAAGGTAAATGATATTAATTTTCCCCCAAATGGGTTGAGATTTTGTAGTCAATTGTCATGTAGAGGTCATATAATCTATTGCAGTGCTGGAACTTCAGATTTTTTTCAACAAGCAAGTTCAGGTAGCTCACGAAAATACTTGCCCAACAGAAATTCCACCAGCCACACTGTGAGTTTGAAAAACTTTACCCGCCAATCGGTCAGGTACTTTTGCATCTACACCGCCCGACTCAAAAATTACCCGCTATGGGCGGGTGCTATTTCCAGGCCTGATATGATTGCCATATCAAAGCATTCACCTCAAGTCAATCCAGAGGGTAACTTTCACCTACAGGTAACAAATGGGTTAAAGATCAGTATTTTTGTGTGTGTGCCAAAGGTCACCCACAAGGTCAAAAAATACTGTAATTGTCATGTTTTTCATCGAGACCTTTCGGCATCATTGAATTGATCATATCATGCGAAAATTGTGGCTTGCTTTATTATGAAAAAGAATATCATGCTTTAAAGCGAATATGCTTGGTGTCTGACTAGCCACAGGCTATTATATATATGAGTACTTGCTTGAATAGCCGTTGGCCATTTACCGGCCATTACTCGCTTGAAGGACCCTCTTACCCTGTTTCCACGGTGATATTTCCCATAGCCACAATGCAATACAACTGATAACGCTGTTTTTAGGTAGAAAACTTGTATAGACAGCATGTAAGCGATTTTCCGCAATAGATTAGATTATCAATCAAGAACATGTACATGTATACACAAGAGTTTGAGTTCCAACATTAGGTAATAGCATAATAAATCCTCTGAAGCGTGGAAAGTGTTACAACACTTTCCACACTCAAAAGTTATCAAATGTTTAGTTCTTGGTGTGCGCATCCAAAACAACCTTAAATGGGATGTCCAGGTGGACAGTACGTTGAAAAAAGCTAATTCCCTTTTGTTTATGCTTTCGGTTTCACCCAAGATGAGCTCATTGTTGTATTTAGTGGATGTGTCAGACCAATTCTTGAGTACGCCGATGTGATATGGCACTCGAATGTTTCAGCTACTCAGTCATCAACAAATAGAATCAACTACAAAAAGGGCATGCAGAATAATCCTTGGCCGTAATTATACTTCTTAAGCGGAGGCTTTAAACATTTGCAAATTTGACACCCTCTCTGGTAGACGAGAAGGGCACTGTCTTAGGTTTGCCGAAGAGCTTTCCAAATCAAATCGCACCAGTTCTCTAATACCGCCTACCAGAGGGGAGTATCATGGGCGTTTTTTTACGCAATAATAGTAAGCTTTCTCAGCTGCAAGCCAGGATTAATCTGCTAATATAGGTTCAAAACAGTCCTGTGCCCTATTTTGTGCAGCTTTTAAATAAATAGGCCCAGGATTTTTCTGCACCCACTTCTATTTTTATAAGGGTATTTGCTATGTACATAATAAAGTTTGAGAGAGGGCAGTCTCGATCGAACTAGTTTACTCCATGAAACGGAAGTGACATACTTGTTTTCGGTTGCTTTCTGGGTAGCATCTCACTGCTATTGACAACCGCGCAATGGGCCAATCAGCGGCTTGCATTTAGCCCCGCGATTTTTGGGCCTGGCACCAGTGCCTTGTGCTTTCATAATGCTATCGGTTTGCTTGCTGAGAGGATGGATTAGAAACGCCACACCCACCCACCCAATTGATTTTAACAAGTAATTTATTTTTATTACAATTTCCATGTTAATTTATTAGGGTGGTATTTTAATTATTTTATTTAGTCACATAAATTGTTTATTTTTATTTTTTATTTCCTTTTATTTACCCCTGGCTACCTGTTTTGTTCGGTTGTTTTTTCTATTGACATTCCTTTCCAAATAGGGTTAGTTTGGCTTATTTATTTGTTATTTTATGCCATTTATTTTATCATAATAGGAAGTTCTGGGTTTATTATAAAAAAAATTAAAAAAAATAGTTTTGTTAATGTTCCCAGAGATGTCGGACCATGTTAGTTGTGTATCTTGGTCCTTCAATATATCTCCTTTGCGTGGACCATGTTAGTTGTGTATCTTGGTCCTCCGTGGTGGTGCCACTGTTAGTTGTGTATCTTGGCCCATCCGTCCTGGTCCTCCCGGAAGCCTCTGTGTTTGTGTATCTTTGGCTTCCTTTCCCCCAAGCTCGAGGGGCCGGTGCGTGCATCCCTGAATTTTGATTGCCAATCTTTCTCTAATCCTTAGTCTTGTTGGACCACTGTTCTTTGTGTATCTTGGTCCTCGTGTGTTGCCTCGTTAGTTGTGTATCTTGGCACACATGTTTTTCCCCAGCTTGGAGCCCCTGTTAGTTGTGTATCTTGGGCTCCTATCATCCCTCTATAGAACTGGCTAAGTTCTTTGTGGGTTAGTTCAATGTGGGTGGGTGGCTGTAGTGTGGTGTTAGTGGATAAATCTTTAACATTTATGGGTTTAAATCCCAATTATTGACGAGTAATTATTAAAGACAAAAGTGATATACTTATGAGGCCAAATCTTAAACCAATTAATATTGGCTAATTAAGATTACGATTGTGATAATTAGTTAATTTCAATTATCCCAAGCTCTTCTATTTATTCAGTTCATTTCAAAAAATTAAACACTATGGATGTCTCCATGGGAGACTTATAATTAATGAATTAGTAAATTCCGACAAAGGTCATATTATCTGGGACTAACATGTTAGTCCCAGATATTATATTATCAAGTTGGGCGGCATCAGATCCGCCATTGAAATTGAGTTTTCTGGTACTTTTACTAGGCCTTCAAATTTGATTAACCGAAACAGTTGGTATGTATATAAAGTCTTATTATGATCTTTCAATCATGGGACTTGGTCCCACATGCGTTTTGAACTCATGTAGTGAAATTATCTTCAATTAATCAATATCAATTTTGCATATTGTGTATTTAAGGAATAAATCCTCTCAGCAAATAGCCGTATGGCTATCTATCAAATTTTGTTGTCTTGTCCAATTCCGTTATCTGAGAGTAATGCAATTTCAAAAATTATCTATAATGTGCAATATTTGCTTTTATATTAATTGGTAAGTTACCTGGCCTTGTTTTTCAATGTTTTACAATGTTTTATATCATATCATATTTTTAATGTTTTTTTTATCTATAATGTGCAATATTCTCTTTTATAGTTTCCTTTTGTTGTTCAATGTTTTTTATCATGGACATTTCATGTAATTTGGCCTTAGGGCCACGACTGTGAAATATTAATAAAATCAATCAATCAATCAATCATTTTACTCTATTTGATACAAGTAAAAGACAACCTTAAGGTTGTTCCTATGGCTATTTGTTTTATTTTATATTTTAATAGAGCTTGCTGAGCTCCACAATAATCTGAAATTTGAGATTGATAGGAGGCACGGTTTTCTAAATATGACAATTTTATTGTCAAAAATGAAGCAAAATTGAAGCGTTCATTTCTTTTGTTTCTTATTGGGTTTTTTGACCCCCCTAGCTGGCCTAGCAAAATAATTTATATATGCAAAAATGTTGAATTAATTTTTACAAGAAAAATATAAATGCTACAAAGCTGAAATTTTGGGAGCTTGTTAAATATAATTTATAAAGTTTCCTGTGCTGTGGGAGGCTGTAAGACATCTGCATAATTAATTATACTTAATTTTCAAAAAAAAAAAAAAATAGGCTAATTAATGCACTTAATTTTTTTCTTCTTTCAAGTTCATGCACTTTACTAAATATAATGCCACTTGGGTATATGTTGGCTATACAACTCTCCTTGATTCTTGTGCTGCGGGAATCTAATGGAGCTTTCAATAAAAAATTAGGGCAAAAACAAAAAACTATAAATTTTTATAGAATATTTACCTAGGGAGTAAAAAAACCCAATATAAAACAAAAGAAAATAGACTGCCCTCTGTTGGTCGAAAAACAATACAAAACAAAAGAATTCAAAATGACTTAAAATGGATTTTGAAAATAAAATTGTCATATCTAGAAAACCGTACCTCCGATCAATCTAAAAGTTTCAGATTATTGTCGAGCTCAGCAAGCTCTATCAAAATATCAAATAAAAAATTAGTCATAGGAACAACCTTACTTTTTGTATAGCATGAATAACTTAAAGGTATATGACCCGATCACTTTTTTGGGGCTATGATTTTTTTCCCTTCACATCAAGATATTTTGGTATCAGAAGAATCCCCATATTTTTCTCATTATGTCTGTAAAATATTAGGGGCCAGAAATGTTTCATTTGGAAATTATAGGCTAAAATGTGGTGAATTACTGCCAAAGGTGGTTAACCACCAACCAGTCTGTGTACTGCTCAATGGGCACATGTCTTTTGACCTTGCGCTTCTAAAAATAGAACCATCATTACAATAACTTTATGCAGCGCTTGGACATTTCGTAATTAGGTGTGACGTATTGCAACTACCGTGCGTCATTAGCATATCAATACAGACCGGTCATTCAGAGTTAGCGTACCGTGAAAGAGCCACACATTGATCACGCGCTACCTGTATACTTGCAAATTACCTCAATGCACTTGTTGTAGTATGGCCATAGTCACACAGTATGCAACATAATACAAGAGGGAGTATATAAATAATTAGGTACACTGCCCATCAGTTGAGGCTGAGCAAGTATACCTATAGCTATTTACAAACTGAACTTTAATGTCTTTTTAGTTGCTGCAATTTATAAAATTTATAAGGCCTCCAGAAGTTAATTGAATAATCCCGAAAAAGTTTGCAATTCGTGTTTTAATTAAAACATAATAATTTAAATATATTATAAAGGAAAACATTTTCATTAAATATATTGAAAACTTTGCCATAACATCTTAAACTGATTACAAACACCATAAGGTTCCCAACAATATCTATTATATGAATTAATAAATGCGTGTTTACCTGCGCGTACGAACTTCCAATTACCTAATAATGAGCCTCATTTTAAAATAAAATAAAAAAGTTCATAGCTCTTCGCCTAGAAAAATACATCGCGCATCATATATCTTCTATTTGGGTTGCTGGTACATGAAACACCCCTATGAGCAATGGTGGTATCGACCAATCTTGTTTAGTTAACAGTGACGTATTAATCAATAATGTAGTGAATCACGTTGTAAGGTCATGCCTTTAGCACTGAAGACAGGCGAACACGCTTTTCGACCGAACTGTTTTCGATCATGTATGAAACATCATGAATATTAGAAATAACTAAGGGTCAAGGAAAAATTTGGTCAGTAACTTTTAGATGATATTGTACCTTATTATCGTTGTAACAAAAAAAGTTAGGTTGATTTTATGAATGGGAGACTCCCGCGGAGATACACGATGGTCTTGCACGGAGAATTCTCGCTTGTCGGAAGTTGATCGCAGCGGGTGTTATGAATGGGAAATCAGCCGATTTTTTAGTCTGTGGTATGAAAAGAACTGCCAAAGATGTGTAAATTAACGGTAGTGTAAAGTTAGTATTTATGATAAAAGTGTGCATGATTGGAAAGAAGAGATGTTAAGCATTGTAAATATATAGGTTGATTACAGCAAAGGTATAATGTGAATGAGTTGTGAGTTCACAAACGCTGGCATACGTACAAAGCCCCTATACCACGTTAGTGTGCTGATGTGCGTGTATGCTCGGATACATGCAGGATGTCCTCAAGTTATTGTAATGTTGGAGTTATGCAACTCAAACTTTGGAATGCAACAATTTTAAGGATGACCTTTCATGTAAAATAGAAAACATCAAGTTGAAAATCGGGTCATCTACTTTTAAATATCCTCCCTTTATAATGAGAATTATGAAATGCAAAGCAATTGCTTGTGGAACAAAGGAGAAAAGATAGCGGTTTGTCATGGCAGAGGTTAACATCATCCATCACATCGGTCAGCTTCTTGCCCAAGAGATCGGTGTACAGAGTCTCAAAGTCCTGCCGTGACAGACCTATTGTCCTTCCCGCTTACTTCACAACTCTACCAACTCTATCTTTATCCAGGTCTTTATCACCCTTTGAAACATTCCCTCCACCAACATAATAGTACCGCCAAACACTTTCAACAACGGAATCGTAAATCAAAGCAAGGATTTTAACATCAACTTTAAAGAAATTCAATTTTCTGAGTATGCTGTTGGGGATGACCAGAGTCTTGTATGAGACAAGGAAATCCCCCTGTTTCTCCTCTTACATCATATCAGCTATCAATGTCTCCTCCTGAGCATCGTCTCTGGACTACTCAGAGACATATGAATGGACACTGACCTATGGGCCAAGTGATGATCAGTAAAGCATTGGCGAAAGACCGTGAGGTGACCATTTAAATCCAGGACAAAGTATGACAATTTAATTGTTGAAATGGATTCAATATGAAAAGGTCTGACACTTTCCCAATGTGTTGATAGGCTATAGTTTGAAATATAATACACTATGGCTTTATGTACAGTACACTGATCAGTACCTCTTACATTAACAAGGATATGACAACACTAAGTGAGGAGGCAAAAGAGGGCTGCCTAACAATCATTGCCACCAAATGTCCGTATTATTTAAAATTTGACTGATTTAACAAAAACTGCCAGAACCTAAAGGCATATTATGTGATCATTTCCGGCAGGGGACGCCCTCTATTATTGGTTTTTTTTAAAGCAGATCTTCTTGCAGATTTACATTTCTGATCATAAATCATGAACATATTCTGAATTACAGAGCGATACGATTCCTAATTGCTTCCAAATCATGGTTTTAGAGCGGAATTTAGAGTGAAAATAAATTGCCCTGCTCTAAACCATGATTTTGATCAAACCATGATATAGAGAGCATGTTTGGTCTAGTGGATAGCACGCAGGACTCACAATACAAAGGTTGTGAGTTCTAGCCCGCTACGGCCAACATGTTTGTATCCTTGGTCAAGGTACTTAGTCGCAATTGCCCAATGGCTCAGAAGTCACATAGAAATGGTGGTCCCGTGCATCGGAAGAGCTATCCCTGAGCACGTTAAAAAGGTCACAGACTCCTTCGCAAAGAGTAGGGGATCATTCCGGGTCTGTGATATAGAATCAAAGATAATCTTCATTGTATCTGATTTTCTTTGCATTGTTGCAATTGGTTATTTCCCCATAGAGACATCAGACGAAATGCATCTGGACATCGGTAATTCTTAAACCAATTCCCGCTGACCGTGACATTTTGTAACCCCCAGCTAGGGATGGAAATGTTTTCTGATTACATAGTCATGCCCTCCTTGAGTTAGATTGGTCTTAGTCATTGAAAGATGCACATTACTAATAATTATATCTTTTATGAGTAAAAGACTATCAAAATATTGTGAGTAATGCCAAGAAATAAGGGTCTGTCTCACATACCGGCGTCCATAAATATGTGGAGTCACTTTTTCCCCATAGCTCTATGAAATGAGCCCATAATTTTTATGTTTTTTTAGGTGTCAGAGATAATTGGCTGCGAAGCGGCAAAAAAAAGGAAAGGAAAGTGGACCAAAAACACAATAAATAATATAAACAGGCCATTCGGTGATGAGACCATGCACTATAAAAAATATTTAAAAATTATATTTAGCGTAGCTGTTTTTTTAAATTAAAAAGCAACAAAAAAGAAGTATATATGCTAGCATAGATATTTTCCCATACGTATGTGATACAGATCTTCTTTTTTGTGTGTGTGGCCTAATTGGGACAAATACAACACAGCATTGGGCAGTCCTAGCTGCGCTATGGGCGGTTCTCGAGTTGATAGTGGTTCTCGGATTGGGAGCAGTTCCTAGATTCACATTGGGTAGTCCTATGATAGGACTAGCTGTTGTGTAGGAAAATCTCTTATGTGTCATTGATAAACATGTTTAATCAAACCTCCTATGAAATATACATCTCTAGTCATCACAGCATTCGCCAACATTTATTCCATTTAACAAGAATTGCTGAGGGATCTTTAGAAAACGAGCGACAAAAGAGGCAGCAGTTTTTCATTTAACTTTCCGTATTATATCAGTGACAGTGATTATATCCTCCTTCCTTTAATTTAAGGTCATCGAAATAAGATCATAAGAAATGTTCAAGATAAGAATCTTTAAAATGTTGTTAAGTTTAAAGACTCAGATAGGCCTATATACCGTTAACACTTTCCACGTGGCAGTCGTCTGTGGACGACAGTCACAAAATGTTTCAAAAATGTCAAGATTATCGGATTTCATCACCATATTTGTAATCACCATGAGAAATGCATTAAAATAAGTACAAACATGCCTATAATTGGTTCAGTAGTTCTTGAGATAAGACTTTAATAGTTGGGAAAGGTTTCTGAAAAATCTGTTTTGAATATGGTAAAATTTACAGCCGCTTGGCAAGTGTTATTAAGATGATATGAAGCAGCTGTTTTATGGTGTCTTCTTGTATATAGCACTAATTATATAATTTGTCCTTGGTTTTTGATAGCCTTTATGTGTTGGCATGAATTTAGCAATTAGCATTAATATAGGATGTATTTATTATCTTATAACCAGTAACCCTATATATAGAGGTGTGAAAAACAGAAATCTGTGCAAGTTGCCAAATCTCCATCACTACATGTACAATCTATGCTACAATAAAATGACACAAAAAGCATAAAAAATGACTTTATTGAAAAAGAAAAGAAGGGTTTCCATGAAACCCTTTTTCAGTTGTGTTAGTTGACCCTGAGGAGGAATTTATTGTATGTAGGTTGACAATATTAGTAATAAATATTGAAAATTTGAGCCCTGCTCCCTCAGACATCTCTCACCCTTTTACCTATATTTGTGATGTATGATTGCGCTATTACTATTTTAGCCAAAACACTGTCATCTAACCTGTATCAAGTGATAACAACCCCCGTAATGCACTTATCAATTGCAAGCCCGGCCCCTGGGGACCCGGGACAAGACGGGGACCATGCGGGGACTGTACACGAGTGTACAAAAAATTGATGCCTGGCTATGCAGGGGAGTGTACGCGGACGTACAAACTGTGCCCCCGCTAGCCGGTGTGTGTAGCATGGACGTACGCTAACGTACACAAATGTACACCCCGGGCACTTGCTATAAATAAGCTAGAGATGCGATGCGCTTGACGGAATAAGCCTAATAACACATAGGGAACACATAGAAATACATTCCGTTATGGTTGCAGAAAGAAATAAGCGACCTTTGGACTGTAGCCGGGTGAATACTCTGTCCTGGGAAATGGGTGGCCGGGACTCACATCCCTTAGAGAGGAATTATTTTCAAGACGCTCTCGTTTGACTTGCGTGTTGCTTTACTTTAAAAAAAAAGTGATTCTAAGCGGATTCGAACCAGCAGCAGCACAGCAATCTTAGCATTCATAGACAGCGCTCTTATCGATTGAGCTACGGAGGGAACTGCCAGAGGAGCGCAAGATTATAATCTATAGGTATTACATTCTCAAAATCGATTACTGGTGTCACTATAATAGACGATTTAGTTAACCGATTTTAACGATCTATACACAAAATTGCTGAGAAATCGACGAAGCTCAACGCATGGTAATACATGAAAATTAAATCTGATGAAGACAAATTAGGAAAGTTTAAGCAGCTGCTGTATTTCTTCTGATGAGCAATTCTCCACGAAAATGTTTAGCGTAGAAGTTCAGTATTTTCTTCATCCAATGCGTCAATGATCTAAGATCTATCATTGGTGAATTCTCTAATTTAATGTCACCTTTCATTGTTTCAACACCTGTAGCGACCTATGTTTATAACATGTAGGCCTGTGGTCGTATATATTGTCATCCATGAATAACGCCCCCAGGCTCAACACAGCTGAATTTTGTTGTGATAAAAAATCAACAGAGGGCGGTTGCTATTATGTCCCAAATTTCAAATTTCTAAGGGATGTGGACTGTACACTTTGTCCCGGCTCGGGGACGTACAAAAAATGGTGCCCGGCCCTGCAGGGACTGTACACGATTGTAACCGGGACATCACATGGGCAATTTGTACCCTAATACCCGCTATCCCCTGGTCCCCTGGGGATGCAATTGATAAGTGCATAATGACCATAAAAGTACTGATTCGGCACTGTGTTGGGATAATGGGGATTTACAGAGAGGAAATTGATAATATCTGCTTGGGTTTTAATTGTTCATACCTATTTATTTGACATTTTGTTCTGCAAAAACCATACCTGAATGGGCAAAGTGAAAATCATCAATCAAATTATGAGCAAAGTGCTTTGTAGGATATCTACAGAAAATAATTGATTTTGCTCTTATTCTGAAGCTTCTGAAATATTCGGTCAAACACCTATACCTATTTTTAGATAAATGTTTTAGATCTATTTCAGGTTGATCGTGTATTGCCAACATTTTGTAACTTATTGGCTACATGCCTGATATAATTTCACAAGTTAGATGTCTTAGTGCCCCTGCCACATAATTGTATGTTCATTTATATGGCTGCCCTATGCTAGAAATTATGTGGTTAGTCTAATTGGCCATCACGAGACAGTGACGTAACTGCGTATTCTTCTTATTGCAGCACATAACATGCGCGCCTATTCGCAGCGCTGGCGTATACACACGAGCGTTGAAAGGCTGAAGATACATATGCATGCGTAAACACTAACAAGTGTTTACAAACTGTGAAGCACAGTATATAACACATAGCAGCTATTAGTGCCTTTTCACATCACAAGGGGATTATGCACAAATAATTGAGGGTGTCTGCAATAGCTGCTCTCTGGTACATTTAGGCCATTCACAATGGATTTTGAGTTTCCTGTTGCCGCTCGCATCTGAAATTGAGAATTACAAAATATTTTATTATTTTATTTTTATTTAGGATTTTCACCTTTAAAATGACTTTCAATAAACTTCATTTGCTACTTTCTGACTATAATCGTATCAGATAAGATGATGTACAAACATAGAACATAATTTGTATAATACTAGTGGGTATCAAATTAATCATACTTGGAAAATAATTGAATGCAGAGTCCTCGATATAAGGGATTGTTTTGAAATAATATAAAGAAAATAATAGTAAAATATATGATTTTATAAAAAAATAAATTGTTTCGAAATAAAGAAAATAAAAGATGATTAATAATTATTAATAATAATTGTGAAGGGGCCTAACATCAATTGCTCAGCATATAGGCTGCCTTAAATATAGGCCTTATATCTGGCAGCTTTAGGAGATAGGGGACTTGTGACTCTAAACCATTGACGTTGAGTCATCAATATGCATGCACAATCCTCCTTTGCAGGACAAACTTTTCTTTGACCTTATGATGAAGAACCTATCTTGTGATTCTATATTGGCATGACTGCTTTTCTCAAAATAGGACATGAAAGTCTATTTGTGACCCGTCACATCAAAATGGACATGTTGGAGGCAAGACTCCAATTTGAGTTACACATATCAGCTGAAAGAGCACACTCTAAGCTTTAAAATGATACCTTATTGAAGGAAATCGGACTTTGAAATCACAAGATATCATTTCAAGAATCATATATTTTACTATTATTTTCTTTATATTTCACAAACTTCATTGGCTTCTATCTCAAAACTTTGTTTGCCGACAACATGTCCTTTTTGATGCGACTGGTCACATTTATCTTCCTGCTGAGATTGCAATAGTTTGATCAGTTCCTAATTGGTGATACCTCCTTACAGCAGTGAATGAATACATAAGGAAGTTTGAATCCTGTGACTCCAGTGGACTTCTTCAGAGTTCCTTGATTCTGGCTTTGGCTAAATACATATATGTCCTTTACAGATCCCTGTACTACTCAAATTAACAAAATAGTACATACCCTTTAAAGGGGGACTCAAGGAAGTTTTTGATTTGATTTTTTGAATTTTATGAGTGCTGTAATTATTGAACTATTAATAAAATCCATATAAAAGTCTACTTTTTGGCAAGGAAATGGATCAGAGATTCCAAATTAGGCATCAATTTTGACCAAAAATGTTGATTTTTTAAAAAAAAAATCACAAAAATAAACCCTCATCTTTTTTAACCCAATTTTTAGGAACAAAGCTTGTAAAAAAATTGTAAAATCTAGATTTTAATTTTCCTGCACACATGGGCACCCGATTTAAGTCCCACCCCCTAATTTACGTATATTTTGGGTAAAAAAAGGGTGGGACTATTATAGTCAGTACAGTAATTAGGAATCGCATCGATCTGTAACTTAGTGGAAGATCTTTATGATTTATGATCAAAAATGGAAATCTGCAAGAAAATCTGCTTTCATAGTAAAAATCAATGATAGAGGGCGCTACTTGGAAAAGTTCACGTCCCCCTTAAGCAGTAACTATAGAAAACCAATACACCTTTCTATCACTAGTGCATAGTGAGAGGTTAGGTGAGAGGGGTATTCTCTATAGCACCCGCCTGCCTGCCCATAGCAGGTAACTTTTGCGAACGGGCGGGTGAAGATGCAAAAGTACCTGACTGACTGGCAGGTAACATTATTCTAACTCAAGCTGGCGGAATTTCTGTTGGGCAGGTATTTTCATGGGTTACCTGCCCGACTGGCTGGTTGATAAAAAATTGAAGTTCCTGGCCTGATTCTGTGGTTTTCCGATGTAAGATATTATTCATGATGATAAGATCTCGGACAAGATAAAAGATTAAGATCCTGACGTAATAACACTGATGAGAAGTCATTGAGGTTATTCACTTGTGATGTCATTCCAGTAGGGACATTAATGGCTCGTAAATGTAAGAGAAGGGATACAAGGGATAAAATACATATAACCAATTAGACAATCTTATAGTCATAGCCTTTCGATGTTAGATTTCCATGATAAAAAGATTTCCAGCAAGATGAAAGAGTTTGACGTAGTAAGATGTATGTGTAGTCATTGAGCTACAATCTTGAAAAAAGTCCTTGTACCTCTTAACCAACCGTTTGAACATAATGTACAGATTTTTGTCTGATCTTTAAATGATGTTGATTTGTTAAGAACTGAAGAGGAAATCTTAAACAACAATTTTCCGTTCCCCACCCCACCCCACCCCCATCAATCAAATGTTGGGACACTTTGAATAACTGCTGGAAACATTGGCATTTCTCAACATTGCACGGGGGAGAAGGGTGTGTTAGTTTTTCGTAGTTACAAGTAAGCGATCCAAGACTTTTTTCCAGGATTGGATTGTAGTTATTTATTGTGATGTCATTCCAGTCGGGACATTCATTAAGGGCTTCTATGTGTATGTAGGAGCATTCAGACGATGGGCGCTAACCTTGAGATTAGCGTCAACTTTGCTAATCTCTAGATAAAACTCTAGGTTAAAGGCATATCATGTGATCTTTTCCAGAGAGTGCCCTCTATTCATGATTTTTTTTAGAAAGTAGATTTTCTTGCAGATTTACATTTCTGATCATAAATCGTACATACATTCCAAGTTGCAGAGCGATACGATTCCTAATTACCTCAAAATCATGGTTTTAGAGTGAATTTAGAGTGAAAATATAAACTGTCGTGTTAACCCGACAGTTTATTTTTACTCTAAAACCTTGATTTTGAAGTAATTAAGAATCGTATCACCCTGTAACTTGGAATGTATGTACGATTTATGATCAGAAATGTAAATCTGCAAGAAAATCTGCTTTCAATTTTTTTTTTGATGTTGAGGGCGTTCCCTGGAAAGATCACATAATGTACCTTTAATGGCCATGCGAATTGTGTCATGGTTAACAAATCCCATTTCGCATAGCCTTTTTTCAGGTTTCTTCTGAGACAAACTTTTCCCCCTAACTATAGATCTTGACGTAGTAAGATGCATGAGTAGTCATTGGGGTTATTCACTTGTGATGTGATTCCGGTACATTTAAATGATTAAGGGCTTGCATGTGTCAATGCAGAAGAAGGGGCATTATAAAATACATACATTAATTTAGACAATTTACTAAACCTGTCTTACACAAATTAAATTAACTCAATAGTCATCATTTGATGTAAGATTTCCATGATGATAAGATTTCTGGCAATATTAAATCATATAAAATCATGATTATTATAAAAATGTGAAGTCATCCTGGTCATTATTCACTGTTGATGTCATCACTGTAGGGACATTTTATAGGGGGAAAAAGGTATCATATAAATGTACACAACCATATATACACAACCATTTATACAAGATTTCAAAATCTATTCACTATAGCTGAGCAAAAATATTTGAGCAGTGAGCACATACACAGAAATGCAGACATTTGGACGGGCAAAAGTCACATAGGTCAGCCTCTGTCCCTTGGGAATATGTAGAAATGGCATCTACAGTCATAAAAAGGTAACTTATCAGGTAGAAAATGTGTTTATAACTCTAAACGTATAACTTGTACTTAAAAATATAAATTATAAAGTTGTTGAAAAACAGCTCTTCTTTAATTTGAGATATTGCACACTAAGAATGGTTGGTTATTGAGAAAGTTACAAAACTTACCAGGTAGAAAATGTGCATATAACTCCAAATGTATAACTTGTACTTAAAAATATAAATTATAAAGTGGTTGAAAAACGTCTCTTCTTTAATTTGAGATATTGCACACTAAGAATGGTTGGTTATTGAGAAAGTTACAAAACTTACCAGGTAGAAAATGTGCATATAACTCTAAATGTATAACTTCTACTTTAAATATAAATGATAAAGTTGTTGAAAAATGTCTCTTTTTTATTTGAGATATTGCACACTAAGAATGGTTGATTTTTGAGAAAGTTACAATCAGAAGTGTAAAATAAAGTATGATTTTCATATTCGCATTTCTTTTTAACATGGGGGAGAACATGACCGGTAACATTGTGCCGTATTGATCATGTTGATCCACCGGGACATATTACGGTTCGGTTCCCTGTTTGTTTTCCAACTTTTTTTGACCATGGCTTTGATGCTTTATCCGTGGTATTAAATCATCCCCTCCTACACCATTTATCTGATTTATTTCACACCAGATGTGTCTTGCCAGCGTGCTTGCTACCATTTCCACCGCTTTCCTAAGCATGGCTCAAGGCTCTTTAGTCTGGATGTAACTAGAAACCTTATATGTTACTTTTGAAAAATGTTGCTGTGTTAAGAAATTCCAACTTTAAACTTTAATTTGTTAGAGAAACTAGTGCTATATCATTATTTTGCAAAAACAAAAGTTCAAATTTCGAGAAAAAAACACATTATATTATTTGAAGACCAGATTTTTAAAACTAGCCCAATCTGGCTGACGAGTGCATAGTCATGTGGTAAGAGTACAGCGATTGCTACCAATTCCACCACTGCCACACTCAAGGTCCCAAGCATGTGGTCATCGGTGTTGGATTGATGTAATTTTTGGATGGAACTTTGGAGACCAACACGAGACTTTTCAAAGTTCTTTAACTTCTTGTGTTAAGAAATTTAATGTTCAAACTACAATTTGCTTAAACCAATAGTGTTATTACAGATTTAGTCATATCAAAAGTTCAAATTTCGATAGATAATAGAAGTTACGATATAGAGCAAATTTTAGATTAAAACATTGGGCTAAAGGTCGACACATGTGGCTATGCACATCGCTGGAGTGTTTGGCTTTTGGGTTGTCTAGACAATTAGTCCAGGGGGTTCACACCATTCAAACCATGTTCACACGTAAATACTAGCGTCATGACCAGTTCACCCTTCAAACTTGGGGTCAAACTCTACAGGAAAATGGAACATAATGTATCCACATTGCATTATCGACTGGTGAGTTAGCACTACCAGTAATCAATAATTTGCCTGTAATTGAGTCCGCGTGTAGAAAAGCAAAATGCGAAAATGGAAACTACTTTATCTTACTTTTGGTATTGTAATATCCTTAATATCAATCCATTCTTCACACACGATTTCTCAAATTTAAGAGGAGACATTTCTCAATAAACTTTATAATTTGAAATCTTTAAGCAGACGTTATACTTTTAGAGTTATAAGCGCATTTGTGTACTGTCGCGGCAAAAGGGTGAAGTTGTCAGTAAAATGAATTTTGAGATGATATAGATGAATTAGGCATGGGAAAAAAAAGAAAATAAAGACAATTTTACTGTAATTTTTCTTCATATAATTAGAAAGCAGTATCCAATCTTGACCATAAAGGTGTCATTTTGAAGCATTCAAAAAGCTCCTTTCGTTGGTATAAGATCTCAATATTTTCTTTGAAAGACAATTGCACCCTTTTGCTGCGACTGTACACATTTATTATCTGGTAAGTTAGGTTTTATTGACTGTACTCGAATGGTGACACAATAAATTGAATGTTTCTTACATTTAAAGCTGATTCCAAGATCTATGTATAAATGCAACACAGTTTGATACAAATTATTCTATCAACATGTGAAGTCCCTAAAGGGTAATGTTTCCTCTATGTATCAATTGAATTGGGCCATTGTGGCATATGTTTCCTCTGTATCTTTAGTCTCTCAATTGGAATGACTTATCATACAACAATACCTAAAATATAAAAATAATCCCTGTCACGATTGCACATCCTGGTCGGTATATAATACAAAGCAGTTTACCAACCCACAGTGTTTACAATAGACAATATTATAACAACAAATATTAACAAACACCAGCGGTTGTCCCAACAACAAATAAGCAAGGACATTCATCAGCGGGCACTCAAACCCCGGTCTTATCTCCTGAACTCTTGCCACCGGTCTGTTGAACAACTATCGATACGCTACTTGTTCATGTTGTTTGGCTGAATAGCTCTCAATTACATTACTCATAAAAAGTAACTGACCAGGTAATAAATACACTCATTAAAAACTTCAAAATATTGAATTAGAAAATTATAATAATTTTACCTCTTCAATTTGAGATATTGTTCATGAAGATCAGTTATAAATTAAGAACGCTATACTGGAAATAATGCGACAAAGTGCAATTTTCTTTTTCTCACTTATTATTATGAACAAGCAGGATAATGTGTATTGGACGCATTGATCATTTGATCCTCATCCTACTATCAATCACTGAGTTGTCGCTACCAGTTAATCAATATTCTGCATATTATAGGCTACACCAAGGCTGTGTGTAAACATGGTAAAAGAACCAAATGCCAAAGTGAAAAATAGACTTTGCTTTGGTTTTTGAATCATTTTTTAAAATTTTAAATGATCACAGCGCTTAACAAAAATATAACATATAAACAATACAATGTACCCCAGGCATCATACAAAAGTGGAATGGAAACTGAATGAGAAAGTATGTACAGAAAATCAATTACTAATTAAAGGGGCATTGAGAGATACGTATGGGAGTGCGCCCTCAATTATCCTGGAAATCAGGTTTTTTTGCATCAAAGTAATACTTAGGCATATACTAACTACCATCTGAAACAATTTACCAACATTCGCCGTTTATCATATAAAATTTCCTGATTTTCTTAGTTTTGATATGATCATATCGAAACTAAGGTGCTGAATTCGGAAGTTATGCTAAGTTTTACTCACTGACTTTCGCGGCATATCTCAACCCAGAAGTGCCGTAATTTGCTTAGTTTGGCATGAAGGCGATGTCGGAATTGTATGATATTTTGGATTTGGGCTATGTTGATGATTATCTCTACGTTATTTGCTCATTTATATTGAAAACTTAGGTGCATCTGCTCAACGCAAACTTAAGTACCTCACTAAGCACGTAATTTTGAGCTTGTCCCTTGCCACATCGAAACTTCTTTGATCATCACTGCCAAGTGGGACAACTTAACTTACAATTACGCTCTCGGTATAGTGCAGTAAATAATATAGGCTTCAATAAAATACCAAACATTTACAATTTAAAATTTGAGATAAACCCGCGTTTTCCCAAATAAAAATTACACTTTTATCATCTGCTTACTTTGCAAATCAATTATTTGTTTTGGTGATTGATGCATCATAGGAACTTTCATATGATATTGGGGTCAAAGGTCACATAATACAAGGTCATCTGAGGTCAATTTGTTAAATTAATTATGCAAATATATAAATCTGTTTACAGCTTATGGCCCGAGACCACAATGCTAATCACCCTTAACTATAACCATAATTCAAACTGATTAACAATTTCTTTTAAAACTGTTGAAAATCACCAAAATATTCACAACAATCGTTAGAAAAAAAACCATGACCGGACCAACCCTACATGAGAGGGTCAGTCTGCCAGTAGAACGGTCCCTCTCCCCTGTCACCTTAGGGTTAAGTTTAAAAATATTTTGATTACCTTGGGCTACAAATTATGGGTGGAATGAGATATTTGTGATTTATTACATATTTTGTTCCTGTCCAATTCTATTTCAAACAAAGACCAATCACAAACAAATGCATCCCTTATAAATACAACATGCCAAAACTTTTGAAAAGTTTTAAAAACTTGTATAAAGTGAAATTACAACAAGTTGGATTTATACTTACTGCTCTTATGGCTTTAGGATGTTTATAATCTCCACTTATTAATAGATGGTCTATTTATATTTTGAAATACTTACGGCCCTATATTTTTGAAATGTATGAGTGTTTTTGATACACTTTTACATTAGGCCTACATAATGTGCATATGCATACGTGTACAACAAATAGAGCCGATGTGAATGACCTGCTGACTGATTGGAGTCATCAGCCCGGGGGGGGGTACTCGGATTTGGTTTGGTCGGGGGTGTGCCGCTGGAGATTCAAAACCCATACCCATTTTTAGGGGTGATTTTGGAAAAATCGGTACCCATTTTTAGGGGTTTTGCTTCATTTTAGACCAAATTATCGGGAAAATATATCTAATTTTTGCAAATTTTCGCGAAAATAGACCTAATTTTGGCAAATTTTCGCGAAAATAGACAAAAATTTCGCGAAAATAGACTAATTTGTAAAAAGTGACCCCATTATTAGGGATTTCCAGCACAAAATCATACCCCATGTTTAGGGATTTTGTGCCCAAAAACCTACCCATTAGAGCGGCACACCCCCGTATACCGTCTTAGGCGAGTACCCCTCCCGGGGTCATCAGCGTAAGTTACACGGCGTAGTGATGGCGTAGCGATGGCGTAGCGATGGCGTAGCGTGTGTGTGTGGACATATCGAAAATATTGTTGGGATTTTTTATTGCTGTAAGCGTAACTTACGCCTGCGAGCAACTACTGTCTAAACGAAGCTATATTGTCCTTTCGTAAATCCTTGCACTTGCAAATGCCCCTTGATTATAACCGCTGATCTCCTGGGTATTATCTATGTCCATTACCTCTGATGTCAGACAGATCCTGTCACAAAAAAAATGGACATTTTAAGTTGCATCAAACTCCCAGGGGCATTTACTCATTCTTCCCATGAATGTCTTTAATATTAAAATATCAAGAACAACAATTACAAATCGTAAAGTTCAAGGCTATACAGCAATGACATACTTAACGAAGGATAAATACAAGTTATCACTTATATTGAGTGTTTTGAATCACGCTATGGGTGATATAACTATCTGGAATTTGTCTGGCCTGTGATCAAACATTTGGAAAATATTAAACATTTTATTTTTGTCCATTATTCAATTCTGAAGCATTTAGTATACAAATTGGATCGAATCATTAATACTTTTCAGGTATCTAGTATTAAAACTTTGACTAAAACAGAGTTTAGTTTCATAAAGGGGTTGAGCATATCAATTTTGGCCACATATTTTGGGTAATTTTGAAGCTGTTTTTAGGCTGTTGACATTGGAAAATGTGGAAAATTGTATTATTGGTGTTTTTTAACCCTAATGCAATTCTGACACTGAAGTATTAAACATGCAAATTAGATCTCAAGCTTAAAAATGTTGTAGTAACCAACCAACTAATTTCAGCTCACTCTGAGTAAATTTACACAAAAGGTCTTGGTAGTATTTGTTCACCTTGGATTGATCATGCTTCCATATGGTCTTTTGCTGCATATTTTGTGACAATATCTTCTTGAGTAAGCATGAGGTGTTCCAGATACGTCGCAGGTGTGAAAGGCTATAAGCAATATTGTCACTGTTCTGTCAAAACCTTGTATCTCCATCCGACCCTTCAGCTTGTATAAGTACAGTAATACTTCCTATGTATAACCTTTAGGCAGTCTATTCTAAACAAGCACAGCTATCCAAACCTTGTAAGTGCTCTTGTACTGGAACATGTATAAAGCAACCCTTCCTATAGCATAACCATTGAGCAGTTTTACCTTATACATGCTGAAGGGCCAGAAAAACATAAGAACTTTGGACAGAACATGACATATTTAATGATGGATAAGAGTCAATAAATCCTTAGGTCCACTCTTACCAGCCAGATCCTTTGGGATTATCTCAAGGTTGAGATTTCTCCATCTTAACTCTATTTCATCTGTCAACAAATAAATAGGTGGTCACCTTAGGTGAACTGCCAAAGGACCTATGCCTTTAAGTGGGATTGATTTAGTGATTGATTAAGTGTTTGGAAGTCAACAAAATTGAAGCTAAAGAGAACTAGCTAATTATTTTTGAGGCATTCCAGATACACTACAGGTGTAAAAAGCTAAAACAATATCATTTAGTGATTGATAAAAGCCATGTATTATGAGTGGTGATGTTCCAGGTGTTTTGTGATACATGGGTGCTAAAATCTGTTACTTCCATGGTATGGTAGTGTTGCACTCACTGGGGAATTAATAGTCAAGGGAACCTGTTGACAGTAGTGCATGGTCCTGCTGGTAAAATACAGCAACAAAAAAGGCAGGATAGTTGTAATATTTTTAAATAAATATTTAACTTTTTGTGTTTTTTCAAACAGTAGGCCTAATTGCTTTCGTCATGATGGACAAATTATCAATTGCAAAATTGTAATTGAAAAAATGCTGCTACAAGTTTGAAATCGAATAAATTTAGTGAGTTAGTAGTTACATATTACCATCTTACTAATGCACTTATCAATTGCATCCCCGGCCCCAGGGGACCAGGGGATAGCGGGGATTAGGGCCGGGACGTACAAATTGCCCATGTGACGTCCTGGCTACAATCATGTACGGTCCCCGCAGGGCCGGGCGCCATTTTTTGTATGTCCCCGCTACAGTCCCGGCCCCCCTTGGCCGGGACAAAGTGTACAGTTCCGGCCACCCATTTCCCAGGACAAAGAATTCACCTGGCTACAGTCCCAATGTCGCTTATTTGTTTCTGCAACCATAACGGAATGCATTTCTATGTACTCCCTATGTGTTATTAGGCTTATTCCGTCAGGCGCCTCGCATCTCTAGCTTATTTATAGAAAGCGCCCGGGGTGTACAGTTGTGTACCTTAGCAAACGTTCCCGCTACACACCCCGGCTAGCGGGGGCACAGTTTGTACGTCCGCGTACACTCCCCCGCATAGCCGGGCATCATTTTTTGTACACTCGTGTTCGGTCCCCTCGTGGTCCCCGCCATGCCCCGGGTCCCCAGGGGCCGGGCTTGCAATTGATAAGTGCATAATGATGTTTCATTCACAAAAGGTTCTCATGATATCTTTGGTTAATAGTTACACTCTAATTGCAGAGGTGTACCTCCATTTTTTCTCCAACCAGCCAGCCGGGCTGGTAGCATGTAAAAGTTACCAGCCCGACTGTAAACTTACCAAACAAGTAATCTTCATTTACTAATAGCAAAATTCTTACCGGCCAGCCGGGCGTGGTTATTTGAAAAGTTACCCGCCCGACGCAAAAGTTACCTGCCACGGGCGTGCGGGCGGGTACTAAGTACAGCCCTGTCTAATTGTAAAAGAGTGAAAAACCACTTTAAAAGAGTGAAATTTCACTCTTAAAAAGAGCCAACTGAGTGACCAATCATTTTGAGTGAAGTTCACTCTTCACTAGTTCTTTTAAGAGAGTGAACTTCACTCTAAACGAGTGGTCATTCCATCTCCAAAAAATCACTTCTTTTGAGCTGTTCGCTCTTTTACATTTTTAGCCTAACCCTAACTCTACCTCCCACTTTTTCAGATTTTTTTCTTCAACATGGAAAATCGACCAAAATATCCCCCCCGATCCCCGGGATTTGATCCAGAGACCTCTCGCACCAAAGGCGAAGAATTCTCCACTAGAACACGGCCGGGTGGTACCAACGTGCCCAGTCGTTATATATTGTGGTATATGGTAGGGTTAGGGCTAAAACAACATTTTGTTGAAGAAAGAGTTGATTTAGCGAAGAAATAGTTGACATTTAGCGGTGAGTACATTTTTTATCGTTTAGTAAGTGTACATACTTCAATCTCATTGGTTAACACGTATGAAATCTGATCCATATCGTGTAAACAACAAGTCAAACCACACGATATATTCCATATCGTCGATTAACCGCGTTACCAAATGGCGCGAAATGTTATTATGTGTAAAGCGATTGCTTTGCGTCTGTGGAAGAGTTGCTTAAAATACGATAAACAAATAAAATGGCGGATGATTTAAATGCAACCGAGTCGATTTCTGTTACATTCTGAGGCCGAAATATACCGCAAAAAGGTCTAACCCACGCTAAAAAATAAATGATCTGCATATAACCTAACCAGACATGTTCTTCGCGATGATTTTATGGACAGAGGCGATGGCGCAGAGCCTGTTAAAGGGTTGAATTTTACGGAGGTAAGGAAGGGAAGAGAATTCAGCGCCTTGCTCTAACTAGATACTAGTGGTATTGTTTGACGGTTAGTTTTCAGCGAGTGTTTAAATACAATTTTTATTGGGACTAAACGATAAATTCGTTATCCCCTGCATGATCACACAATACGGAAAAATACCTATGGTTTGTGCCATATCACGGCCTCATGTGATATGACATGCCAAACCATAGGTATTTTTCCGTATTGTGTGAACATGCAGGGGATAACTAATAATGCGTAGGTCATAATTCGTCCTTGTGATTAGTATAGTTACATATTACCATCTTACTAATGTTGTTTCATTCAATATGTCTGCTGATCTCTTCCTTATTCACTTACCATACTGTGAGTGATACATGCAGTATTTATATATTTTTGCACAGCTCTTTATGGTGCACATTAAAGGTATATTATGTGATCTTTCCAGGGAACGCCCTCAACATCGAAAAAAATAGAAAGCAGATTTTCTTGCAGATTTACATTTCTGATCATAAATCATGCATACATTCCAAGTTACAGGGCGATACGATTCTTACTTACTTCAAAATCATGATTTTAGAGTGAAAATAAACTGTCGGATAACTTCGACAGTTTATATTTTCACTATAAATTCACTCTAAAACCATGATTTTGAGGTAATTAGGAATCGTATACGATATATGATCAGAAATGTAAATCTGCAAGAAAATCTACTTTCTAAAAAAAATCATGAATAGAGGGCGCTTTCTGGAAAAGATCACATAATATGCCTTTAACCTAGAGTTTTATCTAGAGAATTAGCAAAGTTGACGCTAATCTCTAGGTTAGTGTCCATCATCTGAATGCTCCTACACACACATAGAAGCCCTTAATGATTGTCCCGACTAGAATGACATCACAATAAATAACTACAATCCAATCCTGAAAAAAAGTCTTGGATCGCTTACTTGTAACTACGAAAAACTAACACACCCTTCTTGGAATGTATCTATGATTTATGATCAGATATGTAAATCTGCAAGAAAATCTACTTTCTAAAAAAAATAATGAATAGAGGGCGCTCTTTGGAAAAGATCACATAATATGCCTTTAAAGTCTTCAAAACTGTCTTGGGCAACTGGTTCTAGTCGGCAAAGTGAGCAGAAGTCTTCCAAATGATTTTGTATTGAAAAGATTGATATATGTGAACATACTTGTTTCCAAACACTATTTGTACAGTTTGATGACACACAGAGATGAAAATGTGTAACATTTGCAAAGATTTCGTACCACCATATTATTTGACTTAAAGGGACACAATGTCATGTTGAAATTTTTTCAATTTTAATTAATTTACTTCAGAATTCAAGATGAACATTAAAAATTGCCATTACTGTTGTTTCTACTAAAAAAAACACACTGCAAAACTTGAATAAAACAATGTTTTAAATATGTTGGACTACCACCGCTAACCATGTAAAATGCTTGTTGCGGCTCTACCAGCATTTTTTGAATCGACGTTTTGTTGTACAAAGAGGGCTGATTTTTCTTAACCCTTATAGGTATAAGTTCATACATGTAATACAATTATAAAAATATACAAATCCCAGTTTTTATCATACATTTTTGTAATTGAGGGCGCTGCCTCCACCACATCTCTTAATGCCCCTTTAAAGGGGCACTAAGAGATCCTTCATGGAGGGAGCCCTCCGAATTTTTCAGAAGTTGAGTGTTTCACATACGTAATGCTTATATACGTACTAACTACTACCTAAAATTATAGGGCTTAATTTGCAGTATTTTATGTGAAATTCATGGATTTGATAGTATTTTGAGTTTCGATTTCATCACATTGGAACTACCCAAATTCATCTAAAAGGCCACAATGTCTTCTTACTTATTTGTTTCATGTTTATTCATAATAACCTTGAAGACCACTCATGGCTTGTTGCATGATGCATAGTCATGACCTCCCTGATTCAATTGGTGGTGATTATTAACCAAAATACAAAAAAAGTGAAAAGCACTATTTATTATACAATCAAAAATGCTGAGAAAATGTCTTCATTTTTCCTTTTTACTGATTTGTTTTCGAAGAAATCTTACATGAGAGGGTTTCTATGTATGTCATCTATCTAAACAAGTAAATGTTGTTCCATGAGTGCCCGTGAGGGCACGAATGGAACAATTTATTTGTACGCCTACCCATCCAATAGTCCCACTGTGTCAAACTTAATTAATGAGGGCTCACCAAGTTGTTATGATTTCATTACTTGTTATGGTTTCTAAACACCATAACTCAAATATTGTGACATACCTGTCCACAAGGACACCACCAAAAATGATAGGTCTAGTTCTTGTCCGCAGTGACAGTTAGCTTATACAGCACATAATACATAACATAACTATAAAGACAAGCATGAATTCAGAACATTGTCTGAGCATGGTCTGGGTTGGTCTAGGGTACTGCAAACATCACCTGTCATAATGTTAACACCAGCTGTCTTTGTATGGCCAGACATATCTGTCATCAGCTCCTGCCCCTTGCTGGTGGTTTATCTGGCTAAGTTTGTTATTACCCTATCCTTGAATTCCTCTGGTATTAATTGTATGAGGATTTTTTTTGTTTATCAGTAGGGTATTTAACAAAGTGCCTATTTGACATCAGCATAGGTACATTTTTCATGTACAAACTGAATATGGCCAATACTTTCACTGTAAACAAAGTGTCTCTAGAGCTGAAATCACAACCTTGAGCGTACAAGGTAAAAATGTTGAATTTCATTTTTTGAGCAATCTCTCTGTGCCCCTAGCTATGTAAACCATGTATTACCTTCTCAGTCATCATGATTTCCTAGAATCTGTATGGAAACAGCAAGATGAGACAGACTGTGTGTGTTTTAAGGCTTAAGAACTTGTCTAGGTCAAAGTATGACATTGTGAAACAAATGGCTTTCGTGAGATTCTGTTGCGCTCATGTGTGTGGGTGTTTTGCCTGTACTTTGCACCCCAAAGGACTGAAATAGAGTTGGTTTAAGCATGGTGTAAAACTGCTCAGAATTAACCTTGCACAAAATCTTCTATTAAAACCCTGACCCAGCCATATATACCGTCAAAATACCACATCATCATGGAAAGGCATTAACGGCGACACTCGCCTGCAGGAGTCCCGGGTTCAATCCCTAGCACAGCCAAGTGCGAGTTTCTTTGTCCATATCCCTCTCTTCACTTCTCTGATTGCTTCGTTTAAGCAGTTTGACTACAAAAATAGATTGCCATACAAAATTGGTGTCGCCTAACACAAAAAGTGCTTTTATGTTAGCTAATTTAAAATTAGTAATCAGAATCAAAAGATATACACTAAGATATACTCTAAACGAGCAAATTAAAAACAGCCAGGACTCAAAGGAATTTTAGACCTTTGCAACTAACCAGCACAAAAATGACAAATTGATCCATTATTGTTATCTAAGAAGTATTTCTACAATGTATTCAATTTCATGTGATTTAGCTGGCGCTGCTAAACTTTGGCTAGTGACAACCCTGATTATGCAGTATGTACAAAGCTGGGGTACAAAGTATTACTTTATATGCAGGCTATCGGCAATCTGCTCTAAACATGTTCACGGGCCTAAAACACATCTTATCTAGAGACGTTGTAAAGTGCTCTTGCCTTTGAACATGTATAAAGCAACGCACGCATCCAATGCATAACCATTGGGCAGTTTTACTTTAGGTCTATACATGTTGAAGGGCTGGAAAGGTTTTGACAGAACAGCAACGATATTTATATCTATATTGAAACCTTCCCTTTTGTGAGATATGTCAATGGTCATGCAATATCTGTGTCATTTGACTCAGATATAATGGATTAAGACAGGATTTGTTATACTAAATCAGTTGGCCTTACAACTGGATTATGAAGGCTGCATGGGGATATCAGCAGGTTTAGTGTAACAATAGATATTTTATTTGGTGATTCACCGAATGCTGATTTGCTATCAAACCTGAAGGATGATTTTGCGAGGTATTAATAATATTATGATCCCTGGCAATTTTATCAAAATTCAAAAGTGTTGTATTCATCACTTGTCAATGTATTTACTCTATAAAACAGGTGTATTATTATCATATCATAATCATATCATAATACCACTGGAAAAGAATAAAATTTAAAAAAACAAGCCTTGCCCTTACACCATTTGTGGTGTGTGTCACATCTTCTAGATACAGACAACCTTTTATTGCATTTTTCTGCATCAAACTTTTTTATGTTGGTCCTTCGTCTATCCCACAATGCAAAAAAATGGTTAAAAAAATGAAGAAACTCGGCTCACACAAGTTTTTTTTAAGAAGGCCTACTGCCGTTATTTTCAAGTTTTTGATTAAAAAAACTGCCCAAGACTGCGTGGATTTGTCTGGTATTCGTTAATTTTCAATGCATTGAACATACACATTCACTCGGCATGCTCGGAGCCTCGAACCCCTGGGATTTTGTGATGTGTACCTTTAAGGGCGTACATCACTAATTCGGCTCCCATAGACTTTACATGCTTTGTAGCAGTGGCGTAACTAGACTTTTTCATTTGGGGGGGCAAGAAGGGGCAGTGACTTGAAATGGGGGGGCTCCTAAGATTTTGTTAGTCAAGAGATGCGCGCGTAGCGCGCGAAATTTTTCGACTTTACAGCTATTTTTTGGACGATTGAGCTACATTTTGGCTCTAAACAAGCTTGTAGCAAAGAATATTTCATTTTGGGAAGACATATGCGCGCGTAGCGCGCGAATTTTTTTCATATGTGTACTTTTGACCATCATAATTCCATGATTCCTTTCGTCAAATGAACCGACAGTGCCAATCTCAACCGACACGATGTCATTATTGGGGGGATTTTGGTGTGTACTTTGTTTGTACATTTCATTTACAGCCGTACTTGATTTCATTTGGGGGGGCAAGCGGGGGGGCAAGGGTTCCAAGTGGGGGGGCTCCCGCCCCCCCTGCCCCCCCGCTGGTTACGCCACTGCTTTGTAGGCTGAGTTCAAATCGCTGTAATTTGAGTTAGCTCGCGAAGAATTCTATGAAATTTTGATATGTTTTAACACAAACGGTATTTTATAACATATCTGAAACTCAACCCCGGGTCATCAGGTGGATTTTTAGCTAGTACCCAGCACATCAGAGTGTACTGATTTTGTTACTTATAAGTCGGCTTTTACCCGTGCATGCAACGTGCGTGTAAATCGGTCCGTAAAATTATGTTTCAGTTAAAATCACGTATTTTCTTTTTAAAACATTAAATATACATTCTTAGTAATACGCAGAACACAAATTTGACACAAAAACAATAATGATTAGTTTCATTTGCTACCATTCTTTCCGTCAAATAGGAACTATTATCGTACTCAACTTTGCCGGAAGTGCCGCGCATTACCGAATTAGTAGTGTACGCCCTTGTAAAGTGCTCTTGGCTTTGAACATGTATAAAGCAACGCATCCAATGCATATCTGTTGGGCAGTTTGGGCCTATACATGTTGAAGGACTGAAAAGGTTTTGACAGAACAGCAATGATATTTTTTATCTATATTGATACCTTCCCTTTGGTATGTCAATGGTCATGCAATATCTGTTTCATTTGACTCAGATATAATGGATTAAGACAGGATTTGTTATACTAAATCAGTTGGCCTTACAACTGGATTATGAAGGCTGCATGGGGATATCAGCAGGTTAAGTGTAACAATAGAATTTGTCTAATGCTAGTGGCAAATTGTCATTGTGCTGTATTTTTGCCAGATATTTTATTTGGTGATTCACTGAATGCTGATTTACTATCAACCCTGAAGGATCATTTTGCGAGGTACAGGGTGTATCAGAATGAACTATACATATGGAAAGGTTTCTGGCTGTTTGTCCATTATAATACATGTTTACTATTAATACAAGCTCACCGGCTGTGTGCACACTCACGGCACAGGTCAATGCACAGTTACTACTAACATGAATAATGCATGACTCTATCACGGCCCGCTGCACTGTGATAGCCAGCATAGGTACATTTGGATTGTACCACTTCTCTGTATGGGGAGCAGTATGGTGATCAATAATTGACACGCACATCAGACCATACAACAAAAACCTTGGTTATTCTTTTCATCTCGCCCATTTAGGTTTTGAGTTTTATTTATTCATTTTTTATCCACTTAACTTGAACTTTACAAATAACATACTTTACCAAACAATGATACAATAAAAATATCCCCTATACACAAAAATGGTGCGGTCCAAATGAAAAATGTATCATATTTTGTCCCCGATTTTGTCCAATATTTCTAATAATACAGCAGTATATGAACTTCAAACTAGAAGTGGTACACGCAGGCAATACTAAGCCAACGTTCTCTTATAAAATATTGTAAAATCACTGACAAAAAAACGGTGTTAAACGACGAAAACCGGAGCTTGATGCACGAACGAAATTCATGTTGAGCAACCCGATCTTAGTTACCCGTGTCAACATCCGTCGTACACAATCGATCCCGCGACTCGGGTCACGCTCATTTTGATTGGATAGATAAAATAACGATAGTCTTGTTTCGCTCTGTCCGATTTTTCTAGCAAACCAATCATAGTAAGTTTTACAAATAATCTTAATGAAGGCATCTGGCAGGGATGGACACTTCCTACACGGTCAAAGGTTAAATATTTTATGAATGGGAGAGCCGTGAAGTCGGGCCTCTGCTTGTGTGTACATGCGTATGCAATGCAATTCAATGGGGTCTATGCTTTAAGGTTGACCACAGAATTTGGGGGTAACGATGAAATGTTGAGCTTCTGCACGGACGGTCCGACGAGATGTTACAGTCGATTTCTTTGAAATTAAATTATGATAATAAGAAACATATACAGATCACCATGTATAGTCCGGCTTAAATTCAAGTTATTTCGTTTTCATACAACAACCATTTTTGGGCAGAAACACGAAAATCTCCCTATACCCAATACGGTGACATGCGTGCACGGAGCAAATGAGACCACTTTGCCATATGCGAGGCAATATGATTTATTACGGTATGAATTCGATCGATATTGTTCAAACCTTTTTCACACATATCTTGCGCAAACGCCCAGCTTTCATTAGAATTTTAGATTTTGAAAATCGGACATTTCTGATGGAAAATACAGACTTTCTGGTAAAGATGGTAGATTTCAGTTTTGGTCAAAATGATCAATTTGAATAATAAAAGTAGTTGACATAAAATATGAGTGAGAAGAAATCATGCATTAAATCAGATTTGCCGATGGCTTTTCAAGGTCTGTGAATTCTTTGAGCTAAGTCTTGCCACACAAGAACAAAAAGAGATATCTCAATGAAATTAACATATAATGAAGGAAACATGTTCACCTTTATATTGCAGGTGTTTAAATTTAAAACAATAATCATTTTGTATTTTGAATGTACATTTTTTAGAATCACGGTATAGTTCATTCTGATACACCCTGTATTTAATATAATTATGATCCCTGCAATTTTATAAAAAATCAAAAGTGTTGTATTCATCACCTGTCATTGTATTTACTCTATAAAACAGGTGTATTATTATCATATCATAATCATATCATAATCATACCACTGGAAAAGAATAAATTCTGGTGTGTGTATACATACATGTCTTGATTAGCTCTGTGACTCAGAAATCAGCTTGTTTTTGAATAGGACATGACTGTATTACAGAGCAAATGTACAACTTGTGGTCTGATCACATCTGGCTATAGATAGCAGGTGCGGAGCGGCAGCCAGAGGGGGGGGGGGCTATGGCGAGAGAGAAAGAGAGAGGGGGAGAGAGGGGAGGAGGGAGAGAGAAGAGAGGGGAGGGGAGGGAGAGAGAAGGGGGAGGGCAAGGGGAGGTGAAAAGAGACAAATAAAATCTCACGCGAATTAGTTTCCACGTTAAATTATTCAAGCATAAAACAGGACGGCTACAAAAACGGTTCAAAATTAGCAAATTTTTGCGTGCTACGAGCTATATTTTCAATCATGTTGATTATTCAAGCTTAACAACCTGAGAGTCCACACCCCCTTAATGGTTTACATAGGAATTGGTTAATTTCTACACAATAGTTGTGCATGGGGATTTGGAGAGTTGATTGACGTTTTTGACGGTAAGTATGTGTTTCACTTCAAATATTTCAGTAAAAATACGAAGTAGTAAAAAGTAGTCAGTGTGTGTTATTCCAGCAGTTTTTTTGTTGTTGGTAAATTAGTGCAAAATTATATTGTCGTGTGACTGTGAAGTGTAAACTCACTAAACTGTAAAGTGTGTAAGCTTATAAGCTAAAGTTTAGTTATTATAATTTTGAACTAATTTACCAAAAACGTAAACTGATAGAATCACACATACTAAATACTTTTTACTACTTCATATTTTTTACTGAAATATTTAAATTGAAACATTATACTTACCGTCAAATACTTCAATCAACTCTCCAAAACCCCACTCGCTCAAGCAACACCGTCACGTCCGCCATTTCGTTTCCAGTAATTTTGGTCACAACAAGGGCAATTTGTGATTGGTTAATTCTTATCATGTGCTTCAAAGTTTACACAACTGTTGTTTAAAATTCTGTTTTCGCGGCAATTCAATTTTATATAATCAAATTACATTTGCACAACCTAGTATTAACACAATTGAATATGATTACACAACCTTGTTTAATAATTACACATGGTTGTGTAAAAATCTTTTTACACAACGTTTTTTTACACATGAGAATAACAGTGTAGAACTCCAGTTGCAGCTGTTCATCTATGCGGTACTGCTGAACAAAAACCTTGTTAAGGGTCACTCCCCTCTTTGAAAATCTATAGTAATGGTGGTTTTCTGACAATGGGCTATTCCAGTTGAAATACATACCCCCCTATGGAAGACATAACCTAATAATTTCTCCACAGGGAGTGTGAATTTCAAATTGGGTTACCTGCATGGGTGACTCCATTTGAAATCTGCACTCCCTGTGTGGAAGATTAAGGTCATGTCTTCTATAGGGGGTGCATGGATTTCAAGTGGAATAACCAATGCGTTCACATAGATTCACCATTGCTCATATAGACATAACAGAGGTCATTTTGTCAAACAGGAGGCAAATCCTGCCCAGTCAAAAGGTAAGTTTACCCAATCAGATGGTATGTGCTCTCAGTCAAGCGGGTGAAAAATAGCCTGATATCCCACTTTTCAGACTTTATGCCACGTTAAAACAGCCTCCTGGCACCCTGTGTGTGTGAGAACAACATTACCCATTGACAAATTGGTAGACTTAAAAAGTGACTATGTAGTACCACAGATAGTCTGTGGTAGTACTGGTCGTGTGCCACGAATTGGAACCCCGTATTTTGAGGAGGTGTGACATTTTTACACTGTTAATGATGTTTATATTATCACCGTTTCTATATTTCTCGTCATAAAATAACAAATTTGGTGTCATTACAAAGCACAATAAATATTCTTTCCATACCATCCACAAAATAATGTCTTAATTATTTCAGTTTTAATTGGGAGCAAATATTTGATCAACGGGTGCTTGGGGAGGAGGGGGAGGAATCGGAGGAACAGGATTGAGGAGCCATTCCCATACACACACACAGCGCCAATCTCTAGACAAGCTATGAAATACTTCATTCACTTCACTTATTGATTATCAATATACATGCTAGCTAGATGGAATGTCAGAGAGATCGGGCTGATGTGTACCGTTGAGGAGTAAACAGGAGTATTGGGGAGGAGACGGAGGAATCGCAGTGAGGAGCTAATCTCACAGACACGCATTGAAATACTTCATTCACATCATTCATTGACGATACATGCTAGATAGAATTTCAGAGAGGTTGGCTGTTGTACCGATTAGAAGTATACCGATTGATTTATCTATACTGATAACAATTCATACACTTGTGCATTATATCTTAAAATAAATTAACCACTTCATGGAATAAAACAGTATAAATATTGCGATACGAGCCCCTTTACATTCTGTACGTGTGATATGTTTACTTTGCTATAACCAGACAAATGACAGCTTACAAATTACAAGGTATGCACGCTCTACTGCATGCATGCCGAGTGAGTTCAAAAAGCCCGCGTGTACATCTCGTGGTTAAATGTCCCAAGCGATACTATACGGTGTGCATATTGCATGCGCGCAATCTTGAAATTTGTCCAGAATTTGTGACATCTTTATCAATTTTGAAAGATTTACGGCGCTTAGCGAGATATGGGAAGGGGTGGGGGCTTTGAGTCCATGGTGTCATTGTTAATAGTCTATTGATCATTGTCCGACAAATGTACTTACATAGCATCTTGCACAATTTCCGAATACTAATTTATTTTACCCATGCTGAAAATCTGTTATGGCAGTTCAAAAATAAGCGCTCCGTTAGATCGCATGTGCGTTATTTTGTGACACCCTGTATAGGCCTATGATGTTATTGGCCATATTAAATTTAGTATGTATATCTAGGCAACATTTCTAATTGTAACATGATCATTTCATGTGTGTTTTATCATTGCTTTCATCAAAATAAAATCAAAAAGTGAAGAAACGCGTGGATTGAGGACTCGATCAAGGCCTACATGTGCCTTTCACTTGTTACACCCTGTATAACATGGTAATTATTGGTCATATGTTTGTGTTTGGTGCAATATTATTACAAACGTCAATTTAAAATTTATTATGACACTAAATTATGATAACGGTTAACTTTATTTCAGAAATACGTTTTCACATACTTAAATTGTTACAAATTTTGACCACCCTGTATAAGGTATCCTTTATAACTAAAGACAAGGTGGCAACATTTTTCTTTGTAATACTAGTGTATACTTTTGATTTATGCAGCTTAATAAATTATAATTTTATCTTCAAGGTATGTAAATGACCAGTGAAAATTTTGTATTTTTAGTGCATTTCTTGATGTTTGCACCCTATATATTATCTACCCACCCTGTATAATGACCTTGACATTGTCATTGTGAGATTTAGAAACGTGTATGCTTTTAGGAAATGTATACTTTCCTTATACTCCTATGTATAGTTTTAATGCTAAAAATGTTTTAAGCAAAATCCATGTGATTTTTCCATTTTTAGCATATGTCACACAAAGGGGTCCCAACTCAGGGCACACGACCTACTAGTTCATCCAATTAATTAATCCAAGTCATCTTCTTTTTTTAAATTTTGATTCATCATTTACACATATTGCATCATCACATGTCTACATCACATATCATACATTCACATATGCCAGATTCATTAATCGGTTTATCATATGTTTACATCTTCTTGCATGTCTTCATTTCATCTTCATTACTTTCTCTCTCCTCCTTTCACAGGAAAAACTGACAGCAGCAGATGACATAATAACAAAACACAAGTCACTCTCCGATGATCTACAGACAAAGCTTGACGAATGTAGACAGAGGGTGAGTTGTAGATTGATTGAATTTGTTTTGAGTGGGAGTTCATATGGGCTATAAAATATGAAATCAATACACCCCCTATGGAAGACATTAACTTTATCTTCCTCACAGGGAGTGTACATTTCAAATAGGGTTACCTACCTACCTGCATGGGTGACTCCATTTGAAATTGACACTCCATGTGTTGGAGATTAAGATGTCCTCAATAGGGGATGTATGGGTTTCAAACGGAATGACCCATATTCTTGATTAGGAAAGTGCTTGAAGCTAGGCAGTACATAGTTCTTTGTTGCTGAATAGTGCCACTCTTACATTTCGAGGGCTCAGAAACAAAAGGCCTTATCTCCATTTTGACCATTTTGAGAAAAAGACTATTGAAGATTTTTAAACACATTGGGGAGATGGCGATAGGCCTTGTGATACTGGCTATAACTTTGAAAGGGCTTGTGTTATTGAGATAAGGCTGTGTTACTGGAGAGAGAATTTCTTTCTGAACAGTTTGATACCATAATCTCATTTTTGAAAAAAAATGGAGATGAGGCCCAACCCTGTACGGTGCAAAATCTAATTGTGGAGCCACTGGCTCCTTAGTTTAAAAAAATAGGAGCCCAAATTTGGCTCCAGTCCCAAGTAAAAAAGATTTGGCGCCAGCATTTCCTGCTTTTTCTGTCCGACAAATTGTTTTAATGTGTTTGAGGGACTGAGTTTTAAGCCTGAAACTGTCTGTGACCGTCGCGCGACTTGTGCATGTGATTGTCCAAAGCTTATTATAAATCTGATCCCTCCACACGATCGACAGATCATGCAAGAGTGCTCTAGCTCTTTGACAGCTTATTTTCTATAAAAATGAAACGGGAAAAGTCACCAAAAATCCCATCGTAAAATAGATCGCATATAGCTAGAAAAGCATTTTTAGAATGTCGTGTAAGCTTTGTGGGCTACCTGAGCCAATCAACGGCAACTCTCATCATTAAAAAAACACGCCAGAGAGTGACATGTAAACACCGTACAATTGATGCAGAATAATGCCCAGAATTCTTTTTATTAGTATTATATGTCATGCGCATCAATTGACCGGTCGATTTGACAAAGAACCAACAAACCATGCGGTTGTAAAATGTTTTTGTTGATGTTGGAAACAATCGAAGCGAATCGCCGATGATGCCGGGCGATGATGGCGGGGAATAATAAAGTGAAATTCGCCAGGAGTTGGAATTTTAAAGACATTGGTTTTTGTAATTATTTTTATTTCAAGTCTTTCAACAATATATGACAAGGCTTTTAGCTTGGCAAAGTATTTGGTGCTGGCGACTGAAAGCTTAAATATTTTATCGCCACTCGCGCTTAGGTTTGAAAAAGTGGTCGCATCAGAAAAAAAAAGCTTTCCAATGCGAGTGAATTAGTCGCACCGTACAGCGTTGATGAGGCCTTTTTGTTTCCGAGCCCTCGAGTGTCTTACCAGGCAGATCCTTTGTGAAGGTTGAGATTTCGTCATCTTAAGGTGGCTCTATTGGCCGAGTCAAAAATTTAGATTTCCTTTAAAATTAAATATGTTTAAGCGCTTGGTCTGACGATTCTGGAACTGAAAATCTTATTTAAATCGGACGGACGTTTAGTTGCCAAGATATGTTAGGTCAAAGGGGCATGAAACCAACATATCTGGCCCGGCAACTACTTTTCCCCCTTTTTTTTAAATTCCAGTAGCTACAATGTTAGAAAAAAGTGTTCGAACACTTTGTAGGTGTAATGTAAAGTATTCCCCCTCCCCCCCTGATCAATGTTGAATCCCACAATTTGCCCACCATCAGCTCAGGGCCTCGCAACATTGATCGGTGGGGAAGGGGGAGGAATATGAGTAAGGGGATACTTCAGGCTACCAGAAACAAGTTTTGATTTTCACGTGACTCAAATAGCGTGCCTGTTATGGTCCAATAAGCATGGCAATTAGGGTCAGTGTTCGAACACCTTTTTTCTATGATTGTAGGTCATTTCCTAATTATGTCTCATTATGTATTCATAAAGTATGCAAAGTAAGGTTTGTGGATAGATGAGATGAGCTATGATGATGTGACTTGGTACATGGGTAGTACACTTGAAGAGCTTCAAACGGATGTTGGGGTTTGTCTAATTTCCATTTGTATAATTAATTAGACCCATTATAGTGTATATGTGTTCATCAGTTCATGATTGTGTTCATTAGTTGTAACCACCCATTTAATTATAAACATCATCCATCAGTCACTGACAGAAATTCGTATCCCTTTTATCACCACTTCTTCAAATATACATGCCATTTAATTTTCAAACACTAATTTCAGTGTTTAAGTGGGAAATCATCCATAAATTTATTTCCTTTCAAATTGTCAATGCTACACTTGTTCAGTTTGTCAGCATTGGCAAGTTTTTATTTAAGATGAGCATGTATACTTTACACCGAGCACAGGGAATATCCTTTTTCAAGATCAGGGCTGAGGCCTAAAAAGTGCATTTCCTGCAATTTGCCAATCACATAATCGTTCACATTTGCAAACTGGGCTGCTGGGCATGCAAATGTAGCTCATAAAACCAAACATGCCAAAGAGACAGTCCCGTTCAAGTGTATTCGCCTTTCTAGCCGGATAAAATGTTCGCCGGTAAATAGCGAGTCCAGGTGATCGTGTATCACGCTATGGGGGTCGCCCTCCCAAAATTAAATTTTCAGAGCCTAATGTACATTTTGTACATTTGCGTGATTGCACAATGAGATAGACAGGGGAATGGATCCACCGGCGTGGTGCTTCTGTTGGATTTAATTGGATTTAGTTGGATTAGGGTTAAGGTATTGGGGAGTTGTTGAATCTGAGATACTTTGGCACGCGAAGAGTTAAAACCTTGTATTTCTCACCAATTGGGAACTGACTTAACCATGTTAACACTTTCCATGCAGCAGGCAGCTGCAGCCGACATTCCAAAATGTCAAAAATGTTTCAAATAATGTCAAAATTATTGAATCTCATTACCATATTTAGAATCACCATGCGAAATGCATTAAAATAAGTACAAACATGACTAGTATCGGTTCAGTAATCTTTCAGATAGACCTTGACATTTGAGAAAGGTTTCTGAAAAATCTGTTTTGTATTTGGTAAAACTGATAGCCGCATGGAAAGTGTTAATATATGTGTCTCTTATTATAGCTTATTATTCTGCACACAACAAAATAGATAGTGAATTCAGATGACAGATACATCCTTTAGCAGTAGCAGTATCATTTCAAATAATGAAAATGGACAAATGACTATTGTTTTAAGACAAGTAAGTCACTGATCAGTCCCCAGATATTTATTCATTTTAACTGGTTAAGTCCTTAATTTGATTGCTTTGGCAAAAGTCCAAAAGACACTTGTAGATAGTGTACTGAAATAGCTTGAGAAACACTGTTTATACAGAGTGAGTAAACATTGTGTATTGTGGGATTTTATTTCTAAAAATCTGTTCAAAAATGTCTGAGATAATTTATTCTGACAGAGAGGCTGTCTCATTTGTTTTCAAATGAATTTTAGTTGGTTAAAATTGATTGAGAAAAAACATGTTTTCTGCCCATTTAGATAAAAGTGTATATTTTAAAACCGATCAAGATCTGTGATATTTCTCTAACAAGCTCTTTTGAATTTCACTATGGTACACATTCTAATCCGATCATCACAAAGCCGAATTTTTTCTTTGCTCTGCTGAATTGACAAAATAATGGCATCGTTTATCATTATTTTGCATTTAATGTATGAAAATACTATCGGAGCAACTTTGTTTTGTAATTAATAAATTAGCTATACGGTGTCTCACGCATGTAGCTACTTAATCATAAGTATCCTGCGTCATTGAGTACAATACTCAATATTTTGTTCGGTTTCACAAATGCATTAACTTACTAAAATAGTAATTCCTGGATAACGGTACCATGAAATGTTGTGATTCTTTTTGCTAATAACAGTAATTAAATGCAGCTATTGATTCTAGCATTGATTGCCTTCCTATTTTGGAGAAGAAAAAAAATTAAATATTTATTTTACTTTGCACACACAAACTTTGATGAGTGACTGTGATGTTACCAGATGAGTTCTCAGTTTGTCCATGTATTGACACTCTTGGGTTAAGTTTTCATGAGTCAACTGACTCATCTGCAAAATGAGTCAATTGACTCATTGATCTGTGATCTGTGATTTTGGAAAGAAATATTTTAAATATTTATTTTACTTTGCACACACAAACTTTGATGAGTCACTGTGATGTTACCAGATGAGTTCTCAGTTTGTCCATGTATTGACACTCTTGGGTTAAGTTTTAATGAGTCAACTGACTCATCTGCAAAATGAGTCAATTGACTCATTGATCTGTGATCTGTGATTTTGGAAAGAAATATTTTAAATATTTATTTTACTTTGCACACACAAACTTTGATGAGTCACTGTGATGTTACAAGATGAGTTCTCAGTTTGTCCATGTATTGACACTCTTGGGTTAAGTTTTAATGAGTCAACTGACTCATCTGCAAAATGAGTCAATTGAGTCATTGGTCTGTGATCTGTGCTGAACGCGGCACTTCTATTATCTGCAACTGAATTTGAAGAATGCTGATTGGCTTTCAAATTAGAAATGGACTCATTTTTGTTGTAAAAAGTTAATCTTGACTCATTTCAAAGTAAAGTGAGTCATTTGAAACTGTTGTGAATGAGTCAGAGCCAATCTTTGCGAATTCTACACATGACTCATGTTTTTCCCGGTTATAGGTCAAAAGTCGACCTTGACTTCAATTTTGACATCTTGTGAGTCAATACACATCTGTCGCGAATGAGTCGGAGCCTATTTGAGTAATTTGACTCATTATTAGGTTTCTACTTGAGTCACTCTGACTCACCACTTTCAGTAAGTGAGTCACATTGCACCTGACCTATGAAAGATGCACCCAAATGGGTCAAGTGACTCAACAAAGTTTATGTGTGTGAGTACAGTTTTTTACTCACCCTGTACTTCTGTCATTTAAAGGCATATTATGTGATCTTTTCCAGAGAGCGCCCTCTATTCATGATTTTTTTTAGAAAGTAGATTTTCTTGCAGATTTACATTTCCAATCATAAATCATACATACATTCCAAGTTACAGAGCGATACGATTCCTAATTACCTCAAAATCATGGTTTTAGAGTGAATTTAGAGTGAAAAATATAAACTGTCGGGATTCCGACAGTTTATTTTCACTCTAAAACCATGATTTTGAAGTAATTAAGAATCGTATCGCCCTGTAACTTGGAATGTATGCATGATTTATGATCAGAAATGTAAATCTGCAAGAAAATCTGCTTTCTATTTTTTTATCGATGTTGAGGGCGTTTCCTGGAAAGATCACATAATATACCTTTAACTCCGTGCAGTGACATGCAAAACTAATACTCTAATGATCGCACATGTGATTGTAATGTGGTGGTGTTAGACCAGTCCCATCACTTGTGTGTTTTGATGCGTCAATCTCTAGAACATGCTCTGAAGTCACTGCACAGTATAAACATAAGGAGGATTTTATTGAAACTAGAACAAGCAGTAATTGAATTGGGATCTATTTTGTTTGAACAGGGGTCACCATAATATAAATGTGTCATTAATGCACTTATCAATTGCATCCCCGGCCCGGGGGACCCGGGGATAGCGGGGATTAGGGCCGGGACGTACAAATTGCCCATGTGACGTCCCGGCTACAATTGTGTACGGTTCCCGCAGGGCCGGGCACTATTTTTTGTACATCCCCGCTACAGTCCCGGCCCCCCTTGGCCAGGACAAAGTGTACAGTCCCAGCCACCCATTTCCCAGGACAAACATATGAATCTCTTGAGTCTATTTTTGGTAGCTAACAGGACCATTTAAATATAGCCATTTTACATACACAGTATCATGTAGATGGCTGATTAACCTTTATTGACTTGTGTACGACTGTTGACAATGGTTGAGAATGCTAAATCAATATACACTCTTTTGTGTATTCCCGCGATCACCTACACACACAAGTTAGAAATGTCCAATAAATTTTAAAGAAGTCAAACTATTTTCAATATAGTTTCACCAGATTAACTCCGTTTAAAATTTAAAAGATAGGGTTAGAAAGAAGAGGACTTCAGCTTTCCATCTAAGTTAATTTGGTAAGATACCAGACAGGTCTTAGGCATCTTTCTATGTGAGACAAAATTGATCTCAGAATTTGTGGGGCATTTGTATTCAATCTCCGATTCTGCAAAATGAGAAACGGTTACTTATTGGTCAGTACAGATCGACGGAGGTTAATATTAACCAATCAGCATGAATTTAACAGAGCCGACGGATAAGCATATGCTTATTAATATTAAACAAAATCGAGATGAGGGCGTTTGGAGTTACAATTGCGTGCATCAGGGAGAGAAGTACCATCTTCTTAAATCTTCCATTGATTGCGCTGTGAAACAGGACAACTATTGGTTGTAATAAATTAATAGACGGCGTTTCTCAATTTTTAAATAATAAGAAAACATTTTCATAAAATGTAAAAGGCTTAAAGCTTTATTTTAAAACAAAGTCGAATCTCGTACTCCTAGAGGTTAAAAAGTTACGATTTTTTAACCATGAAAATCGTATGGTTTTTGACCATAATTTATCAAAAAGGCTATGCATAGTCATGTTTGCGCTTAAGTTGCCACATGAAATTCATATGGAATTCACCCGGCTACAGTCCCAAGGACGCTTATTTCTTTCTGCAACCATAACGGAATGCATTTCTATGTGTTCCCGATGTGTTATTAGGCTTATTCCGTCAAGCGCATCGCATCTCTAGCTTATTTATAGCAAGCGCCCGGGGTGTACATTTGTGTACCTTAGCATACGTCCCCGCTACACGCCCCGGCTAGCGGGGGCACAGTTTGTGCTAAGTGTATTTGGATAAAGGCTGGTTCACATGGCACTCTGAGCTCTTTTATTTGATATTAAAAAGTCTAATGGGAATTGTATCTATAAGTTGTGAGAGTGAAATGAAGAGCTAGTAAGATGATAACCTGAATGGAGAAGTCAATGCTGTTTTTGAGTCACTTTTAGGTGTTATTAGAATCTGTCATTTTGATTTTTGTTCACATATATAGCTGGAAGGCACAGAATAATGCATAATGCCTAAATCACAATTGATTAAGCAATAAGTGATATGATCATGTGAATACAATAGCACGACTAAGTGCACATCTAAGCGTTGCACTTGTCTAAATTATCGTGTGACCAATGCAAGGCCTTGATCAATCCAAGGTGTATTATAGATCACGCACGTACCCATTGATTGGCTTTACAGAAATGAATCAACCATACATCATTCACCGGAATCATGGCATATTACAGTCCATTCAGTTTATTCTTTGAATTGATGCAGGATTATTGAAAGTGCTTTACTTGCATGAATGAAATGGGATTTTTAGTTTCTAGTAGTTGAGTAAACAAAGTTCAGAAGTCCGGCATAATTCCGGTAACCAGTGGCGGCGTCAGCATCATAAAATTGGAGGGGGGGGGGGGGCAAAAGGGGGCAAGACATTTTGTTAAAATGAGCGAACAAATTAGCTGTTTTATACTTAAAGGTATATTATGTGATCTTTCCAGGGAGCGCCCTCAACATCGAAAAAAAAATAGAAAGCAGATTTTCTTGCAGATTTACATTTCTGATCATAAATCATGCATACATTCCAAGTTACAGGGCGATACGATTCTTAATTACTTCAAAATCATGGTTTTAGAGTGAAAATGAATCACGACAGTTTATATTTTTCACTCTAAATTCACTCTAAAACCATGATTTTGAGGTAATTAGGAATCGTATCGCTCTGTAACTTGGAATGTATGTATGATTTATGATCGGAAATGTAAATCTGCAAGAAAATCTACTTTCTAAAAAAAATCATGAATAGAGGGCGCTCTCTGGAAAAGGTCACATAATATGCCTTTAAATTGTCAAATTTGGTCTAGTTTAACCTAATTTGGTAAGAAAATGAGACATATTTTGCTAAGATTTCGGTGAAAAACAGCAAAATTAAGGATTTTAGACCCATAAATTGTCAGAAATGAAGAAGAGAAATTTACCATAATTTTTGTTGTTGTTTGCCAAATTACTTCTTATTTTTAAAAAAAAAATTTGGGGAACATTGTAGGTTCTGTATGACTTGTACGGCAGGCTGTATTCGGATTCAGTACATACGTAGATGTGTGATAACAAGTGCACCACTGGAAAACAAGATCAGTCATAAATGTTTTCAAGTTCCAAAAAGCTCAAGGCTCTTTATTGATTATGAAAATGTTATGATTCATTGATGAATACTTTAGTCCAACAGAAGACAGAAGTGTTCCAGATGAAAGCTTGACACGCTATCTTCTTGTCTTATTATATAATATACTTGTTGAACTTAATCACGTATTTGGTGGTTATATTGTCAGATTTTACTTACATTCAGTGCACTTGGGAAAATTGCAACCATACTTGACTGGAGTGTCATGACAGATCACTTCGTAATAGTGGCAACTTGACCCAATTTCATTGTAGGACTCAGCTTTCCAAAATAGTCCCATTCCTTATTTTGTCAATATTTTAAATGATTAGGTACCCATTATATCTCTTACGACTGGTCGTGCAGTAAAGTTCCATGAAGTGTGACATTTTGTTGTTTCTTAATTTGTGTACATTTTATCTTTAATATATCTTTATTTGTCAATTGTGATTCAATCCTACGAGTGCAATATTTAGATGTTGTTAATGTGCATTTTTATATCGTAATTTTAATATTGTATGTTAGCATGTAATTTGGCCTGCGGGCCACGAGCTGCTTCTGAATAAAAAAAATACAAAAAAAAAAGAAAATCTGGGTTGACAGGAATAACCCTAAACCTTTGCTAATTAATCATTGGTGGCTACAAAGGGTTGAGCGGAATCTCACCAATACCATACAAGCCCTTTTTCCCTTATGACAAAACAATGAAAATGTCCACTCTGTGCACCAAAATGACAAGAAAAAACAATGAAAATGTCCACTATTATTGCATGATGGGTTGGATTTGGCCAGCGGGCAGCCTAATGCTGAAAACCTACTATTCGGGTCGCTCCTATGACGAGTTTTACGTCATATTCAAAACCCTCCTCTGATATGAGCGACCTGCTGCGACTTCCTGATACATGGATCAAGAGATCGCTTGACTTGAAACGACCGGTCGTGGCCAGTTGACTTCATGTAATGAACACCGTACTTTTCAACCAATGGGGGAGGTTATTTTGCTTCGAAATTAGCATAACCAATCAGCAGCCATTATCCAGGTTGTCGTATAAAAAAAAGACCTGAAAATATGTGCGACTACCAGCGATTTAGTAGCTCGATGCGACCTATGGCAACCAAAGTTCACACCGAAATACTTCGAGCTAGCGATTATTAGGTGCAGAGACCTGTTGCGACTAGCGACCGGCTAGTATGATTAGAGCATATGAATAAAGTGTCATATCTAAATTAAGTATATGATTGTTATGAAATGTTTGATATGAAATGACCCCCCCCCCCCCCCATTCAAGTATAACCTCATGAATATGTATGTTAGTATGGCCCAATCAAGTGTCTCCAATTTCTTAATGCAGTACACGGATGCCGGGTAATTGAATGACAACAGTATGATCAGCATGTGAACCTAATTTGTACGCGCAAGTTGTCAACATTTCGCGCGTCAATGACTTCCATGTTGTGCTTTGTAAGCGCAAGTTGCCAAAATAATGTGCATCAAATACTTCCACATAGTGCTCTGTACGCGCAAGTTGCCAAAATAATGTGAATCAATGACGTTCTCATTTTGTGTCAGAATGACCATGCACACCGATCACTTACTTGTGTGTTGCCATTTCACGTTCAACTGCTGTTGATTCGTTAGCGACTACGTTTTACTGAGCAGGCTGTTTGATTAAATCACGGGGAGGTGTGCATATTGATGAAAAATGGCAATTATTTTTGTGATGTTTGTAAGCAAAATAAATGTTTTTTCTATGGGTCAGTCCGGAATATCATAACATGCCGTTTGCTAATGTAAAGAACAGTCGCTTCACGGCCTCACACGATCACTAGGAACGATCTTGTGTATAGGTCGCCCTGGTCATCCGGGTACTTTGCACCGTTTGCCAATGACAACAAACACAACGTTTTAACAGGGCCCATCAGTTTTACGCTCGACCATACAGTAGATCAACCCAAGCGATCGCGTCACGCTGTGTAAGAGGCCTTTATTTACCTCTTTATAGGTTTGTGGTCAACAGCATGTGACGTCACTTCGGGCCAACCTATATTTGAGTAGAGCGTACAAACTGATGTTTTAAAACGTTTTGCTTTGTTGTCAACGGCAAATGATAAAAATACCCGGATGACAAGGGTGACCTATAAACAGATTAATTGTACCAAAGTCAAATGTCATGAATTTCAACAGTATCCTCTAAACAATCATAACTCTAACCAGTATATAAAATGTATCTCCACTGAAGAGGAAAAGTGCCCAACCTCTTAGCTAATGACTATTTTTTGGGTGGCGGGCCAAAGCCCGCCAACCTTTTAGCATAGAATTGCATATTTTTGCACATTTAGGTCTTTCTACATATACATGGAGGCTGCCATTTGTTTTTAGTATATGGAAAATTGTCTAAATTATTTTGTAGTCTTTGTAAATTACATGTACCTATGCAGTTTATTTTAACAGTCCTGCAGTCTGTGATGGAGTCAAAGCTATATTTGTTTAGCCTTGATGATTCAATCAGAGAGATGTTATTAGACTCCCAACAGAGAGACATAATAGCTTATCTTGTTTGACTAAGGAGAAATCTCCCAATTGTTGTGGGGTTGTTTAATGAGTTGTGGATGTCATATATACCTAGATTGTTCTTCAGATGCCCCCCCCCCCCCCCCCCCCCCCCCCCTCCATGCACACAAATCAACTTTATTGGTTTCCTGCACTATTTTTAGACTGTTGTGTTTTGATTTGGGTTTTTTGGGGTTTGAATGATACATACACCATATCCCTGGTATTCCGGTATGCAACAGATGCTTCAGAAAATGGTTACAAAACATGATTCTTTCTCTTGGATCGCCCCCATTCCATTTCAATGGAATTTTTATATAATAAACAAATAAATTCTACTTCAACCATAGTTTTACTAAAGAATATTGGCCATATTAAATTGAATATAATTCTAATCAAATTAATTGAATATATATGACATATTTAAAACTTAAATTGAATGTAAAATGTATTAATTTCTATATTTCTATATTTACTTATTTACTTTTTATATTCTTAATTATTTACATAATTATTCATTTATTTATTTAATCATTTTTTATCTATTAATGTTTTCTCATGTTTACTTGTTTTAGTTTCTTTATTTTAAAAGTAAAATATTTTAATTTTTAATATGCGTGTATTTATGTATTGATTCATTAGATTATTTATTCATTTATTTTCGATTTAAAATTCAATTTTCGATTTATATTATTATTTATTAACAAAAGTATTCAACTATTTATTTAAATGTATTTTTAAAAAATATTTTACAAATTTATTTATGTATTGATAAATTGAATATATATGACATTATATTTAAAACTTAAATTGAATGTTAAATTTATTTATTGGCTTATAAACATATTTATTTCTCTATTTATTTATTTATTTATAATATTACTTATTTGCATAATTATTCATTTATTTATTTAATCATTTTTATTTATTTATCTATTTGCTTTGTTTATTTGATTCAGTATTTTGTTTATTATTTTTATTTATGCTGCCAAAACCTTGTTTATCACTAAACAATGGCTGTAATTTATATTGCTTTCTAGTAATGCCATGCAAGAATTTTGCACAATTATCACCTATGCGCTTGCTTCTTCTGCCACATAATTTTAGCAACTAAAAGCCGTATTTACAAATGTTGCTATTTTTGCTCTTTCTATTTGCCTTATATCGCAATTTCCTTTTGACCGCCACCTTTCCATTTTAATGGAATTTTTATTATACACTGACCTTTTTGCTAATGACTATATACACTAATTTCTAGTCCCACTCAGCTAACCTGCATCATTTGAACTTGAAAAATGAAAACAAATATCTTGTTAATATCCATCATCACCTTTTAATCTCAATCTCATGCCTAGGATTCTATAAAGGAAGTTCATCCAGGGACAAGAAAAGCTTTAGTCATGTATAAATAATGCCAGTTTATTGTAGCTTTGATTCAAAATTATGATAAAGGGAAATAAAGTTGCGATAAAAGTGACTGTCACCCTTTGGGAGGACTCATTACTGTGAATTGACAGAGGCCATATGATATTGCTTATATTGTTTGTCTGAAAGCTCTACATATTTGTATAACTAAACGTGACCTGTCACATCAAAATGGACATGTTGGAGGCCTGAGTCAATTCTGAATAATTGGTATGATTTGAAAGAGAACATTTTAAGCTTTGAAATGATACTTTGTTGAATGTAATCGGACTTTGTAATCACAAGATATGAATTGAAGAAGCATATTTTTGTCTATCATTTTCTTTATGTTTCACCAAATATATTGCCCTCTATCTCAAAACAGTGTTGGCAGACAACATGTCCTTTTTGACGCGACTGGTCACAAATGTGGAATGCGTTTTGTTCTCTCTCCTATTTCTTTAAATATGTTATTTTGTTACAAGGTGAAGGTGATCTTTTACTAAAATGGGCACTGAGAGTTTGCAGAGAAAAATGAAATTTGGAAAAATGAAATTGTTTTATATAGATAAGGTACGTAGGAGCCCTGAAATGTAATCATTTATGGAAAAGGGTCAAATGATGGCGCTAGATAGAAAATCAGTTGAAATAATATATGTGGCGAGTGGTGCTGATAATTTCCATGGGATCTACATAGAAATGAACAAATCATGAAATTGTACACCGTAGATGGCAAATTAAGGTAACCGGTTTGAGATGGTAGTTAGTATATGCCTAAGTATTATGAATATGCAAAAAAATCTGATTTCCAGAAAAAATTGGGGGCGCACTCCCATACGTATCTCTCAATGATCTATGGCATGATATACTATTTAAGAAATATCATGAAACAGTGCATAGTTTGTCCTGTATTGTCCAATCTAACATCAAAACAGACCAGTTGTCACCAAAAAAGAAAATTGATATTTTAATTTCATGTTAGAAAGCTATTTTAACTTTAAAATGACACCTAATTTGTTGAAATCATATGGAAATGTTGTCTCATCTGCTCACAAGAACTTAACAGGCATGTTTAAACACGGGATGCTGAGACCGCAGTTACTGAAAGGTGACTTTTCTTCAGCTAAATATTCAAATACTAACCATTGGACAGCTTACATTTTCATTGAATAACTATATTCTTCTATATAAATGTGAAAACAAAAATAATAAAAGTTATTTAGTTTTGACAGACTTGTTCTCATCTTTATGAAATTGTGTTTACAAAATGACAAGCTCTTCATGTAGGATAGGGTGCAAGTAGGGGGGGGGAGGTTAATAAAGCGCAAACATTTTTTTCTTTTCTTATGGTACCATAACCCTAACGGGTTTAGGTGTTTTTTTAACCGGGATCACACTTTCACCATTTCACATTTGCTGACTGTGGTCATTGGTCATGCCATACGTACCTCCTCAATGGAACCAGCTGCTAGAAAAATCAGAAATGCAAAGTCCATCAGCATCTTTAAAATAACTCTGAAATGGCATCTTTTGAAATTGCTTATGGACTAGTTTTCTTTATTTGATTTGTTTTGTGTGTGCATAAGTACCTTAGTACGAGCTCCTTGGTTTAGGCGCTATATAAATCTGATTGATTGATGGATGGATGGATCAATTGAACTGCTAATGTAATAACTGTGTTGTAACATAATTGCAAATTTTCTGTCAGTTTCAAATTTAAGGTCATGTTTTTTATACTGGGTACCCAAAAAAGGTGGATCTGTTACATTTGCACTACATATTATTACTTTGCATGCATATATTTTGGCTATTCTTTATCACACATACTCAAATTTGGTCTTATTTTGATGAGAAAGTATTTGGCCTTTATTTTAAAAAGAAAAATATAAACTACCATGGTTCTGTTAATTACAATAGTTCGTTAAACCTAATTAGTCAGGGGTGGAGGAGTATGTGGAGGAGGAGTATGTGGAGGAGGAGGAGTGCATAGTTGAACAAGTATGGTGCAATATACATTGGGCAAACATAAAATGCACTTGTTTCACTCTTGGTACAATTCTATATTGAAAACATAACATTATTGAAGCATATTTGAATTAAAAATATAATTAGTTAATTAAGGGCGCACCACACCAAATATCTTTCTCATTGAAATACGTGTAAAAGTGCCATATTTCAAGACACCTTTTCTACCCTCCGGTTACATTTATTACATACTTGTCACCTATGACCATTTTCAGTAACATCTCAACTTTAATTTAAGCCTTGTTTCATGAGCGGTTATTAAGCTAAATTTTCCGCTACGGACCTGCACACAGCGCCCTCACTTTTTCACGTTTTCTGGCATGCCTGTTCACTATTTAGGCAGGTGCTTACGCCCTGGGCACTATTTAGGTCGATAAATTAAAAAATATCGTATTTTATCATTGTAGGTCCAACGGATAGGTCCCACTTGTTCATTTAAATACAAACATACCATCCCCGGAGAAACAAATTGCCCGAAAACCACACATTAACAAATCTAGTCTTCGTGCTTTTCCGGAACTACTGCAGGATTACACGAATTGCGCATTGATTTGGTGTGGTGCTCTCTTAAGGAATCATTAATTAGCATTAAGAAGCTCAACAAATTGTTAAGAAACGTAAGTTGGTCGCAGTCTGCAAATGTATGCAAACATTTGCCTGCACCAAACTGTCCATTTTAAAAGTATAGAAAGGTTGAGGTACCCTTTTGAATAAATAAATTTAACTATTGAATTAAAAATTAAAAGAAGATATGTAATTAACCTCATGTATTCTGTATTGTCTGGATGTTAATTAGCACATTTTGTTAAATGCGTTTGTGTGGTGTTATTACTTGTTTTTAACTGTGTTACCAAATAAGTAAAAAACTGCTGGTTTTCATCAAGCTTGTAAACTCAGGAGAATTATTAAATTCTTAGGAATGCAACTGAAAAGTAAGTTGATACGATACTAGTGACTACTAGTTTGCCAATCAACATTGGATCACCCTATATGTTGAATACAACTTAAAACGATAACATTTTATAATTCAATCTTAAATCAGACTCTTGAAATTTGAATACTGGGTTCAAACATTATGGAAACTAACCTAATTTGTTCATTTGAATGTGCTTTGCACATCATGAAGGTGCAAGAAGGATGAATGCAATTGATTGTATGCCACTAAACATGTGCCATTGGGAAAATTTGAGTCACCCTGTAGTTAAAGGGCCCCTTTTATTGAACATTATTTGAAACTCATACCACTTTAAGCATTTGCCACTTCAAATTGGAATGTAAAATCATGTTTCTGATGCAAATTTAAATTCATTCAATTTAATGATTTGTGGATAATCACGTATACCTAAATTATTGTTTTAAACACCCTATATGTTTAAAATTAAAATCAATCAGTCTTTGTGTACATGTAATTGATGCATTTGTATTTAAAATCTACTTGAATTTTGTTAAAATACTAGTCTTTGTATGTATGTAGTAATAGAAGCATTTTTCCAGAACTAAATAAACACATTTTTAGAAACCCTGTATGTAGAATTTCAGATTCATAATGAAATTTAATTTGCATATGTCTGGATGGGTATTTTATTAAACTACTTTAAATCTGTACTGAACTTTTCTCTCATCACTTCATATGCATAGTGGAAGTAATTATTGAAACCCTTCTTTTTTAGAAGATTTTGCTTGTTACACCCTGTACAATTTCGGGCCACCCTGTATAATCAACTTGGTTGTATGCTATTTGCATCCGTTACAGTATATGCTTTCAGAATATGTATACTTTTACCAACTTTAAAGGTAAACTTTTTCAGATATAATGCATTAACTGAAAAAGGAACCTAATTTATGGAAAAAGGGACATGTAACACAAATTGTACCCAGTATAAAAAACATGACCTTAATCAACATCATTTTTTACTGAGACAAATAATCTGTATCAGATCAATCATACAAATGACAAGATTTCCGAAGCAAAAGAACATGGATAAGATAATACAAAGAAAAGATCTGTATTATGTCATGACTTTAATGTCAAATTCACAGAATCAGCAGAATAATGAAGGCTTGCCAAGTTGCATTTGTCATACCTAGGAATAAACGAAGTCGTTATGGGATACTTCAGTTGCAATCCATTACACCCACTATGGAAGGCATAATCTTACTCTTCTTCAGAGGGAGTGTAGATTTCAAACGGGGTCACCCATGAACATGATTAAGATAACCCCATTTGAAATTCAAACTCTCTGTGGGGGAGTTTAATGTCATATTATTCATAGGGGTGTATGGATTTCAAATGGAAGAGCACAATCATGTACAACCTTTACATCAAGCGTGTGCAACCTGCGGGCAGCATGAGGCCCGTCGGCCTAAAATCTGCGGCCCTCAAAGCACTCCTTAAATTCCCATTAATGCGGCCCGTTTTAACCAGAACTCCCTAGGTTACACAAATGGCGGATTAATTTAGAGGGGTGCTCCCTTATAATTAGTAGGGTGACGCGCTGCATTTAGTAAATATAACTCGAGGTGTGATTGCATGTTAAAATGGCCCTTGCAGCAGCAAAAACGATTAAAAAAAGCTTCCCCTCCCACAATTACCCCTCCTCCGGACATATTTTGGAATGTTTGACCATCACTGCAGCCCGTGAATGGATCTTAAAATCACAATGAGGCCCGTGTGGTAGAAAAGGTTGCACATGCTTGGTACCCAAAGAAATGTAGTTGTGTAAGTTGCATTGTGCAACAATGTTTCATAGTAAATGGCCAGTATTAAATTAAGCGGCTGAACATACCTAGTCAGGATGTATGTATTGAATATGCAATTCCAAGCAATAATATAAAATTAAGCGCAATATGAATTTGTAGAACCTGCTTCATTGTGGCATACACTTGTTTTACTCTGCCCCTGAGTACAGCTGCCATTACTCACACATTTCATGAACATTTTAATGTGATACATCATGGCTGATAAATCTAAGCAAAAAAACCTGAAAATTATCATAATAATGGGGAACTGGTCTTACCGGTTTGGCATTAAGGTGTCAAATAATGAAACATAAATGTCACTCCTCTAAACGATAAATGTAGTCATCGCTCGTTTATAAGCATTCGTTGACAAATGAGATGTAGTGCAGCATGCTTTTAATGTAACAGTGGATACCAGTTTTATAATGTCTGATGGCTCAGTCATTTCAGTGCCTTGAACTTGAAGTTTTTAAGTACACCCCTGTCTACAGTTACACAAACTAGTGTTGAAGTACTTTTTAGCACCTAGCTGAAATCATTCCCCTGATCTATTTCTAATTAAATGGTGCTTGAAAATCTTCATCACAGCCATTCGATCCCTCAACATTGATTGGGTGAGGTAGATGGTGAGGCTCTTTACACAACTTTGCTGCATAGGGTGGCCCTGTTCTGTCCCTCCTGAAACTTAGATGGGCTTCTATAAAGAACTCAACCACGCCTTGTGAAATTGTGAAGAATCCGAGGGGGGGGGGGGAATTAGTGGATATTAGGTTACGGGGATGTGCCGCCAAATAGGGTCCCAGTTTTTACCCGTCTTGTAAAGGAATGGCACGCTTTAATTCCTTCAAAATTATTTTATAAAATACACCTAAAAATCTGGTTTTTTTATGAATAATGTCACCTTCCAACAATGTAACCATGGGCGTTTGCACCAGCGTTTGTTTATACACTGCCGGTTGAGTTACCGGTATCACTTACCGGTATTGTTTTGCAAGTAGAAATGGTGGTGATTAAAATATGTAACGGTATTTATTTCAAATAGCGCTAACTGACTAGTTCCTTGATAGAAATTATGCTCTTAGTACATTTTAATTGCTAGTTGAATTAAACTATACTCTCACGGCACACGGGGAGTGTTCAGTTCAGATGGGTTTACCTGCACGGTTTGAAATCTACATTTATCTGTTTGGAAAGATTAAGGTAATATCTTCCAGAGGGTGTATGGATTTCAACTGGATAGCCCAATGAACTTGATCAAGAAAGTTGAAAGCATCTGCGTGAAAGAAAATAGGGATTAAAGTGTGTGGTTTTAAACAGGTCATGAGTCAGCAAGTTAGGTACGAAAATTGCCAATTTCAGAAAATAAGAGTTTGCATCCTTTTTTAACAAGCAAACTGCTCTCACAGTATAATTTGAGTCATTAATTGGTATAACATCATGAAAAAGAATGTATTTTGAATTTGAGGTCTTGTTCCTGGATGACGCAAGGTTCTTGTGACTGATCACTTATTACTTTCCTGGTAATCTGTGCTAAGGGTTGTTTCTTGAGTGCATTCACTCTGATGCGTGCAACTTTTGCTAATGTGTTGTTACTGTAAAACCAGAAATGTTTGCCCGCATTTAAATTTTGCTAATTCTGCGAAGAGCACTAACTTGCGAAAATGTCATGCCACAAATATTTTCAATCTACAATGTAACTCCAAAGTTTACATTCACAAACTGTTCATGCTGTGAATTAGGCCAGTTTTGCTGATTAGTGAAATTTTAAACTTGCAAACATTTCTGGTTTTACAGTACTTTGTGAAGCCAGTTCATCATGGTAATAATCAGTGACAGTTAAGAATAACTGTCACTGTAATAAGGCCTAAAAAACAGAGGTTGGATTGCCCTTTCACCTCAAAATTGTTTTGTGTCGGTAGGTCGATTTCTTTTTTTTAGATTCAAAAGAATGACCAAATCACACTGGAATACACTGAGGTTTATAATTCAACTAAATTTGGATATTAAAAAGACAAATTCTGGTGGCATGGATGATATCTATTTCAGAGTGGGGTCCCCTCGGGTCAATTGAGGTCATTTATGTGAAAAAATAGTAATTTCTAAAAAAAATCAGTTTAACCTTCTTTTTTTTTAAACTTAAAAAACAAAAAGAAGACCGATTTGTCCAGATTTTTACGGTCGGTCGGGAAAGGGCAACCCAACATTTTGTGTGGCCTAATACAGGTTTTACCAATCAATCAATAAGCATCAAAATGGCAAAAGGATGGTGGCCTCAATTGAATAACTGGGCTTTTCCTTATATATTCCCGACCGCACCTATATGTTACTCAAACGCACCTGGAATTGTCCGAGTTAGCACCCCATCTCAACAGATAGGAGGCACCTCTAATAGGCTATTCCATTTGAATCTATTCACCCCCATGGAAGACATTTAACCGTAATCTTCTCCACAGGGAGTGCGAACTTCAAATGGGGTTACCTGCATGGGTGACTCCATCTTATGAGGAAGATTAAGGTCATACGGGGTGTATGGATTTCAAATGGAATAGCCCATTTTTTACTTAGACCGGGAGGTACTTTGCAACATTTGGATAGTAGCTCCTGGTCAAATTACATTGCTGGGAAATGATTGAACAAATGCTGGAATAAATGGAAGTAAAACTTAGCCATTATTGGGCAAATATTGGTAGCTCCCACTTAAATGTTACACTTGTTTAGTTCTATCCTCAGTTCCCTACAGATACAGTTCATCCTCTAAATGTTTTTTAAGAAATGTACCTTCAATTTGCTCTAATTATGGGGTTCCATTTGAATTTGGAATCAAAACAGTATTTCAGCTCTGAAAATCAGTTCATGAGACACTTTTTTCATGTCGTGACGTGGGGCAAGTCTATCAACCTTCATTACTAACAAAATTGCTGCCAGAAATGTTAAATCAAGTGCTGCACACCTTTCCCAGGTAACTTTACCTGGATACCATATGCCTATGCAATGTCATGGCAGGTGTGTGACCTTGAGAAAAGAAGAAAAAACCAGTTCATAAGACCTTCCTTCCCCTGTGTGGCAAGTGAGTTAACCTATTTCATTACTTTTAATAAATATTGCTGTCTTACAAACATGCCAGAGTGCAGCTTTCATTTTCCAGGTAAAGTTGCTAATTGGATACCATATGCCTATGCAGTCATGGCAGGTGTGTGACCTTGAGAAAAGGGGGAAAACAGTTCATACTACCTTTTTCCTTGTGGCAAGTCAGTTAACCTATTTAATTCCCTAAAAATTGCTGTCTTACAAACATGCCAGAGTGCAGCGTACATTTCCATGGAAAGTTGCCTGGATTCCATATACCTAGGTGATGTCATTGCAGGTATTTGACCTAGAGAACAGACTCAACAGCAGATCTCTCGTTTCCGTATCCATTTCCAGTGTACCACCTATACAGACCTGATGATCAAAGTATGTGTGACAAGGTAAAGTTGCTAATTGGATACCATATGCCTATGCAATGTCATGGCAGGTGTGTGACCTTGAGAAAAGGGGAAAAACAGTTCATAAGACCTTTTTCACTGTGGCAAGTCAGTTAACCTATTTCATTACTTAAAAATTGCTGTCTTACAAACATGCCATGTGACCTTGAGAAAAAGGGGATAAACCAGTTCATAAGGCCTTTTTCCGTGTGGCAAGTCAGTAAACCTATTTCATATATACTTAAAAAATTGCCGTCTTACAAACAGAGTGCAGTGTACATTTTCCAGGTAAAGTTGCCTGTATTAATGCCTATGCAATTTCATGGCATGTGTGTGACCTAGAGAACAGACACAACAATAGATCTCTCTCGTTTCCGTATCCATTTCCAGTGTACCACCGATATACAAACCTGATGAACAAAGTATGTGTGACAAGGCCAAGGTGGGACAATACGTGTTAGCCCGTCTCACGCATGTGACTTACGCTTAACGCTTTCCACGGGTCTTCTAGTTTTACCATATGCAAAACAGATTTTTCAAAAACCTTTCCAAACTTTCAAAGTCAATTTCAAGGATTACTGAAACAATACTAGGCATGTTTGTACTTATTTCAATGCATTTCTCATGGCGATTCCAAATATTGTAAGGAAATTCAATAATTTGGACATTTTTTCAAAATGTTGTGACATTTTTGAATGTCGTCTGCAGATGCCTGCCGCGTGGAAAGTGTTAACAATCTCAAGTTGCCTCTGAAGAACTAATCTGACAGGAAGGTCATTATTCTGTTGTCCACATGTTACAGTTAATATAATGAATAATATCATTGTAAAGTAAATTTCCTTTTTAAGTTGACGGTTGAATGTTATTACAGTCAAATCGAATCAAGATTGCATGACAAGTTTTCTGACTCATGTATTGCTGATACTCCACTTGGCATTGCTTTAAACTTTGAAAGTCCCTACATTTTAGGCTAAATGGCATCTCAAATTTGTTTGTCTATAATGCAGTGTGGCAGCACCAGCATCAACACATTTTGTGGAAAGCTTGGATAAAAACAATGGGGGGGGGGGGGGGGGTTGAGTGTAAATGGGCTTTTAAAGGGACATTGAGAGATCCGGGAGAGTTGTCACCAAAGGAAAGAAAATATCTGTACCTTGTTTAGATAGATGATTATAATTATGTAGAAACCCTCTTATGTAATGATCTTTTTCAAAATATCAGTGAAAATGAAAATAAAAGATATTCGAGCTTCACTTGCAAACAAGTCACAGATTTTAGGAATAATTTAGATACCTTTTTCGAACCATGGTGTTTGAGCTCCGTAGTTTTCGAGGTCATCACGACCCCTTCATTCAGCGTAGTGTTTACTTCCCTCCACTTGTCACATGACCACCTTTTGGGCGATCACATGACAGCAGGTCATCGTAGATGGCGGGTAGGTCGTAGCCGGTGTCTCGGTTGAGGGCCGGTTTCAGTGTCCTGATTTCAATAGCCTCTCTGATTTTGCGTTTCCAAAACTGATCTTCTCTGGCTGAATGAAGGGGTCGTGATGACCTCGAAAGCTACGGAGCTCAAACACCATGGTTCGAAAAAGGTATCTAAATTATTCCTAAAATCATGATCGAACCCAATATCAGTCTACATGCTGCTATAAGTCACAGATTGTCTGTAAGGTTATCCATGGTAAACATGAGACAAATTTGGTAGAAGCATGAAAGGTAGAAGCCATCTGTGGCCATTTAGATGCATTTTGTTAATTTCGATACAATCTCATTCATGAATTTATTCATGAAATATTGCAAATTTAAAAGCTCTATTTCAGGTGGTAGTTTAAAGTAATGTCAAAAACTCAACTTCTGCGCCAGTAAAGTTATGACAAGTTCTAAGGGAAATGAAAAAGACTATAAGAGCGTATATACAAAGAAAAATGCGCGCTTTAATTACAACATTATATGTGGCATGGAGGCATTAGTATAAGAAGTTGTGAAATTTATGATGATATTCAGTCTGGGCGATTATGTTGTTTGATGTATATCGACAAGGCCAAGAGTGTTCCCATCCCATTGAGAAAGTTAGTCATCCAAATGGCTAAACCTAAGAGCTATATCCACAATATCATGGGAGTATTCATTTGAAATTAACTATGTATTTGTTAGTTTCAGCAAAGACGGTTTCAGTCACATATAGATCAATTTCCAGATCTATTCCATGAATTTTCTAGACATTTTCATCTGTTCAAGAGTATCAAATTGGCGTACTTGGCATAGTAGGTCCCAAATGATAGTCTGAAAAGCATTTCCGGTTCTGTTTTCTGATCGTCAGACCCAGGGGGCTGCTCAGATATAAAGTTCTGAGCATTTCAATGAAAATGTGTGATCAGGTTGCTGTTTCAACCACAATGCAGACCTGACAGGCCAGTGCTAAGGGTATCAAAATCACTTCAGAGAATAAGGGTGTGTTATTCTCGCGCAATGAGAATGAAACCGAATTGATCTAAAGCCTGAATCACATACACTTTGCATGTACTTTGCTGAGTCCTGTCCCGTCACACACGTTAACTCTAGGCATTGCCTTGGTAAACCATGGCATTGCTTCGCATGTAGGCAATTGCATTGTTGACCGAGTGATTTAGTTTTATGTACTACCGAGCACTCCTGCGTAATCTCGATTGTAATTAGCCTGTGAATTAATTGTGTTATATAATTAACAGACAAGTTAAAAGCAATTCTTGATAAGATATATCAAAATAGATTGAATAAATAGATCACAACTCATCACCACATCCCAATGTACGTACGTAACATGGCGTTTGTTGCAATTGAGCTTGATTTCTGTGTGAAATTGCCAAAATCAGACTTCTGACTTTTGACCAGAAATAATGCAGCAGAAAACATTTACATCGCCTTCCTTTGGTTAATCGTTCAAGAAAACTGCACCAATGCTGCACACATAACGTAACAGTGTTACTAATTAGTTTGATAAGAATACACTGAAAATGGAAACGAATATAAATATTTTAAATCAGGTTCTTTAGCTATGTGCGTAGGAACACTGAACACGGTAATGAGGCTCTGTAAATTTCTTTACATTCCAATTCAAGAAAAGTGTGGATAGATATTTTTACATTGTAATGTAAAGTTACCAATCAGTTTCGTCTGCTCAACGATATCTTTACCGTCTTTGGTGTGCATCACCATTAACCCTTACCGCACTGAATCACACTAAATCTCACTGCCAGAAACTATCTCCGCGCACGTGGTGCTGGCATTGCCTCGATGACGTCACCTACCCCAGGCATATGTTGGTGGGAATTCTTAGCCGGCATATGCGCTGGGAGTTTAGCTCAGTTGGTAGGGTTACAGACTGGGGTGCGGATGGTCCCGCGATCGAATATCGGGGGGTGCTGGGTGATTTTTTTCGGGTCAAAAAGATAGTACTTTTCCCCCCTCCCCCCGATACGCACGAAAAACATAGCTTTACTGGTTAGGGTTATTGAATGTCAATTTTTCGTGTTCATTATTGTATGTCAATTTTTCGTGTTCAATAACCCTTACCGCACTGAATCTCACTAAATCTCACTGCCAGAAACTATCTCTGCGCACGTGGTGCTGGCATTGCCTCGATGACGTCACCTACCCCAGGCTTATGTCGGCGGGAATTCTTAGCCAGCATATGCGCTGGGAGTTTAGCTCAGTTGGTAGGGGGACAGACTGGGGTGCTGATGGTCCCGCGATCGAATCTCGGGGGTGCTAGGTGATTTTTCGGGTCAAAAAGATAGTACTTTTCCCACCTCCCCCCGATACGCACGAAAAACATCTGGTTAGGGTTATTGAGATCGTTGCCTGCCTGATTCTGTGGGACTGATTTGTACAATAAATTGTGAATCTTGGTCAATGCGCCCTGCCACATGTATGCATGATGAATCGTTTGTTTGTCTAGGTAACAAAGTACAGGAGCTTACAGGGTGGCTCACAAATCTGCATAGGGTACTGTAGCATTTTGGAGGATATCTGTGAATAGGCCATGTTAATTACACCTTTTACTACATATAAATAATGGAAAACTATGACGAATGGTAAAGCATGCATTAGAGTTTCATGATGTAAGTCCATGTAGCAACTTTAATTATGATTAACCATTTGTGTATTTAATGTGCCACATAAGGCCATGACTCACAAAATCAAAGATTGCAATTGGAAAATTGCATGAATTTTGGATCTCAACATAAGGCTGAAACGGTGTTGTGGTCTATGCAAGTGTGATAATACGGATGATCTATGAATCCGAACTGTGCAAACCTTCATAATTACCTTTGTAAGAATATGTGTCTTGAGTTATCATTAATTATTAATTAATAAATAAATTGCCATGATTAATTAGTATAGTATAGTATTTAATTGATTATTCATTAATAATAAATTGATGATAAATAACTATTAGTAATTAATTATTTATTTGCTATTCATCATGGTAAAAATAACCAAATTGCAAATGATATACTGGTATGGACAAACAGATGATGAATCACAGCTTCAATAGTCTGTTTTATTCTAAAATAAAATAAAACTCTATTTGTGAGGGCGTTGATTAAGGATGTGTTTTGCTAAGTATAATCCTTGTCAGTGTCAATTTTTTTGTCAAGAAAGGTCTTCCTTAACTTTATCAAGTCAAGTCAAGTCACTGATTTTGATCAAGTCACATCAAGCTATACTGGAAGTCAAAGACTGGAAGTATAACTGTTCGCTTATCATTCACCGATTATAGGCCTACCTATCAGTTACAGTTATATTCAGGTCACTTTTTGTTTTATAATTAATTTTTGCACCAAACTTACTCAAGCTAGTTAATCACTACACTCAAATCACGTCAAATCAAATCTTTTGAAAAATAACTCAAGTCAATTTAAGTCTTTGGATAAATGAGCAGGAAAAAGTGAGCAGGAAAAGAGTGCGCGTAAGCTATGGCGATTGTCCCTCGTGACAGGATCAAGTCATCAAAAATGATGAATTAAAAAATGATGACTTAACAAGTCCAGTGGCAGCGCCAGCATCAATTCTTTGTCCCCTTTTCCCACCCTTTTTTGGGTGGGGTGGGGGAGGGGCAGGGGGAAAGAAAACATCTGGGGACAAGAAACAAATTGGGGTCAAGATGCGCTTTTTAATGTCAAACCAGACGTTTCAGACCAATTGTAAGTCATTTTGACATTAAAAGTCAAATTGTTTGGTTGTTTGAAGGACAAAATGGGGGTGGGCCCGCTTGAGCTGACTCGGAGGTGTGGGGGGGGGGGAGCTAGTGGAGAAGGGGCAAGGATCATGACGGGGGGATTTGGAATTGGAATCGTGACAACACTACCACTTAGCTGTAATCCCTATAGCAAGTCAAGTTGGAGACTATATAGGGCAGATATTGCAGAACGTTTGTGATGGGGTCTGCTGTCCATCATTAGATGACATTTACATGATTTGTTGCATGAAGTCTGTCGGAAACATAAAATGACGCAACGGTGCATTTTTTTTATTGGAAAGTGACAAATATGAATTGCAGAATAATGAAATGGGAAATACAATAAAAATTGCTCATTTTGATGGCTGATAATTTCGATGTGATCTACATCGAAATGACAAAAGCGTGAAATTTTACATGATAGACGGCGAGTTCAGGTAAACGGTTTCAGATGACAGTTAGTAGTACGCAGAAGTATTACGTAGGTGCAAAAAAACCTGATTTCCAGGAAAATTGAGGGCGCATTCCAATACATATCTCTCAGTGCCCTTAAGAGTGCAACTTGGGCAATGATGTAATGTTGCCACCCTTTCAAACCATGTTTTCTTAAACTTAAACTGTGGTTTTGATCAACAACATTTAACATTTTGTAAATCAGTGTGGTATTAATTGCTGTCATCGTAACATCCATATGGGAACACCTCACTGGATGACTCACTGTTTAGTCTGTTCTAATGAATGTTTATAAATAAACATGGTTAGGAATTGGAGAATGATTCAAATGTATGGAATCTTTCAAACGGTTTTCAATTGACGTAAATGGCAAGGGGGGGGGGGCAAAATCCTGGGTAAGGTAGATTTTCTTATACGATAAAAATGAACAAATTTAGCACAACTTGTCATATTCCTTCCCATTGAAAGTTCTGAGGGTCATCTATTCCCCTAGTGTTAACACTTTCCATGTGGCAGTTGTCTGTTGACGAAAGTTCCAAAAATGTCACAAAATGTTTCAAAAATGTCAACATTATTGAACTTCATTACCATATTTGGAATCAACATGAGAAATGCATTAAAATAAATACAAACATGATTAGTATTGGCTCAGTAATTCTTGAGATAAAACTTTGAATATTGGGAAAGATTTCTGACAAATCTGTTTTGTATTGGTAAAACTGATACTGCGGTTATTTTCTTGTGGGTTTTATTTTCGTGAAATTGGCGAGTGGACATGAAAATGCAAAAGTATAAACACGGACAAATATTCTTTTGCTTAACCCTAACCCCGGTTTAGGTTTTTGACCGGGATCACGATTTTCGAGGAAAAAATGCCAACTAAATCTCCGGGAACCTTACGGGATTCGATCCGGGGACCCTCCGTTCTCAAGCTCCACGTGCCAACCACTAAGCCACGGCCCTCAGCTACACATTCGCGCAGTATACTGAGCTCACTATATGCTCGGTTGACTATATCGAAAACCGACGGCGCATGCGTTTGGAGAGGGACTTAGGATTAGCATTTTTTAGCACTCAGGGGGGTTAGGGTTAATATAGTTAATAGTTAACATCATTCTTTATTCATTCATTATAAATACAATAAAACTGATAAATAGAATGTACATAAAACCCAGGATATGATGGCCCGTCAATGACCAGCACTGACCGACCAAAATTCAGGCAGGGCTGACAGGACAATCAATGCAAACATCAAACCATAAACATGATAAATAATGTAAGATTTGAATCGGGTATGGCGGAGTGATACCTGAAGCCGTTGCGCACTGCATGAATATCCTTGGGTAATACTTTTAGACATGGGGCTATGTCCCATTGGGGTTCATTTCGAACATTCCAGATTGTGTAGCTACATAGGAAGGAGATTTTGCTAATCTCCTTAAAGGCATATTATGTGATCTTTTCCAGAGAGCGCACTCTATTCATGATTTTTTTTAGAAAGTAGATTTTCTTGCAGATTTACATTTCTGATCATAAATCGGACATACATTCCAAGTTACAGAGCGATACGATTCCTAATTACCTCAAAAACATGGTTTTAGAGTGAATTTAGAGTGAAAATATAAACTGTCGTGTTAACACGACAGTTTATTTTCACTCTAAAACCATGATTTTGAAGTAATTAAGAATCGTATCGCCCTGTAACTTGGAATATATGTACGATTTATGATCAGAAATGTAAATCTGCAAGAAAATCTGCTTTCAATTTTTTTTTCGATGTTGAGGGCATTCCCTGGAAAGATCACATAATATACCTTTAATGAAAGGATTGGAAAGTTTGCACCCAGCAAACTAAACGCAGTATGCAGCCTCTTCAGATTCACACCAGTGACAAGACCCCTCGAACCGATATCAATGCAGTTGAGGGTGCATTTAAAACATTACTTGGGTATCAAACACTCCAATCTATTTTACGTTTGTGAGCATTTGCAATATTGGTGTCAAACGGAACAGTGTAATAGAATGTTATAGAGTGTGACTGGATTGTGACCTTTTATCAGCCACATGGATGTAATCATTGATTCCATCCAGCATACCGTTCCCTCGTGGCAAATATTTAACTAAAAGGATGTGACTGTAGAAACAATGTCACATGTAGTCATGTTAATATTATACATTTTCTAATGGTAAAAGGGCAAGGCATTTAGACAATAATGAGAGTTCTACATTAATGTTTTGATGCTGTGATCACAGGGTTTTCTTTTCCTTTTCCCTTTTTCTTTCATTTTGTGTTCCTTTATATTCTACTGTCTCTCTTTCTCTCTCTTTCCTCTATTTCCCCCTGCATTCCTAGACAACACAAAAATGCTTATCTGTAAGCCAATTCATTTTAAAATGCACAAATATTAAGAACTTCAAATTCTCAATATTTTTGTGCTCCTCTGTTTTACCACCCCTACATAAAATCAGAACAATTGCCACTCACTCAACTTCTTGATTACTCTTCATGAGTACTGTACTGGTAATTTTTCGCGTACATTTTTGTGAATTTTTTGTGTGGAAAATGTGCAAGACTTTGATTTCCCGGTTTCTACATTAATAATAATTGTGCAATATATGCTGATCGTCCCTGGCAAATAGTCACATGTGGCACAATGCCCCCCACCCCCAATATTTTACCTACTGCTCAACGTCCCTATTCGTGCCTATTAATGCGCATTATGACAAATCTGTACATATATTTGAGCTTATACAGGGTGTTCCAAAAGTTGACTATATCTTTTACAAAATGAGACCGCATGTGTTTTCATGATAAATACAAAGATGAATCATTAAATTAGAACCTCCTTTAAAGAAGTGAATACATGCATTATTTTTTTGAATTTTAAAGTGTACAATATTGTATATATTTATATTTGCTACATATACATGAATTGTCTAAGACATTCACTGATTAAAAGAGGGGTTTTGACATTTACACTCAAGCTTACCAATTCAGTGCAAAATTTAAGGTCAAGAAATTGTGGACCTTAGACCTGACATCATATCAATATTACACAGCCTGGCTCAGCGATTGGCTTAGAATTTTAATTGTGTATAACGTGGCTCTATGATTGGCTTATCTAATTTACTGTGCGACTTATTTTGTCAATTTGAATATCTGTGTTGTAGCGGTGAGCCTGGCATTTATAATCCATTAGGAAATTAGGATATATTGAAAAATATATAGAGTGCGATGAAAGATTGAAAATTGATGCATTAAATTCGCTTTGATTCCATGTACCTTTATAGGGAGTGTGCACCATTAGATTCTCAGGAGGGGGCAGTAGTGTGACCAGAGAGGGGGCGGTGAATTAAAGGTTTTTTTACTTATATCTATCCAATTTCAAGACATCAGTCACAGGAATGAAAACAAAATAAGTATAAAAATAGTACATATTCAGGTACAGATAATCGGGTAAAACTCATTTGCCTCCCTACCAGGGGAAATTTGCGTGCATGCCGGGGGGGGGGGGGGGGGGGGGGGGGGGGGGGGGGGGTGCATGAAGAGGTGAAGGAAACAGAATCTTGATCCATTGATGTGTAAAAACAACACACAACTTGGTGAGCTAAAGAAGTGATACAGATGCAATACATGCTGCTTGGTTGTGTAGGCATATGTTTCTCCTGATGCTATGGTGTCTTCATTTGTGCAGTGAAGTCAGTGCATATTCCAATAAAATGCACAGTGCTGGAATTCTTACAACATACATGCATACAGTACAGTATAGCACTGAGTAGAGTCACCTGTGCATCACCGGAATACGCTCTCATCAACACTGCATCAGGGAAGGTAAACAGGGCTGGAACTTCAGATTTTTTTCAACCAGCCACTAGTTGGGCAGGTAACTCACAAAAAATACTTGCCCAACAGAAATTCCACCAGTCAGTGTAGCTCAATGTGAGTTTGAAAATGTTTACCCCAGGTTTACCTGCCAGTCGAGCGGTGCTTTTGTATCTTCACCCGCCTGACGCAAAAGATACCCGCTATGGGCAGGTGGGCAGGTGCTATTTTCAGGCCTAAAGGTAAACACATACGTAGTATTTAGGCTATGAGCTCTAGTGTGTTGCTTTCATAAAAATCTACACCATACCAAGACTATCTTTCACTGAGAAATTTAATATTAGTCTTAAAATATTTCCTGATCAACAGTCTTCAGGATGTCATTTATTATAGACAGTGACGGAAAATATTGGCTTGTTTGGCATATGGGGTTATTAGTTTATTATTTGGGATTTGGTCCAACTAGGGTAAAAAATTGGCTATGCTTATAATACTAGGGTAACGTACAGGTTAGTAAGGTCATAAGGGGTTATTTGGGACAGATATATATGGATCAAATAGCCCAGACATCCTTTTCCCCCATGATTAACCCGTTTTTCAATTCAAAACTTGGACACTAAGTTTTTTTTCACTGCCAATATTCACTGAGGGAATTGATGGCCATGAGGAGGGGGGGGGGGAGGGGGAAGTCACTGGGTTAGCTAGGTTTTTCATATGGGGGGGGGGGGCAAAAATGAAAACGAACTTACAAGGACTTTACTAGGCTGTCAACTTCAGAGAATTGCCGCACCCTTACGAAAATGCAATCACCAAAATTTGGTTGCAGCAAGGTGGTACCAGGTTGCGCAAGGTTGTCGCAAGGTTGCAGACGTTTGTCGCAAGGTTGCGCAAGGTTGTGGATGATTGCTGCAAGGTTGCGCAACCTTCTCAGAAAAACCAAACTGGTTGTGCAAGGTTGCTGCAACCAGTTCAGAAGAACCAAACTGGTTGCGCAAGGTTGCGGATGGTTGCTGCAAGGTGGCGCAACCTTCTCAGAATTCCCAAACTGGTTGCGCAAGCTCCTGCAACCAGTTCAGAAGAACCAAACTGGTTGCGGATGGTTGCGCAACCTTCTCAGAATTACCAAACTGGTTGCACAACCTCCTGCAACCAGTTCAGAAGAACCAAACTGGTTGCGGATGGTTGCGCAACCTTCTCAGAGTACCAAACTGGTTGCGCAAGCTCCCGCAACCTCTTCAGAAACACCAAACTGGTTGCGCAAGGTTTCTTCTTATGTTCAAAGGTCAGGTCAAAAGGTCAAACATGTGAAATAAACATTGCTGTCATTGTAACCTTTACTAAAATTGTAGTGACTTTGATAATTAATTGTACCCATACTTTGTAATCAATTTCATAATGAAAATGAGGTATGCTAGAAAAACAAGTTGTGAATCATATTCTAATCTTTGAAGGAAACTGATGTTGCAGATAAAAATGCTGAAGAATAGTAAGTTTAAAACATATAAGCTTATTTTGGTATTGGTTCCGAATTTTGACACACGTTTTTGGTGGTTGCTAGCTGGTTGCAAACAGGTTGCGCAAGGTTATATTTTTCCAAATTTAACCAGTTGCTTGCGCAACCTTGCACCACTAGCTGGTTGCGGCAGGTTGCGCAAGCTTTAGATGTTTCTGCAAGGTTGCGCAAGGTTATAATGTTCCAAATTTAACCAGTTGCTTGCGCAACCTTGCACCACTAGCTGGTTGCGGCAGGTTGCGCAAGCTTTAGATGTTTCTGCAAGGTTGCGCAAGGTTGTAATGTTCCAAATTTAACCAGTTGCTTGCGCAACCTTGCACCACTAGCTGGTTGCGGGAGGTTGCGGCAGGTTGCGCAAGCTTTAGATGTTTCTGCAAGGTTGCGCAAGGTTGTAATGTTCCAAATTTAACCAGTTGCTTGCGCAACCTTGCACCACTAGCTGGTTGCGGGAGGTTGCGGCAGGTTGCGCAAGCTTTAGATGTTTCTGCAAGGTTGCGCAAGGTTGTAATGTTCCAAATTTAACCAGTTGCTTGCGCAACCTTGCACCACTAGCTGGTTGCAGCAGGTTGCACAAGCTTTAGATGTTTCTGCAAGGTTGCGCAAGGTTGTAATGTTCCAAATTTAACCAGTTGCTTGCGCAACCTTGCACCACTAGCTGGTTGCGGGAGGTTGCGGCAGGTTGCGCAAGCTTTAGATGTTTCTGCAAGGTTGCGCAAGGTTGTAATGTTCCAAATTTAACCAGTTGCTTGCGCAACCTTGCACCACTAGCTGGTTGCGGGAGGTTGCGGCAGGTTGCGCAAGCTTTAGATGTTTCTGCAAGGTTGCGCAAGGTTGTAATGTTCCAAATTTAACCAGTTGCTTGCGCAACCTTGCACCACTAGCTGGTTGCAGCAGGTTGCACAAGCTTTAGATGTTTCTGCAAGGTTGCGCAAGGTTGTAATGTTCCAAATTTAACCTTGCGCAAGGTTGCGCAAGGTTGTAATGTTCCAAATTTAACCTTGCGCAAGGTTGCGCAAGGTTGTATTTTTCCACATTTAAGGTTGCGCAAGGTTGCGCAAGGTTGCAGAATTGATTGCGATAAAGGTTGCGATTTTCATAAGGGCAGTGTCAGAAACTTAGGATACAAAAATCGTGCTCGATAACCGACAATGGTCAATCTCAACCGACACGACTCAAATATTGGGGTGGGGGAGGGGTGTTTAGGGTATGAAAAATATTGTCCATACTTGTTTAGAAGTGCTTTTTCACATTAAGGCAATTACTTACTTAGGGTGCTTGCTTACTTAAAGTCTTGGATGCGCCTAAATAGTAATGACCACTGAATACCCCAGGGCCGGACAACATTAACAACGTAGCCATAGACGTAGACCATAGTGCAGTGTAAAATTAGTTATTTGACAAATTGAGTGTTAAACTTAAGCCATTATGTCAGTTCTCCTTCTAAAAGGTAATGGATGTTGACATGTCTGAAACCATAGCAATCGCTCAATCTCAAAACAAACAAAAAATAATAAGAATAACAATTTATTTTGGCAACTTTTAGCATCAACCACAGATAGGTACCGTGTGAATGTTCTAAATCCCAAATGATGTTTAAAGTAACCCATATTGATCCATTTAATGTGTTGAATCCTATCCATCCTATCGGCTTGTTTCCACATGGATAGTACGGTATCATTATATCAAAGTTTGGAGGATGTATTAAATGCAAAGACAAAACGCCCTTCAGTAACAAATACACTGCAAAAGCTGTTTTACAGTGAAACAAATTCCAATCAGCTTTTTGTTGTTTATTGGAAAGCAAACGTTAACATTAAATAAAGCATACAGGGTAGTTCAACTAATTTCTGACAACCATTTTCACCAATTTATTAATAAACTTGTATAATTTTATTTGTAGTTTATGAAAGCAGTGATTATAAAACATTACTGGGCAAAAAGTCTAAGACCTGGCTTTTTGTGACAAAAATATAGTAGTTTAAAACCCCCCTGGCACTACCTGCCTATATAGGCATCTAAGTACAATTTTGATTGGTTACACAGAGTGATGCATTTAGCCAATCAGAGATACAGTATAAGAATGGTGGTATGGTTTATAAAACATTAGAAAAGCACTTTTTTGATTGGTTATTCATAGGGGTATATCACATTCACATTATATCCTGTAATAATGAACCAATCAGAGGCACTGTAAGAAAGCAGGGAGTGCTCAGCAGGTTAAATATTTCACGCGCATATTTGATATGTCCACAGGAGCCTTTTCATTTGAGTTCAATTGACTATCATAACTATAAGTGGTAAGACTAAAAATGGGATACCATTTTTAACCACCCTGTATATCATATTTTAAGGAGTAAAATCTCCTTCATATTATAGGTTATGAGTTTAACAGCTTCGCCGTCGGACATGACTTGAAAGCTCCAAATATTTGCTTTGATCACAAACATTTTTTCAGCTTTCAGCTGAGATTTTCAGCTCATGTCTATAGACCTGAAAACGGATTTTAATAATTGATTATTCACTCTGACATGCTTTAAGCAAGGGCTGTCAGGGGAAAGGTTGTATGTACTTGAGAGCCTGTGCATCCATCCAGGTCAGTTGGGACATTCTCAGAGGGTGATTGGTGCAGATTCATCGCTCATACAAATCAATTGAAGACACATCTTGCAATTCCTTGTACTGCTATCAGTGAATGATGCAGTGACGTCATTGACTCAAGGAAGTGAAATAGACTACTGTAAAAGCCAATATTTTCGCGTACAGATATTTTCGCGGATTTTGATATCAAAGACATTTCGCGAATTGTTTTTTCCGCGGGCGACCGTCTGAAAGCATTGCATGAATGTGTAAAGCAATATTTTTGCGTGTTATAATTTTTGCGGAAAAAGATTTTGCGCGAAAAGCGCGAAAATAAAACCACCGCGAATATTTAAGCTTTTACAGTATATAGTTTAAAGGGGCACTGAGAGATTGCAGAGAAAAATGAAATTTTAAGGGACAAGGGTTAGACGATTTGTGCCAGATAGAAAGTTGGTTGAAGCTATTTATGTGGCGATAGGTGCTGATAATTTCAAAAAATTATGAAATTTAGCAAATTAAGGTCAACGGTTTCAGATGGTAGTTAGTATATGCTAAAGTATATATTACGTAGGTGCAAAAAAACTTATATCCAAGAAAATTGAGAGCGCAGTCTCTCTCAGTGCCCCTATAATGATACATTTGGTGTCTAATGTAGTCTGTAGAACAGAAAGATGCTTATGGCGTGTAAGTGTAGAGTAAATGTCCTGGTAGTGGTGCCTAATAGAGCTAGTTGGGATATACAGGGTGAGTAAAAACAAACTGTACTCAAAGTAAAATAAATTTTAAAATATTTCTTACCAAAATATGAAGGCAACCAATGCTTGACTCAATAGCTGCATTTATCTACAGTTACAGGGTGAGTAAAAAAAGTTTACTCAACTTCAGCAAATTTTGTAGAAAAAAATGTTCATTTGTTTTCAAAACAATTTACTACGGTATAAAGACAAATCAATTAGCTTTAATATGAATTTTATCTGGTTTAGATTGGTTGAGGGAAACCTTTTTTACGCTGTTTTGAATAAAAGTGACCAATTTAACGTCCGAACACGCTTCCCGATCTTAACCATTATATTTCATAAGATACGACCAATAAAAAATTACAATACCGACAGCGAAAGGATTAATTCCTTTGATATGAAATGATTAAAGTGTGGTAATTGTGTCATAAATAGGCCTTAAAGCTGTCTATTGTTTTAATCTATTAGGAGACAATTTTGAACAAGTCTATTGTCTACTTAATTCTTTTAATAAACAAGATGTGTAATGCTTTACATCATAATCCTAGTAAACATTATTAAGCTCGTTTAGCTTGAAATTTAAAACCGTGTTTTGGTGAAAAAACAGCTCCTGTACAGAAATAGTCATATTTACTTTACGGTATCATCAAATAGCGTGATTTTTTTCCAGATGGTAGTAAAGAAATGGCGCAATCATTTAAAGTTTTGTTTGCCTTGATTTTGTGGTCAGAATTTTTGTTGTTGATTTTTTCAATTAGGGTAAACTTTTTTTTGACTCACCCTGTATCAGCAAAAACATCACAACATTTCATAGTACCCTTATCCAGTTATGACTATTTTGGGTAAAGTTCCTGCATTTTTGAAACCAAACAAAATATTGAGTATTGAACTCAATGACGTATGATATTTATGAATAAATGGTTACATGCATGAGACACAATAGCTAATTAATAAGGTGACAAAACAAACTCACTCAGATATTATTTTTATACATTAAATGTGAAATAATGACAAAACAATGTCATTATTTCATGAATTCCGCAGTGCAAAGATAAAATCAGGCTTTTGTGATGATCGGATTAGAGTGTGCGCTGCTATTCAATAGTGACATTCAAAAGAGCTATTTGACACTGAGTCGCTTTTTCAACACTCGCAACCTTTTTCGATGTCTTGCATACCTCCTAGACCTTTTGATACATTTATACTTCTCCTCTGCTTTCCTGAGCTGGTCTCGCGCCATGATCCGCCGAGCATGCGGAAAAAAAGAAATGTAATATTGTTACCACCAGCCCGACAGGATACTATAAGAGGGTTGGTCTCCTCGGCTGAAGAAAGAAAGAATAGGGAATTAATAAACAGCATAGAATAGAATAGAATAGAATAGAGCGGTCAGACTCGGCAAGGGTGTTTTAAACAGCAAAAAGCAACCCGATTGTGTCCGGTCCGATTACGGGCGTGTGTCCGCAAGAGAAATATCACAAATCTTGTCAAAACAATTATTCCTGATCATACTTTGGAGACGAAATACCTTAAAATGACAATTGTAAAAGCAGCTTGTTGATAAACACTTTCCATGTAGCTATACTAGTTTTACCATTAATATAAAACAGATTTGTCAGAATCCTTTCCCAACTATCAAATCTTATCTCAAGAATTACTGAACCAATGCTAGGCATGTTTGTACTTATCTTAATGCATTTTTAATAGTGATTCCAAATATGGTGATGAAATCAAATAATTTTGAAACATTTTGTGAAATGTTGGAACTGTCATCTGCAGACGACTGCCCCGTGAAAAAGTGTTATGGAATCCCCTTCGTAAGTGTACATAGTTCACCTGGTATTTATAGTTCACTTGGTTAAGAATGGGACTTTTCTCTGTCTCTGATTTACAATGCGAATACTAAATATAACCTGGTATTATGATGAGTCACTTTGTGTTAGGCCCTATGTGCCATGTTAGTCGCTGTGAGCCGTTAGTCATGTGTTACATAAGGGCATTTATAATTGCCATGTGCATTACATATTATGCAAGAGTCACAATGTGTTAGTTTGAAAGAGTAAAATTAATCATGGTTGTCTTGTCTTCCAATAAAACATTTAAGCATAGTGCAATCACAAGAGGGCAGCATAACTACAAAAAATAAACTTGTGATTAATCAGATATCTCAGAGGGTGTTGTTAGCTGTTGTTAGTCCATACAAACTGTCAAGTTTGTAAGTCACCAACCAATCATTGGGATGAACACCGCTTGTGTGTACTGTCACAGTAAACATGGTAAACTATAAAAGTACTACAGATATTTTAGTCAGGGAGGCAGCACCACATCCTGTGCACCCCCCCCCCCCCCCCCCCCCACCCCCAGAAGTAACCCAAACCAACTTTTTAAAGTTACTAAGATGGTCCTAAAACAGGTTGTTCCCAAAAATCAAAACTGGCCCCAAGCCAGATATTCAAGATGGCGTCTAAGATGGCCGCCAAAATTGGTTAAATCATAGAAAAGGACCTATAACAACACAATACTGTAAACAATTGTTAAATTTATCACTTGAATATATGTGACTGATCATTGGTTACTAATTTCTGGTATTTGAGATTAGTTACAATGCTTAAAATCAAGATGACGGCCAAAATGGCGGCCAAAATTGGTTTAATCTAGAGAAAGACCTATAACAACCCAATACTGTGAAATATTGTTAAATTTATCACTTGAATATTTGTAACTGATCATTGGTAACTCATTTCTTGTGTTTGAGTTTAGTTACCATGCTCAAAATCCAAGATGGCGGAAAAAATGGCCGCCAAAAGGGTTAAAATTGTATTTCCGTTACAATGTTCCAATTTCTACTTGTAACGTGCAAGGTATATAAATATAAATCAAATAAATAAGAATGGACATATTCCATAGCGGGAGTCCACCACTTTCTACTTGTATCTTGCAAGGTAAATCAATATAAATCAAATAAATAGGAATGGACATTTTCTATAGCGGGTGTCCACCGCTTTCTGCCTGCAACTTGCAAGGTATGTCAATATGAATAAAATACAAAGGTATGGACATTTTCTATAGCGGGTGTCCACCGCTTTCTCCTTGCAGCTTGCAAGGTATATCAATATAAATAAATTACAAAGGAATGGACATTTTCTATAGCGGGTGTCCACCGCTTTCTGCCTGCAACTTGCAAGGTATATCAATATAAATAAATTACAAAGGAATGGACATTTTCTATAGCGGGTGTCCACCGCTTTCTGCTTACAACTTGCATGCAAGGTATGTCAATATGAATAAAATACAAAGGTATGGACATTTTCTATAGCAACTGTCCACCGCTTTCTGCTTGCAGCTTGCAAGGTATATCAATACAAATTAAAATACAAAGGAATGGACATTTTCTATAGCAACTGTTGTGTTTGTTAGCCGAGTACCATTGGAACACTCATTTATTCTATCAGTCGCTGTCGCTGTCAGAATCCTCCTCGGAGTAAATGTTGACAATGTCATCCTCATCCAAATCCTCTTGTGAAGGCAAGCCTTCCTCTGTGTCATGCGCTAGGATCTCTTCCAGACAGGTTGGAAGGACATGGCCCTCTGTCCACACTGGTTCAATGAGCTCTCCTGGTTTCCTTATCCAGCCATGCTATGGGTTCCAAAGAATGCAAAGTGTAAACGCAGTTCGAGCACTGATGTTGAAGGAGATGGTGGGTGATGGTGATATTATTACGAGGACATCGAAGGTAGATCTATCCAGGTTACCACCTTGCAAACAATCACTCATTCCACACATCAGGCGTGCGAATTACAGAGTAGCACAGTGGAAATTGGCACACATCCCCATACTTGAAATCCCTCCTCCAATAGAGCATGGCTGGATAAGGAAACCAGGAGAGCTCATTGAACCAGTGTGGACAATGGGCCATGTCCTCTCACTTAAAGGGACATTAAGTGGTGTTGAAAATTTTAAATGTTTAAAAATTTACTTCAGAATTCAAGACGGACATTAAAAATTGACATTATTGTTGTTTCTACTAACAAAAACACAGCAAAACTTGATTAAAACAATATCATAGCTATTTATTGAAAAACGCCCTCTATGCAAATATGGTTCGCGTTCTGTATCACACGTACTGCAGGGGGATACTGTCGGACGTAAAATGCTCGTCGCGGCTGTACGAGCATTTTTGAATCAACGTTTTGTTGTACAAAGAGGGCTGATTTTTCTTAAGCCTTATAGGTGTAAGTTCATACATGTAATACAATTATAAAAATATACTAATCCCAGTTTTTATCATAATTGAGGGCGCAGCCTCCAACACATCTCTTAGTGCCCCTTTAAATTGAAGATAGTGTATAAGTATTTGGGTCCCTGGAATTAACTATTTTATCCTGAAAATTTGTCAACTATTCAGTTGAAGCTTAAATAATATTCATCACCCTAGCAAATTAGTTTAGTTGACCATTGTTTGCCTGATCTATGCCTTCTTAAGGTCAATAAGATTAAGGAGATCTTTATTTCATTATCTGGAAGTGATTCATTCCTTTAAAACAACTTTATAATGATGTCTCTTCCTTCCTGAGCCCAAACTCTTTACTATCAATACCGCCCTCTTGCGGTCTAGTTTTACATTTGTGACAAGTCACAATCAATAGGGGGCTTTTGTATGCATTTTAACAACTTGACTGTGGTGCTTGGGAACTTGGGTTGAGCAAGTTTCCGTTCTGTGCAGAGTTCATAATTATATGGGTTAACGGCTCATTTGACTTCATTCACCCGCACGCACGCACACCAAATTTATAAATAAATATATGACTTAATGCAAACTCCCTCAGCATGCCACTACATAGTCTACTCTGTATACCGTGTGTAATTTTACTGGCACAACAATCGAACAACACCCTCTGATACTTCGCCATGCCGAAAACTTCTCCCAGCTGAGAACCGCCCAAACACGGTCTACTGACATTAAATCTACCACAGAATTGCGCTTAAAGCACATAGGGATTATGCTTTTGATGCATAATTCACGTCATGATAGTATCACACCCCTTCATAACGCGCGAATAGTAAATTTGACAGCTGTACAATTAGAAGCATGTGAAGGTGATATTTCTGTATGTGTGTTTATAGTTTATCGTAAAAAAAACAATCAAATTATCTGTCCCTGTTCGGACGTATAAAGGCTTTTTACTATACACGCGTCAGTACGGTAAATGCACCCGGGACTTTGCGCGGGCGTACAAACGGGGTTGAACATTGCCCTGGCTATGCAGGGGGATGGGTTCTAAGTGTGCCCCCGCTTAACCTGGCGACTATTGTGCGTTAGCACTAGTGGATTTATGTTCAAATGAGTACAAAGGTTATAACACTGGTTAATCTAAAGATATAAGACTTGGTTCTTTCCGATTTCTAAAATGTTCTTCACTTAATAATGGCTGTAGTCGGGCGTGACACGCTATTGGGGACTGTGACTGTAGCCGGGGCATACACTTTGCGGCCTGAGGGACCGTACACATCTGTATCGGGGATGTCACATTGGCAATTTGTACGTCCTGGCCCAAGTCCCCGCTAGTCCTGGGTCCCCTACCGGGGTTGCAATTTTTAAGTGCATAACAGTAACATTTATCCATTGCATATATGTCTCATAGCTTACCTATTTGACACATCCATACAATTAACTACTCTATACACACAACACATTATTGCTAAATTTAAGAGTAGCATATATTTTCAGCCAATTGGATGCAGAAGCATAATTTTAGACAATCGAACCATTGTAGCATCTATATAAATGTTGTTTATTTTTATATATCATGGGTTCATTGTATTGTAAAACAACTTATATAATTTAACGGCAACTTAGTTTAGCGAATTAGCATTTAGTCAACTTTTTTTGCGGTAAATTCAATTTTACTCATTTGTATCATCTTCCTATATACAACCATTATAAATAATAAAATTGGGGGCAATTTAACTTGTCAAATTTGATCTCCTAGCGAAATTAGGGAAATTAAATTGCTAGCGAAATTAAGTTGTTCTACAGTACTATTAGTATTTTACTGAGCAATAACTAGGATAGCAGCTATCTTCTTGAACTATATTACTATTTGCCATTAATTACTGCCCTCTATTGATCTTGATCATCTATATCGATAGCAGAAAGCAGTAAATCACCACACAGTAGAATACTCAGCCAATCGCAATAATATCTTGATATTCTGTCAGCCAATCAGAACACAATAGCATACTTTTATCCAATCACAATGAAGACAAAATACTTTTAGCTAATCGGGAGTCAGGACACGATGGCATTTAAGGAGCTTTTCACTCATTCATTTCTACTAACAATTTTCCTAAATGGTCAGCTTCCCTTTTTGTTGGCAAATCACCTATATTACAATGCTGTTTGCTACTCCTTTCAATATCAATACTGCCCTCTATTTACATCTTTATCAATGAGGAAACAGGAGCGTACTTAAAGCCTCCAGGGGTACCACCTCAGAATGGTAGTGTACACAGGTATGACCAGAAAAAGAAGGGGGAAGGGGGAGGTGACACAAAAGCACACACCCTGTTTTAAGGTCTGATGGGCCCAGAATTAAAAGGGGATGGGGATTTTCCTGTACAAATATCTGACATTTTAAGAAATTTTATTTAGTTTGGCTTAATAAAATGTCTCCCTCAAACATGTTCAGGATAATGTAAGTTAAGAAGCATTACAATACTGGTACATGTTCTTAATCAGTTAGTTGACATGTTTGCTCATTCCAGTCCTCAATATTGAAGTATGTACATGTATGTAGCTCATTCATACACAAGACAGACCTACAATCAAGGAAAAAAAGGTTGGCACACTTAAGCTACGTTCACACAGTGGTTATTCAAAATGTGTAACTTACGCTAAAAGTAATAACAATTCCACAAATAGTTTCATTACTCTGACCGCATGTCCACACACGCTTTACTATTATCGCTACCCCGCGTACTTACGCCGATTATCAGCTTTGATGGTGTAAGTGTTGAAATAGGCAGCATTCCTTGCTTTAACCTTTATAATACAAATCGCATATCACTGAAAATGGTTTTGTGTTGATGCATGTTCTGATATTTTGTAATTAAATTAAGAAGAAAAGAATAATTATATTGTGATTGGCGTAAGTACCGTTCACACAGCCATTTACGCCAGGCAGGGCTACGATGACTTCGCTTACTCCTGCTAAAGTAAATTGACCAGATTAAGGCGGCGTAACTTACGCCAATCATCGTTCAGACAGTCACTACTCCATCAGTTACGCGATTGCTACTCCAAACCACTGCTACTCTTTCCTACGCCGTCCTTACTCCGCCTAGTCTGAACGTGACTTTTGTCTCAATTAAAGAAAAAAGTGCCCCCTCTCCCCCGAGGCAATGTTGATCCAAGCCATATGTCATCAGAAGCCTTGGCAGCTCCCCCAACATTGATTGATGGGGGGGGGGGGGGGGGGGGGGGGGGGGGAGGGGGGGGGGGGAGGATGAGAGAAAGGGGGAGACCTCTGCTTGCTATTAAAGAGTGCTATGTCCCAAGTCTGTTCTCTATTGCAAGCACAGGGATAGTTGTATCAAATTGTGTCAAGTGTGCCAACTATTATTTACATTGATTGTAGATGAATGTCCTCTGATATGAATCATGAAATATGTCACATAACGTTAATAAGTTAAACCATTTGATCTGGTATGGAAACCTGCTTGCCAAGATGATGAAATAGTACGTTTGCTGCAAATTAGTTTCTTTTTGGCTGTGCAATCTTGTGCAAACTCAATAAAACTACATCCTGCATTTCACAGAAGTAGGCCTAATGCTATGAGTTGTTAGTGCATTTTAATCAATTTCATTATGTCAGAATGAAAATTATACAAGGTTGTAATTTCTGTTAAGTTCTATGTATAAGTTAAAACAAATAATGAATGTTTTCACCCGGTGTTTTGCATTTGTGCAAATGTATGGAATATTATAGTATTTATTTGGTAAAAGATAATTTTTTCTTCAACTTAACTCTGCTTGATCATTTTATCATTCAGCTTAGTAAAGATATCTTTGTAATACTCAGAAACTCACTATTAAAGATTTATTTAGGCCTCTTAAAATTTAATCTGATTTGCTTAGAGATGAGACACGGATTGATATTAGGTATTTTTGTGTGGTGATCAGCCAGTATTAGCCAATCCTGGCCCTTTATGCAAAGGACCGCAATTTTGATATTTTGTTTTCCACTAGTGGCGTTCATTCTTCCCTTTTGGGTTTGAGCATCTACTCATTATGCATGTTGCCAGCATAGCGTAAGGACGAGGTTTAAGGTTTCATCTGCAAAAAAAAATGTAAATGAGCTTTTTTGCAACCTTCAAATCATTTCATACCAAAATACACTTTAAAGCTAACATGTTAAACACACAATTATATGAAGACAATGAAACCAAACAAGGCATAATTCTGTTATACCCTCACACCAACATCGGTTAGTATGCGTCGTTCTTAAAAATCACGCACTATGAATACCCCTGTGAAGGGTATAACAGAATTACTCCCAAAACAAATATGACACGTTAACAATAGATAATAAAACAAATACAGACAAGACAAGACATTTTAGAAATGAAAAATGTCCTTGTCACACTGCTTTATGCATGCACTCTACACAATCCGGTTTGTTTTTGTCCAATCCCTAATGTCATGAAGCAATAGACCATATTCACGCGGCAGCCATTATCTAAAATTTGCCACCCATGCCTCGTTCTCGTTACGTATACCTGCGCCTACGTGACTTGCGTGAGGATGCGTACGCCGCGCGCTTTGGTACCACGCTTCTCGGGCAGTTCTATTTTGCAGCGCGAGGCGCAGATAGACCAAACGGGAACGAGGCTTGGGTGGCATATTTTGGAAAATGGCTGCCGCGTGAATAGGGTCTATGGCATATATTACTCATTTGTTTATTCTCTAGTTATTGCAATTATTTAAATTGCTCCTTTATTTTGATTTAATAATATATTTTGTTTTGTAATGTTAGGACTGAAATAAAATGATTTATTTTTGGACTGATTTTAATTAAGGCCAAAAGAACTCCCCAAGTTGGTCTCATAAGACTGCGCATGTAGCTTTTATAATTCACATTTCAGATCAGCACATAACTTTTTGGCCTACTGACTCCAGTGATTTATTGGACTATGCTTCTTCAAATTTTAATTTCAAATTGTAAAGACCATATCAGTTTCGTTTTCTTGCTTACAAGAGTAAAATTACCACATTCATATACAATTTAATTTGTTTAATTTATTTCTACTACGGTAGTGTCAAAATATACATTTCACAGAGCCTGTCTTATGTTTAAAAAAAGATACCACATTTTGCGTAGATTTCTAAAACTTTGTACTAAAAAGAAATCACATAGCGTATTGCCTTTTTTCAGATATCTTCTGTTGTTGTTGCATAATCAGGTGAATTTTAATTGCGCATATTAGAAGTTATAGGACAAATCAAGTAATTGATAAGACTATTATAGACCTATTATATACTGGCGCTTGACCATGATACATCAACATAACCTGGCAAGAAATCATTTTAATGACAATGTTGATGAGAAGCCAAGATGTGTGAATGGCTCCAAACTTTTGTGGTCAGGCTAATTAGTGTACATTATTGTGTTTCACGCGTAATGACTTTGTATAAATTGATCTCATGAACTCATTTTCAAATCCTAAGGTTAACTTTCAAAATAAAATTCTTATTGTGATTAATCATATTCAAATATTTTCTTTCATTTCTTTCTCTTTTCTCTCTTTTTCTATCTTCCTTCCCTTCCTCTTTTCCTTCTTTTTTCTCTCTTCCTTCCCTTCGTTTTTAGTCTTCCATCTTTCTATCCTTCCTTCCCTCCTTCTTTGTGTTTTAGGACTAGTATGATGATAGCGACCTTTCAATATACAAGTGTCCTGTATTTGGTTAGATATGTGTGGACTACAAATAAACTAAACCAATATCCAAATCCCAGTGCTCGGTGATCATTATGAGAGGGGTTTCAGGCGCATCCAAGGACTTTCAAAAAGCACCCTGAATAAGTAATTGCATTAATGTGAAAAAGCACCCTAAACAAATATGGACTATTTTACATACCCTAAGAAAGTAATATCAAATACCCTAAACAAGTAGTGAAAATATGTTGATACCCTAAACAAGTAATTTATATAGTTTAAACCTCTTAGGCTATATTAAACAAATCTTTTGTCTCAAAGCTTCTGAGCGCATTAGTTAATTGATTAGAGTTAGAAGAAAAAAATCTTCTTTTTTTTCCCCATTTTTTTTCTTCAAAAAATAAAATAAAATCCCAAAGTTTCAACGATTTTTCAGATGTTCATTGATCACATCATCTTAAATACAAAAGATCACTTTTACAAGGATTTCAATATTTTAGATATAAAAAAACCAAAAACGCATTCCGCAATAGGTTTTGAAAAATGGAAGAGCTTTGAGACAAAATATTTTTTTAATATAGCCTTACCAAATATGATACTTTTCAAACTCCCTTTTTATTATGAAACAAATGCTGAGCTGATCTAGATCAGATCACCTATGCAATGGATAGAAATTGAGAAATATATCCCTTGGAAAATAATGAAATGAAGAGTCCTCGATATAAGGGTTTGAAATTGATTGCGACCACGTGTTTCAAAATAAAGAAAAATAAAAGATAATTAATCATTAATAATCAAAAGTCACCTCGTCCCTTTTTTTAAAACATCCAACAGGAAACTAAAAATCGATTGTGAAGGGCCCTATCAACTTCACTTCAATGTAGTTTTCCAATAAACCAAGGTGTTAATACATGTAATAATGTCATTAAAATGTGAATTAAAGCATTAGCACAATAGGATATATGTAGGAAGTATAGATAAGGTGCGTAATACCTGATTTTAACAGGCTTAATTAATTATATGGGGTATGCTGTTAACAGGTTGTAATTGACACTTGTGTAATAATTTGTAATAGAATCCCTATCCAGCAGCGTGGGCAGGAGGTTGCCATCCATATTACTCTCTCTCAGTTGAGAAGCTACCCTACAAGCTATGGTCGATGCTGTCTTCAGAGGTAGATGATAAAGTGAAATATAAAATCTTGCAAAGTCATGTGTAAGTTAGGCCGAGAAAAACATCAGAATAGCAAATAGTTGTTTGGTGATCGCACAAGCGTGAAACTCGGAGTAGCAACTACTTCCAAATGGTTTAACTTATGTTTCAGTTATATATATATATTTTTAATTTCTAGGAAGTCGGCCTTAACTCGGCCTTATGCTTGACTGAAGTTCTCAAACACCTATGTTTGAGAAATCTTGGATAGCACAATTCAACAAATGATGGCGCTAGCATTAAAAAAAAAAGTTTTGGTAAGATTCCTACGAGTGCGCGAAAAGTTTGGGTTTTAATGTCAAAAGTAGCCTAATTTGGTATGAAAAAGACATTTCAGATCAATTTTAAATTAATTTTAAGTTATGTTGACATAAAATTTTCGATGGTTTGGGTGACAAGTTGTGGTGGGGCTTGCAGGGGGTAAAAATGGGGGGATGGAGATTGTGATGTAATGTATCACCAATTGGGCTATTCCAGTTGAAATCCGTATACCCTATGAGACAAGACCTTAATCTTCCACACAGGGAGCGAAGATTTCAAACAGAATCATCAATGCAGATAACCATGTTAACCATTTGAAATTCATCTTTTTTTGGGACAATTAAAGGTAATGTCTTCCATAAGGGTGTATGGATTTCAAATGAAATAACCCATTTCTGTGAAATCCAGTTTTTTGATCAAAAGAAATAGCTGAAACTTTCTAATTGGCTGTTTCAAAATATTAATTAAAAGTAATAAGGATCACTAAATGTGACATTACAAACACAGCGTTTTTGGTTGCTTTACTGGACCAGAAGATGGTGCGCTGAGCTCAGGCCATCACACTGGTTGCTACGAGATCAGCTTGAGTGCACATTAAGCACTTCCCTGCACCAACCCAATACCAAGTTATTGACCCTAGTATGGTCCTACATGTAGCAACAGTGGACATTGTCGCTACAGCTTGTCTTTAGAAAATTAGTGCTTGACACTTTTGTCATGTCAAAGCTTTTCCTAGGCATAATTTGTTTTTTATTTTCAGGCAACTTGTACATGAATAGAGCAAAACTTGATATTGTATCAAATTTATACTTTTAAAGTTTATGCTTCCTCCATCCATCCACTTATGAATTGGATGAATTATATCTATTTACAACAACATCCCACTGAAAGACTAGGATTACTAAAGAGGAAGGAAGTGTTACAGGTGCCACATGGTATGGACAGCCAGTGGTACTATTTCTTCTGCTGCTACAGAAAGCATGGATACAGTCCTATTGACACATTATTACCGTGTGTCTGTCACAAATCTATTGACACTTGGAATGTAATGAGGTGGTCACAAGAAAAGCCAAGCATGTCATTCAAAGGATCACTTTGATCTCCGTGTTATGATTGAGATTCAAGCTTGTAACGGAATATGCCTTTCTTTGCGTTTCTTTTCCAGATTTTAAAACTTGAGGAGGAAACAGTGGAAGTTAATGCGCAAAAACAGTAAGTACATGTTTTATTTTCTTTATTTGGCATTTTTTATTTATTTATTATTGACTGAATATAAAAGGACAGGGGTGCTCATGAAGGCAACTTGTGCACTGTGCACCATATGAGTGCTGCTGATACCGCGTTCATGTGGCCATAATCGCGGGAGTACGCTTGAATTACTTTCGCACGTGGAGAGATAAAAGACGAATATTTCTCGTCAATTTGGAACTACGATAGTTATTTCTTGAAAGACATGGCTCAACCAATTTATGTAAGCACTTTGATTAGGCCAACAATAAAAACAGTTGACTTGCCCTCTCTTAGCACCAACATAATAATAATGATAATAGTCAGTTTTTATAGCGCTTTACACCGTGTGGAACAACGTCTCAAAGCGCTTTTACATTAGCTTATTATTATCGCTGCCATTTACATCATCTATCTGGCAGCTGACTAGGCGCACTTTTAGGTGATAGCAGCTACCTAATTTTCGCTTTGGTCGACAAGGCAATTGAGACAAATACCTTGCCCAAGGATATAAACATGTTGATCGTAGCGGGCTCGAACTCACAACCTTATGATTATGAGTCTAGCGCTGATTCTGCAAGGCCACATGTGCTCCTTTTTCACATCTGTGGCGGTCAGTCGATTTAAAAAGAAAATTAAAAATTGTTTGGGGGAAACAAACTGATACTACACAAGAACACAGATTTTATAGACTGCTGAACATACATCTTACATCTTTCCTAAAACTATTAACTTTTATTATTTAACATATAAGTGAGTAATTAACGATTGTATACATTTATGTCACAGTCAAACATAAACAGAACAAATTGTACTATTAATTAACCAAAATATGATAGTTAAAAATTAAACACTCTTTTAAACAACCGGCCCCCGAAAATCCCGATAGTAAACTAAATAAAAAAGCTTAAAACTTGGGTCACGATCGCCAAAATTGCATGGACAAAACCTATTCTATAATAATAATATAATAATAATCAGTATTTATATAGCGCCTTTTCCAAATGGCTCAAAGCGCTGTGATTTTGCTGCTGGTGAATCATCAGAATCATGTCGCATCAACTAGGGTGCTGCCAATTTCTAGCGCAAACCTATCCGCAGTTAGATTGTAACATCCACCATTTTTCAACGCAGCTCCCCAAATACCTTTGGGTCAAGGAAGTTTTTGATAACCGAAACAACTGATCACAGATTTTGAAAGCAGGAGGAAACCTGAGTACCCGGAGAAAACCTGCGAAGCGTGTCCTGGATCGTGATAAACCAAATGCACATAAAGCCCGCGGTCGTGCACAGAATTGACCCGGGTTTCATTGGTGCAAGGCGAGAGAACTAACCGCTGCGCCAACACGCTCCCCAAAATCTATCAAGATCTTGGTCAAATTATGGTACATTTATGCATTTAAACCACTAATTTATTCACATTTTGGCATGAAAATGCACTTACAAATGAAATATCATAGCGATAGTTACCGTATTAGGGCCGCCATCTTGAATTTCGTCCACATCGCTAAACCGGAAGTGGGGGAAATACGGTAAACAAAAAGCAACCATAGATTTTCAGATTTTGGGTCGGTCGCAAAGGGCAAGCCAACTTTTGTGCATTTAGTAATCATGAGCAATTTATTGTGATAAATAGTTAGGTAATACATTTTAATGATGAATGATTGTTTCCGTCTTCAAGAAGCATGACTGCTGAATTGACCTAGAAACTGTTAACCCTAACCCCTAACAGGGTTTTTCACCTAGATCACAATTTCGAAAGAGAAATCCCCAAATAAATCGCTGCTCCCGACAGGGGATCGAACCGGGGATCCCCCAGACCCAAAACCCTGGCCCCTATATAATACAGGGTGAGTCGAAACAAAGTTGATCGAGAAAGAATATTTGTTTAAAATAAACCAAACAAATTTGACAAACCAATGAGGCACATATTCAAAGAGAAACTTATTCCGCTCATATGACAAAAGGAATCATTGAAATCGATCATTTATATCAGGAGCTATGCCTGTTTTAATAAAAGAACCCCTTTTTAGCTGTCCACGGAACGCTTAATTCTCTTGAAATCTTTCCACTCTAAAGTGGGCAGCAAAATTATTGCTGATGTTTGTCCTCTAAAGTGTCTTTCAATTGTTTTAAGTGGGCCTTCAATGTTTAATCATTTTCTTATTGTTGTCACTGATTTTTTATTTTATGCACACCATTCCCACCTGTGTTTGAAACTCCAGAGCTTTAATCTCATTTGAATATGAATGCCTCTTGTTTTGCTGCCAACTTAGAGTGGATAGATTTCAAGAAGATTAAGCGTGGACAGCTGAAAAAGGGTCTGTTGTATTACAAACAGGCATAGCTCCTGATATAATTGATCGATTTCAATGATTCCTTTTGTCATATGCCTCATTGGTTACTCGTTCGCACAGTATACTGTCCTCACTAAATAAGGGTTTTGGTATAAAATCCCTGCACACCACCACTGAGCAAGGACCAAACGGTACCAGATAACTAGATTCGACTAGATTTAGAATTTCCCAAGTTAGATGAAATGGTCCATCGTGATATACATTATTATAATCATTAAACAAAAAACTTGTTTATTGAAGTTAGATATGTTGCATATTATAACAAATGTTCATCTTTCCCAATTTTGCCAAATATTGAAGTGTTTTATTCACGTAACAAGCGCGGAATCCCTTGAATCCCAAATACACCATTCAGTCACGGAAATGCGGTACCGTAGATCAAACTCAAATCCATTTAAAAGTAAATGAAATAATGGCATTTCTTCCTCCACAATAACCTGATAAAGCACAGTTTGCATAGATTTTTAAACACAAAATTGCAAAGCCTTTTCATACTCATCGTTTCGTTTTAATAAATAGCCCTCACCATCGCATTTGCTTGCTGCCTTCCTTGAACCATATCCATATGCAGCTGTGTTGATGTCTGTTGATTTCAATAACAACTTCTATGTTTTCAAATTCTTTAAAAATAGATTCAACAGGATACACTCAAGGAGAATACATTGATTCAACCTTCATAAAACTTCACATGATTCATAATAATTGTTCTCTGTAAGTTAGCTGACATAAATAAAGGTATGCGATCTTTTCGAGGGAACGCCATCAATCCTCGAAAAAAAGATTGAAGCAGATTTTCTTGATGATTTACATTTCTGATTGTAAATCGTAAATGCATTCCAAGTAACAGGGCGATATGATTTCTAATTACTTCAAACTCATGGTTTTAGAGTGAAATAAACTGTCATGTCAGGTTAACCTAACAGTTTATTTTCCCCAGTTATTTTCACTCTAAAACCATGATTTTGAGGTAATTAGGAATCGTGTCGCTCTGTAACTCGGAATATATTTATGATTTATGATCAGAAATATAAATATGCAAGAAAATATGCTTCCAAACAAAATTCTCCTGGAAAAGATCACATAATATACCTTAACTGATATTCATTGCATACCCATAATAATTAAGGATCCACATATATATCAAGGCGAAACAGACAACAAAAGGGGATTTGCACCCAGCCTATTCTACATTAAATAGAGTTGGTGCATGCATGACGTACAGTTCATAGCATGAATTGTGACAACTACAGTGTTGAGAATATGGGGAGGTCTCAATCTCAATGAGCGTGTTTCTGCTGGGACACTGCAAAAAGTTACCGGTAATAAACGCTAAGTTTCAATCGGTCAGTTTTTAATCCCCCCTGTTTCTGCTCGCGAAAAGTTACGGGTAAGTTTATCGATCCTAGTCGATGGGCCACAACATTTGACCTTATGTAAAACCAAACAATGCCACGGCACCTGAAAAAGATTGCTTCACAATAATAATGTATAACCCAGCGTGACACGGTTCACGGCGCAAACCGCTAATAATCACCTTTCTGTTTCTGCTGGGTTTATTGCCGATTATTGCCGATTATTGCTGGTTCCAAACCTGCTTTGTTAAGGTATTTGGGATTACCAAAAATACCGATTATTGCCCGGTTCTGTCTGTTTCTACTGGGCAAACTTAACGTTTATTACCGGTAACTTGCCCAGCAGAAACACACTCTATGTGCCAAAATAATTACTATTTTGTGCTCGAAAGTCAATAAGAGTATCACTGTGATGACTGTCTAGGACAATATAGCGATTATTTTGGCACATTGAGATTGAGATCGCTCTATATTCTCGAGCAAGTGGCTGAGCACTGGCACATGTGATTGCTACAAATGTGGTATCAATGGAAAGATGAACACATCAGCTTTCCATTGATGTACAACACACTATGAACATATTATGAAATTTACAACATTGACATGATTTAAAAAGAAAATATATTTTTTTGTAGTTGAGGGGATTAGTGCCACTAACATTTTATTATTTTAATTGTTGTCAACATATGAAAATTGAAAAAGAAAAATAGTTCTTAATTAAGTCTTATAGTTTTTGAAACATTTGCATTATCACCACAAATTGTTTTAATTTAAAAATTCTAAAAGCTCTTACTTTTCAACAAAACTTCTGTTCTGAAGCCCAAAGTCTGAGACTTCAGACAATACATAACAATCAGTGGTATGTCTTTCTCTTTTAAACAACCCATTTTGTTAAAAACACAGAACGTGTAGGCACTGTTTTAAGGCCCCTAGATAGTAGATGGTATGTGAAATGGTGATACGGTAGGCGAATGGAGAATTTAAGTCTGTTACATACAACTTTAAAAACTCTCACTGTTGTTCTCAATTTTGTTTTTGAAACACAACTGAGCATATGATGATGATCATTTTTAATCTTTTTAATTATATTTAATATTATCTTTTTGTCCTTGTTATCATTTGTACAGAGAAATACAGAAGATGTTTGACAAGCAAATTTCCCAGAATACCAAGAATAATGAATATCAGTCCAGGGTTGAAGGTAGGTGCAATTATTTGATCAAGGGGGCTGAAACTCCAATTGCCAATTGGAAGCTACATTTAACTTGTTGGGGATGACACTGATAGATGGCGCTGTATATTGAGAGGTTAAGTTATATTAACTGATTTTATTGAACTAGCCAAGAGGTACACCACACCTAAACAGAATAATAGAGCCTTGTGTGTGTGACTCCCTCTGGTAACTTAGCTCATAAATAGTTCCCTCTTTTGTTTTGACATCCCAACTACTGCATGACTTCACTCATGGTTGTTAGCAGAGGCTAACTGATTCTCTTTCCCACCCACTGCCTCACTATTGGTATTTGTCATTGCTCAGCCACTCTACCGGCTTTCCCATCATTACTCTATTCTTTCCTTGGGAAAACTTTCAAGCTCACCCGTTATTGCGATCAGTTAGGTAACCGTCTTCCATGCCGGCGGCCCGGGTTCGATCCCTGGCACGGACGAAGAGTGATCTTTCCAACACAGAATTTGACCTGTTTTTCTCCCCTGATAGTTTCATTGTCAAAAACAAGCTTAGGAAGTGTCCTTGTATGCACTTGGTCGCACAATTTGCAATTGTACATTTCACAATGAAAAATACATTAACTGTATTACTTTTGATCACTAGAGGTTATTTGTTTCCCCCTACAACAACAAATATGTTCAAATTCTAAAATTCTAAGATTTATGGTGAATATTCTTCTTTTTTTTTACAAATTGAAAGGTATGTGAACACATGGAAATAATTCTATGAGCAGGGGACTTAATGAGCGGTGGTGAGAGACAACAGAAGTCCCCATTGGTACAATAAAAGTTCCCTTAAAAAGGGAAAGAGGATACAGGACTAAATAATAGGCAGGACATGAAAAAATGCATGCTTGAAAGACCAGTATGGAAGGCCACACAGAAGTCCGTCCCTTCGGGACGCCTTAAGCAAGTAAGCAAAAAGGGAAAACTCAGATTCAAGTAAAATGCCATGTGCAAGGAGGTTCAGTAACTGGAGGAATCAAACTATGAAAAAATACCGCAAACTACCTCCATGCATGGAGTGGATCAGATGGGAACCCTACTTTTTGACAGGTGCGTGCGGCACAGACTTTCGTAAATAATAGAAGTAAAAAACAGATCAAGAGTGAGTGAAATCGACAATTTTTAACAAAACTCATATTTTTGACATGAACTTTTAAGTTAAAATAACTGCAGCACAATGGTGGCTGTACTACAAGGCTAAACTTATCAGTAAAAGTCATGCCCTCACCTGTTACCATAATAACACCCCCACCTCAGAGCACAACTAGTTACAATACTATTCCAGGGTATAGATCACAATATTTTTTTAATTTATAATTTCGGAAATACTTCACCGATTGTCCTCATTTAACGGCAAATTTAGAACACATCATCACATTTCTTCCATTTTTAGCACTGAAATCATGTAAATAAAAAAATTACATTTTAATATAATACCAACAATTCTGGTCAGTCAGCGAGCAAATAAAATGCAACTTGCCGTCCGGCTGGGTGAAAACCAACCTCATGTCCAGATATCTGGGCAAAAATGCTTAAGAACATAGGTATTGCACATTGGGCTATTCCATTTTAAATCAATACACCCCTATGGAAGATTTAACCTTAATCTTTCACATAAAGAGTGTGAATTTAAGGACCCATGCAGGTAACCCCATTTGAAATTCACACTCCCTTTGTGAAAGATAGGTAATGTCTTCCATAGGGGGTGTATGGTTTTCAAATGAAATAGCCCATTGTTGGGTATTTTAAGTTTATATAATCTTTATGAATGCATCGTCTGATAATTCACCCGAAGCAACAAAATTACAGCCGTGACTTTTAGGATTTGCCATAAATCCCAAAAAATTATCATTTATATTGATTGATAGGTGTTTACTTATTGACAGCGACTTTCGGGTATTTGATTCTTACTTTGTTATCACTTTAGTCAAAGTCAAACAATTTCCCAATTTATTCAGTAACACTGGCACAAAAGGTTTTTGAAATGAGTAATCTTTGCAAAATGTTCACCCTTGAATTAGGCCAGTATTGCTGATTCTTGACATTTTAAACTCGCAAACATAGTTTTACAGTATTTAGATCATTTAACACTAACTTAAAGGCATATTATGTGATCTTTTCCAGAGAGCGCCCTCTATTCATTATTTTTTTAGAAAGTAGATTTTCTTGCAGATTTACATTTCTGATCATAAATCATACATACATTCCAAGTTACAGAGCGATACGATTCCTAATTACCTCAAAATCATGGTTTTAGAGTGAATTTAGAGTGAAAATAATAAACTGTCGGATTATCCGAGCCGACAGTTTATTTTCACTCTAAAATCATGATTTTGAAGTAATTAAGAATCGTATCGCCCTGTAACTTGGAATGTATGTACGATTTATGATCAGAAATGTAAATCTGCAAGAAAATCTTCTTTCAATTTTTTTTTCGATGTTGAGGGCGTTCCCTGGAAAGATCACATAATATACCTTTAAACCTGTATGTGATTTGATTTTTTGAATTACATTTAGCATCATTTATATAGGCCCATTTGTTAAGAGTTTACGAAACGACCTACATTTATTTTGATTATATATTTATGCACCCAAGTGTTATGCAATAACCCTTACACTACTGAGTACTACAAAATACTACACTTACTTGGCGCTAGTAGCGCACCCCCCCCCCCCCCCCCCCCCCCCCCATCTATCATTTACCATACCATTGTTCAAACTCAACTTAAAGGACACCAGGTGTATGTAACTGAACACATGATGTGTAGGTCAAAAGTAAAGATGTGGTTAAGAAGTTTTCTTTGGGTGTATTTCAATTGATGTAAATTATTAATATGATTAAGTTCATTGTTAGGAGCATTTTCATCTGAAATAAAAAAAATAACAATGGAAAAACCTTAATCTTTTCTCCCCCTCCCTCTCCCTCCCCTCCCCTCTCTCATTCGTTACATAAGCACATTATATTTCACGTTTACAAAAGTGCAGTTTTACATTTCGGACATTTCAAAAACTACCCTTAACGCAAAAGTGACCCTTAGAAAGGATTTAGCTCAGCGAATCAGATCTAAAGATCCTCAAGACAGAGTTTAGACTGTAATGAATGTATGAAGTAAGCTGAAGAAGTAATTGTGTGATTCAGTTTTGTTAGTAAATTTTTCTTATAGGCCTAAACCATTTTTATGCTATTTTTATAATGATGACTGACTGACTGGGACTATGCGGCCCAAGCTACCCGTTTAAGGTTGAAAAATACACCCTTATTTTCTGAAATTTGCATTTTTGATACCCTTAGCACAGGCCTGTGTTGTGGTAAAAAAGCACCCTTCATCCATATTTTCATTCACACCGATGATTACAACATTATACCTGAGTGGTCCCCCAAGATTGTGGTAGCACAGACACTATGGACTTTATTTCAATAATACAAGGGTCGTTCAGTAAGTAATGAAAGTGATCATGGTATGGGATGCATGAGTGATTCTATTCACAGATAGTGTGATCAATACAACCGGTTCAGTATGAACCTTTGTCTTTCAAACAATACATAAAAAAACTATATAATCTCCCAAACTGGTTAATTTCTTTGATTTTTCCTAATTATTTGATTTTCACAATATTGATGATTCACTGACTGGGCATTTTTCAATGAAAATGGGCTGTTTGAAATACTGATATTTGTATTCTTTTTATTCAATTACCCCTCTTTACTTGTTCCTCTTATACTACATATTTCAAATTACACAGGGATTAAAGTTATTGTCTTTTGTATCATAATTAAGCGAAAACGGGTTTCATACAAACAATTCAAATTTCCCGCCAAATTATTGATTTAGCAGTGTCCCAAGTGTACTTACTTAAAGATAATGCTATGACGTCATAGTTCATACTTAGAAATCCAAAACTGTATTGTTTGAAAGACAAAGGTACATACTTTGTATTGATCACAATATCTCTGAATAGAATCACTCAGGCATCCCATACCATGATCACTTTCATAACTTAATGACTAGCCCTTGTATTTCATAATTTGAACGTGGGAGCTGAGTAATTTTTAATACCTTTTAGGTTTTTTCAAGGTTGAATTTAATCATGCGTTCCAAATATGTCTATCAAAAAGTATTACTTAACTATATTAATCTAGTATATAAGGGGCCAATGTATTTTCTGACAAAAACTGTGAGAAAACTTGGAGATTATCCAAATGACAAATGTGTAACAACTCCACCCATTTGCTATTTTCTTTCACAAAATGAGCTTATGAAGAAAAATATAAGGAACAATTGTTTTGAATCATAGATCCTCTGACTATGACTCTGACACAAATCCAGTGTCAAGCGGGGACAGGGTCTGCTTGCCCAGCCACCAGCCAGCCTTTGGCGGCGTCACTGTGTGAAGCTATCTATAGCTTCATGGTCACTGTAAACGTGTTGTATTTGTATTTTGATCCATAGAAGGCTCTGTATTCCAAGCTAAATTAACCCAGCCTGGTTTGGTATGTTTTTACTCTTCCTATGTTTAAAATTGCATTTCTTAAAAAAACACGAACATTGTTGAACACTGATCAGTAATTTTGCTCTTTTAATAATCAATTTACTAATTGATGTTTATATGAGGTTCAAGATGACAAAATTGCCTTTTAAATGCCATTTGTTTTGTCTCTTCTGCTTTATCTTACCAGAATATATGCTTGATAAAGTTGATCACTGAAAGTCAAAGTTGTGCTATTTTTTATGAAGAAATGCTTCAGAGCGTTTAGCGTTAAACATAACGGCAATTTTACTCATGGGCGATTTTCTTTCAAAATACTGAAACAATTTTGATTAAGTTGTATGCTCATGGTCAAACAGGCATATCTTTGGATAGACTCAAGCAAAACAAAACAAATGGTATACAAACGTTTATTTAGTTATTTTGAAGCTCGTATTAGATATCAACTCAAATCTAGAATCTTAAATGATGAAAATAACACAGTCCACAAAATACAACATTTGTTTCTAAAAGTGGCACAAGCTAGATTTTGATCAAACATATCTTTAGATTGAGAAAAGTAAATACAATCAAATACACAGCATTTGAAAGCCAACTAAATTATCTTTCAGATTATATATAAATTACAGCTAAATACTAAGTAATCAATGAGTGCAATGACATGGAACATGCGCACCCTTTTTTAGGGACACCCTTTTAATAGCCTTTAATCCCATCCCTACCTAATCTCGCCAATAGAGAAGGAGTGATTTAAAACAATGCGTCAACACTCACATTTCACCACGAAATTTTCGAAGCAACACTCGGTTGTAAACGGGTCGGATATGATTTGTGACTGACTGTTGACTCACTTCCTGTTCTGATGTTGCCAGGAGAGGGCGCTGAGGACGCACTAATATTTCGGAATGTTCAGTTAGGGCAGATTGGTTAGATTCAATTTTGGTGATGTGTACGTTAAGGGGGACTTAAAGGGACATTAAGTGGTGTTGAAAATTTTAAATGTTTAAAAAAAATTACTTCAGAATTCAAGATGAACATTAAAATTGCCATTATTGTTGTTTCGACTAACAAAAACACAGCAAAACTTGATTAAAACAATATGGTTCGCGTTATGTATCACGCGTACTGCAGAGGGATACTGTCGGACATAAAATGCTCGTCGCGGCTGTACGAGCATTTTTTAATCATCGTTTCTTGTACAAAGAGGGCTGATTTTTCTTAATCCTTATAGGTGTAAGTTCAAACATGTAATACAATTATAAAAATATACTAATCCCAGTTTTTATCATAATTGAGGGCGCAGCCTCCAACACATCTCTTAGTGCCCCTTTTTGGAATTTTGTGAGTGCTGTAATTATTGAACTATTAAGGCCAAACAAAAAAAAGTTTGTCTCAAAGCTTGCGAAGGCTTCAAAATCGGGCGACGCGCGCTGTTTTTTGTCTTCCATTTTTTCTTTTTTTTACATTTCTTTTATTTGTGTGGCAATTTTTACTCTTACTATTTGCAACCGTTGACACTTTCTGATATTTTTTTTTTCTATTTGAAATGAATATTGTGATGTAGTTGTGTATAAGAACAATTGTGCAGCATTTTTTGAAAAATTGAGTCATGTAAAAGTTTGAGAAAAGGGAAATCTGCCGATATTTTTAATAAAAACTCGAAATAAAAATTTGTAGGGAAAAAAAAAATTGATTTGACAATTTTCTGCATTTCAGACGCGGTATTTTGGCATTTCAAAACCAATGCGCGCGCAAGCTTTGAGACGAACCTTTTATTTTGTTTGGCCTAATCAAAGTCATATAAAAGTATACATTTTTGGATGGGTTTGGGTCAGAGAATCCATTTTGGGCATACATTTTGACCAAAAATGTTGATTTTTTGAGAAAATCACAAACAAAAAAACCTTTTTTGACCAATTTTTTTTGGGACAAGCTAACAAAATTATTTTTGAGAAAAAAATGCCCAAAATTGCTTGATATACTATTAAAACACTAATTTAGAGACAATTTTCTCTATCTTTTTGCTAAAATTGCTAAAATTTGAAAAAAATCACCTTTTTGGCACTTTTTGGTCAAAATTTAAAAAAAACCTAAGTTTAGGTGAAAAAATGAGAGAAATGTCCCTAGATTAGTGACATAACATTAGAATCAAGCAATTTTGGGCATTTTTTACTCAAAAATAATTTTGCTAGCTTGTTTCAAAAAAAATTGGGTCAAAAAAGTGAAAATTGTGATTTTCTCAAAAATTCAAAAAGGTTGGTCAAAATTGACGCCAAATATGGATTCGCTGATCCATTTCCTTTCCGAAAATGTATACTTTTGTATGCATTTGATTAATAGTTCAATAATTTCAACACTCACAAAAATCAAAAATTCAAATCAAAATCTTCCTTGAGTCCCCCTTAAGGCATTCTTCAAGCGTTCCTTTTGTTTCCCTACATGTATCTATGGGGCCTCGAGATTCCATAAATGTATATGTATGATCCTTGCTGAAAACATCAACAGCACCCTCTCCTAGCAACAGCATCAGAGTATGGTTACTCCCAATGTTTGGAATATAAATGTGAGTGTTGATGAATTATTTTACAT
>CM069443.1:42710661-42780109 GCA_035610835.1 Ophiura sarsii | reverse complement strand
TTCTTTTTCAATTGCAAAGGGTACAAAATACAATTGTGTGCGAAACTAAATTTTTTACAGAAGTTTTAGACTAGAGTTAAAGATAATAGGATAAGAACAACAACGCCTACGACCTTCCATTTGTGTAATTTGTTGGCTCGTGTCTGCCTCCAACCTGTCTTACAAAATAGCATACAAAACTTGGCATATGTATTCCAATTGTATTCATGATTACAGCCCAGCAGATGTTTGCTTATGTCATATTTGGAAACCAATTAGCAATGATCAACATAGAAAAAAGAGCAAAATAAATCATGAAAACGTCACAAAACGAAACACGAAGGGGGAAGGGATTAGTTGCACAGAAAATTATAATTATTCATTATCAGCCCGGGGAGGGGGGGGGGTTACTCGTCTTAAGACGGTATACGGGGATGTGCCGCTCTAATGGGTAGCTTTTTGGGCACAAAATCCCTAAACATGGGGTATGATTTTGTGCTGGAAATCCCTAATAATGGGGTCACTTTTTACAAATGGGTCTATTTTCGCGAAATTGTTGTCTATTTTCGCAAAAATTTGCCAAAATTAGGTCTATTTTTGCGAAAATTTGCGAAAATTTGGTCTAAAATGAAGCAAAACCCCTAAAAATGGGTACCGATTTTTCCAAAATCACCCCTAAAAATGGGTATGGGTTTTGAATCTCCAGCGGCACACCCCCGACCAAACCAAATCCGAGTACCCCCCCTCCCCCCCCCCCCCCCCCCGGATTATCAGCCCAAAAACCCCACAATGAGTCATTTAGAAGTGGGATTAAACTTGGAAAAGTTTATGAATTTAATAAGCCACGCTAGCGTTCTTGCATTGGTTAGTTATACAGCCAACACTCATTATTCATTTGGCACCAATAATAATATAATAACATCAGATTTGGTTGGCCTATAGGACTACGCATAGACTATGAGGCGCTTCCTTTTCAACTATAATCGTCACACGCGCACACGTTCAACACTAGATGCCAGTTTCTATCATTACTGGGCCATATGAGGAAATTTACTTTGATTACTAGCTAAACACTGGAGCAAATTAGATTAGGTGTTCTTCTTATCAAGTACGAATCATCGTCAACCTGTTCCCTAGCTGCAGAAATAGGGACCAGTGTTGACCTTGGCTGCAACAGTAAATTTTGTTGTTGGAATATATCAACTTTGACTAGACTCTGCAAGCACGTTTTTGATGTTATCCTAGTAAGCAGTAAAGCTTGTCCAAGGATAACACCAAAACGTGTTGTGTCGGGTGCTGCAAACACAGATGTGCAGTAACAGTCTCTCTACAGTTGCTGATGGGTAGCAGTAGGGTTTGAGAATTATCACTGGTGGTAAAGCTGCAGACTGGAAGCTGGCAACTGATGGTGCTCTATTAACTGCCTCCATGTGCAAAAGTTGATTAAGTTATATTTTCTATACAGTTGAATCTATAACTCATCGAGAGCACTTCTTCACCGTGGTTACGCCTTGTTTAGAGCTCTTAAGACGTCAATCTTTGTGAGGAGGAAATTGAAACTTCTTGTTCTGGAAGACGAAAAACATATGTACATAATGCATCACAGTTATCTTATAATTTGTAAGCTGTGAATTGTGTCCATAGATGTATGTCTGTCTGTACCAGGAAAAAATCACTAGTGTGTAATTTTTGCTGGCCATTTGGAATTACTGTCTCTCCTGGAGTGGAATATACAAATATCAAAAACGGATATTTTATAGTGTGTTACAGCTTGGATTGCCAACATTTTTAACGAATGCAAAGCAATACATAGTGGATTTTATGAAACATTGTGCCTTATAAAATAATCCTTCGGATTTGTAAAGCAGCGAAGCAACAGCGGCTTTATTATGTTAGCGGCTAAATGCTAGCTAACTTGCATTGAATAGATCTTCACTCTATCAGGGTACCCCAACATTTGATGACAAATTGATTGGTATTACTTGGATATACACGGGGATATACATAAGCAAGGACAAATGGCCAGAATGGGAGGTAAAACTAGAAAACGAAGCAGCACCAAGAGGAGGCCAAGGAAAAAACCAACATTACCAACTGAAGCGTCAAAATTGAAAAGTGAGTGCTAAATTAATCTGCTTCAGATATATTGGAAATACATGCATTTCTGAGTCAAAATACTATTTATTGTTAGAATAGGTCAATAAGAGAGTAAAAGAAAAGAAAATAGAAATAATAAATCTACAATGTAAGAAAAAAGTCTTCGAACACTTTGTAGGTGTAATGGAAAGTGTTCCCTCTTCCCCCCTGATCAATGTTGAATCCCACAATTTGCCTACCATCAGCACAGGGCCTCGCAACATTGATCGGTGGGAAAAGGGGAGGGATATGAGTAAGGGGATACTTCAGGCTACCACTAGAAACAAGTTTAGATTTTCACGTGACTTAAATAACGTGCCTGTTATGGTCCAATAAGCATGGTAATTAGGGTCAGTTTTCGTACACCTTTTTTCTATGATTGTAAATCAGTTTATTTCACTCTTCTGCTTACAATACAATACAATACAGAAAGCATTAATTGCGCCATTTCCAAAAGGCTCAGAGCGCTTACAAGATAAAGCCTTAAAATTACAACTTAAACTACAAAATGTGAGTGTAACATGAGCATAGTACGTACAATATATTATAGCAATTACAAAATAGATTAGAAACAAAATATAAACAGAAAAACTGTTTAAGGGAACAAATGAGTTTTAAGAGCTTTTTTGAACACACTTGTAGATGATGATTGTCTAATACAGATAGGTAGCTTATTCCACTCTTTTGACGCACAAACTGTGAAAGTTCTATCACCAGCTAGAACTCTAGTGATAGGGTATTGAAGACGTAGATAGTCATTAGAAGATCGGAGTGGTCTCTTTGGAACATATAATGATAAACAATTTGACAAGTAGATTGGTCCTTGGTTATGAAGACATTTATAAACACACAGAAGTAATTTAAAGATGATCCTTTGGCGTATTGGAAGCCAATGCAGTGATTTTAAAAGTGGTCCAGGCGAATGTTTTCGGTCGACTTCAAATACAAGACGTGCAGCCCAGTTTTGCAAACGTTGCAGGCAAATGATGTAAGTAGATGGTAGCGAAGAGAGAAGGCCATTACAATAATCGAGACGTGAGAGTATCAATGAACGTACAGCATGTTGACATGTAGGTTGATCAATATATTTCCTGATTCTGCCGATATTTCGTAAATGGAAAGTAACCGTTTTGCTGACATTTGTGATATGTGATGACATGGTCATTTGTGAATCAAAGAAGGCGCCTAAATTCCTTACGGTCTTCACAGGTTGAATGTTTTCATTTCCAATAGAAAGAGTTATATCAGATGGCAGATGGTGTTTGCGATTGTATGTAGATGCGGCAATAAAGAACTCTGTTTTGCTATCATTTATCTTTAATTTGTTTGCAGTCATCCAGTTCTTAATATCAAATATACACTTTTGGAGTCGAGTTATTGCACTGTTAAGGTCACCCGGCACTTTGGGATCAAATGATATGTATAACTGCGTATCATCGGCATACTTATGATGAGACACATTATGATGATTTGCAATGATGCTTGTGTCCCCCTTTTTGTGAACATGGAGTAGGCCTATACAATGTAATGTCAACTCTCTCTTTGAGGGCTTGTGGAGTGACAGCTCATTTTTAGGAGTGCAGTTCGCTCTTTTTGGAGTGATTTCTACCCTGAATGGAGTGGAAATCACTCTGAAAAGAGTGAACCTCACTCTAGGAAAGAGCTATCCCTTGCCTGCACGAGCTCTGAAATAGTGAGGTTTTAGCTCTTTTACATACATGTGTTAAGGGTCACAGCATCACATCAATATGCAGGGGTTGTGGAAACTAAGTGGTAATATAAATTGTTTATGAGAAAGGAATCAATAAGTTTGAATTGCGAATCACGTTTTGAATAAATACATTCAAAATGGTAATTAAAAATCTGAAAAGATATGTATTTTTTGTGTGCACAGTTCATCTTTGTTATCCTGGTTTTGAGGGAGCAGCTAGTCTTGCGGTCAAAAACATTCTTAATCATGCCATATATACATGTCATCACTGTTCAGACATACTGGCGTGGCTCATCACCAAAAACAGCATTTTGAGAAAATCATGTTTGAAAATTGTCCAATTTTTGAAGACTCATTGGAGGGCATTTACATCAAATGTCAATATCATTGTCAAAGAACTTTAATAAATATACATATGTTTGTTACAAGCATGCTACAACAACAAACTGCAGTTATTAACTAGGAGTCATTATGTATGTCATGTGCCGGTATGTGAGAACATATTAAAAATTCGCTTTAAAAGGGAAAACCAAGATTCAAGTAAAATGCCATGTGCAAGGAGGTTCAGAAACTGGAGGAATCAAACTATGGGGAAATAATCGACCCGCCTACAAATGTCTCAGCTCTACATCTTTTATTTTCTTTATTTTGAACCTTGTGATCGCAACCAATTTCAACCCATTATACAACCCATATATCGAGGACTCTGCATTTAATTATTTTTCAATTATGATTAGTGTTACCCAAGTAATAATGCAATCATGTTCACTCATCGTAGCTGATTTGATTAAAGTCAGAAAGTAGTATATAAATGAAAGTTCATTGAAAGACATAGACTTCCTATTCTTCCTACAGTGATATGCCAGTATGTCAGAACTGCAGTTACACTGGTTTATGGCGGAATATTGTGATGTGCCGGTATGTCAGAACATATAATGAGGTTTCATGCCAGTGTAAAAACCATGGCATATCACACTAATTAGTGCTGTATCTCACTAATTAATTACCTTTTTGTCAAATTTGACAAAAGTTTCAAAGTGATTATGTAGTTTCTTAAGACAAAGTAATTCAAAGTTCTGAACTGAGTTCTGAGTCTGAGTTTATCTTTGTTATACTGATTTTGAAGGAGGAGTCTTGCGGTAAAAAGGCAGACCTCACCCCAATCGTGCAAACATACCTGTTCAGTAATGTTTTTCCTACGAAGCCTGAGATCAGTATGCCGATTTGAATTTGAAAAAAATATCAAAGTGATTATGTAGTTTTTTAAGACAAAGTAATTAAAAGTTCTGAACTGAGTTCTGAGTTTATCTTTGTTATACTGATTTTGAGGGAGCAGTCTTGCGGTAAAAATGCAAACCTCAACCCATTCGTGCAAACATACCTGTTCACCAATGTTTTTTCCTATGAAACCTGAGATCAGTAAGCCGATTTAAGTTTTCTTATGAAAAAACGGATCAGTCATGAGCTGAAGGGATTAACTGGGGAAGGATACGGATCAGCCATGGAGTTCCTGATGATATTGAGAGCTATACAAAGTTATTAAAATAGCTATTGAAAATGCAGTCATTGACTTTCTTCAATATTAGATAAAAGTCTTGTTGTATTATGGGAAAAAAACAAGTTGGATATTTAATTTATGATCAAATTATTTTGACCTAAATTTTTTTAACAAAGCCTAACATAAATAATTTTGAGTAAAAAATGCCCAATGATGATGTTAACTTAAGGGCAATTTTTTTTTAAACATAATCTAATATTTTTTGAAATTTTGACCAAAAAGTGAATAAAAAGTGAAAAAAAGGAAACTTTTTTTGTTGGCTCTTTTAAAAAAATCAACATTTTGGGTCAAAATTGATTCCAAATTTAGATTCTCTGATCCATTTTCTTTCTAAAAATGTATACTTTTAAATACATTTGAGTCATAATTCAATAATTACAGCACTCACAAAATTCAACAAAAAAATCCTTAAAATATCTAAATATCAGCACAAGATTGATCTATTAATCTGTTATGGATCAATTCATTGACCTACTTAATAATCTAACTAAGTGAGTGTCACTCGCTTGTAATTTCCTTCCTATACTACCCAGCTTTGAAGTAACGCGTTACCCACAGTGTCATCTTAACACTTTCCATGCGGCAGGCGTCTGCAGACGACATTCCAAAATTCCACAAAATGTTTCAAAAATGTCAACATTATTGAATTGAATTACCATATTTGGAATCATAATGAGAAATGCATTATAATAAGTACAAACATGCCTAGTATTGGTCTAAGATATTTATGCAATACACGAAAAGGGGAAAAAACACCATTTGATTTTGCCTTAGCTTTCGGCTAGCACTTGTAAAAGACTTTGACGATGGGGCTAGTGGTGGAGAGAAGAAAACACTATACAGAATGTACAAACATTTAGACAGCCTACCAACTGCTGTCTGTTCGCGGCTTTAGTGGGCACACCATTTAAATAATTTCTCCATTTTAATACACATAGTTCCTCGGTTAATTTCATTCTCAGAATTTGATCAGTTTTTTAAAATATCTTGTTTACTCATTGGTCCACTTTTTTGTGCAGATGTTTTCTTTTCTTTTTTATATTCAAACTTTTTGCTCAAAGTTTAGACTTTGTATAGGCCTACATTAGGATAATTTGGGTGCCTACATCTGTGGACTGTTGTTATTCTCTTGGCAAGTTACACCAATGCCCGAGTCTTTATGTTATTTATACCCTTACTCGGCTTATATTCTTTGAGCGATCCTCACATGAATTAAACTCAGTTTTGTTAGTCATAGGTTCTGCTATAATCATGTTTATAGGCCAATATTTATGTATACTGTAAAAAGTGGAAATTTTCGCGCTACATTTATTTTCGCGATTATCGCGCTAAAATCAGCAAGCGCGAAAATAAAAACGCGCGAATATATTTATTTTATATGTAGGTCTTTGTACAGAAGCTCAAAATCGCGAAAATAAAAACAAGCAAAATTGTTCAAAATGTGCGAAGCGCGAAAATTTCTATGCGCGAAAATTTCCACTTTTACAGTATCTGATATTCATTCATTTATCTACTTATTTCATTGTTTGTTTGTTGCATATAGATGGTCATATCATCGACCCCTAACACAGTGCAAGTACATGTGTCACTGTGTGATAATTGTGAACAATCATGATTAAATAGGAACACGTGAAGTGGATCTTTGCCAGAAAACAGTGACCAGAAATGGACTTTGTCACATACAATTATCAATCTGACTCTGGGCTTTTGAACTTTCAAAGTTCTCAAAAAGTCTTAAAAAGGGATCTTTGGAACCTTGGTTTTCAGATGGCTCCATCCAAAGAGCCTGACTTAAATAAAATATGTTGAGTAACTTCCCTTAGCACTGTAAACATATTGTCATATTTAACCATGTTAACCCCAACATCAGAACGTGAGGACCTTGAAAAAGTCAGATGGGAACAATGTTTAACAAAATTCAAGTTTGAATTCACTGTACTTCAGGAAGACACATGAATGCACGTGAAAGTTACAATAACACATATTCATATTTTTCCACAAAGTATAACTATTACTACTTGAGTTAAAGCAATATTATGTGATCTTTTTCAAATTTGTACACATTTTGTTCTCTCTTAAGTTATAGTGATCTTTAACTTATCAGGAATTTTCGAGATATCCTCTTGTATCAGTTTTCTGATCCTTGGTGTGTTTTGCTTCTATGTCCATTGGATTCCATTTTTTTACATTTTTTATCTGGAAAGACTTTCCTGGACTCATAAATCTATCTTGACTGTAAAAATCCATCACAGAACTTTAATAAATCTGCTTCCAATTTAAGGCATTTTTTTCAACATTTTTTAAAATCATAAAGCATCCATACTGTTTTATTCACTTGTGATCGTAGCCAGAAACACTGTAAAAGGTGTTGACACAGTGCCAAACCATGAAATTTAGTTTTACGAACAAACAACAACAAAAACACTCGTGAAAATGAACCATCGGATTAACCTGATAACTTATTTTCAAAACTTGATTTTCAAGTACTTAGGAAACTTATTATTCTGTAACTTAGACGATTTTTAGTTTCATGTTTATAAATGTATTTTGACGCAAACAATGGGTTTAGAGGGGGAAAATTAAAGATAGAGGGCGTTCTTGAAAAAGATTGCGTAATTTATTTATTTATTCACGGTATAAAAATAGCCAGCAGGCAGCATAAGCTGAAAAAGCCGGCTTTACAATATAAAAAATATATATATAAATATCAAAAATACATGCATAAAATTATTGCAACGAAATACAGACATCAGCAAAATACATTAATCATCCAAAACGCCATTGAGCTTTTTTATGATGTAAGGAATGGTGGATTTTTGGTATTTGTTGGTATTGCACAATGGTTGAGGAAATATGTTGCTGCGACGGAGGTTGTGGTTAATCGATCTCTTCTCTGGGAGAAGGTGGCGATGTCTTTCAGAGTTGAGGACCTGCTGACCAAATTTCAAAACTAATTCTTCCCTGCGATCGACAAGACTGGTGATGTTTAATTCGCGAAGCGCAGACTCGTAGTCTTGATATTTGTTGCCAAGGATGATTTTGCAAGTGCGCTTTTGAATTCTTTCAATTTGGTAGCTTTGATTTTTGGTCAGCGCAGGATGCCAGACAGCACAAGCATATTCCAGAATTGGTCGGATATATGTTTGAAAGATGGTCAGCATGTCCCCAACTGGGGCAGCATGTTTACGAAGAGCATATAACATAAATAAACGTCTACTGGCACGAGATATCATATTTTTGACTTGGATGTTCCATCCCAGATTGTTTTGGATTTCAAGACCAAGTAATTTCATGTGATCAACAACTTGCAGGACCTCACCACCAAGAGAAAGTTGTGGAAGCAAGACAGGTTTTTAAAAAAAAATTACATGCAAAACATGACATTTGGTTGGCTTAGGCAGCATATCGTTAACCTTACACCAATCATCTAAAGCATTCAGATGGTGTTGGAGCTGATGATTGTTTGTTTTAGAGTTAATAATTTCTGCCAGGGTGAGATCATCGACAAATTTCCATCGATCAGAAGAAGTTTCAGCAGCGTCATTAACCATCACAGTAAAGATACCGGGCCCTAACTTTGTTCCCTGTGGAACACCACACGTGATGGTTTTGAGACTAGAAAGTTTGCCTTTGTGCTTAACTCATTGGGTACGATGTGTCAAAAAACTACTGATCGTTGGAATTATTGAGGGTCTCACTCCGGAAGAAATAATTTTGTTAACAGCAACATTATGGTTTATTCGGTCGAATGCTTTTGTGAAATCAACCGCGACCAAAGTAGCATAGTTGGAAGGTTTGTCAATACCTGAGATAACATTATTTAACTTGTCAACAAGATAATGGGTTGTACTTGTATCTTTGACATTACCATATTGTTTAGTGTCAAGAAATGGGCTAAAATCATCCCTCAACCAAACTGCCAAAAAAGACTCAAACACCCTCCCCAAGATTTTTGTCAAGGCAATAGGGCGCAAATCATTAGCCGAAACAGGCTTTTTGACTTTGGGCACTGGAACAATGGAAGCAGTTTTCCAAACAGATGGGAATTTGCCTTCCTGCAGACTAGCATTGAAGATTTTTGTCAGAGGTTCTGCCAACTCATAGGAGAATTCCTTAATGATCTTGATAGGAATATCTTCTGGATGACCTGCCTTGGAAGCATTAAGTTTACCTAAGCAGTTCTGAACCTCCCAAACATGTATTGTTGTAGGAGAAAGGGCTGGTAGGTAGGAAGGCAGAGATTCCAATCTGAGTGGCGGCAATTGACAGCAAACACTAGAAAAATGCTCATTTAGCTTATCAGCTTGTTCAATGACAGAGTCACCTAACCCGGGTAAATCAAAATCACCAGTAATATGCCTTCAACTATCAACAATGGTTATATTTTTGTTTGCCAAGCATGCACCCTTAACCATATTTAGGTCAGTATTTGGAATTGGGGAAGCAATAAATTAATCTATAGGCTAGTCAGAGGTAGATCAGTTATTAAGCCAAGGTCAATATGAAAATGACGGATGCAATGTGGATGCAATAAAAGGCACGTCCATAAGTACTTACATAAGGAAATAAGATGTTGATTTTATTTAAAATGGTACAAAAAAGAAAAGAAGAAAAGATAAGGTTTTACCAAGGATGCTGAAAAATGTGTATATCTGATGCTGTCCCATAAAATCAAACCTTATTGCTGTCCCATAAAATCAAACCTTATTGCTGTCCCATAAAATCAAACCTTATTGCTGTCCCATAAAATCAAACCTTATTGCTGTCCCATAAAATCAAACCTTATTGCTGTTCCTTTAAATCAAACCTTATTGCTGTCCCATAAAATCAAACCTTATTGCCATTCCTTTAAATCAAACCTTATTGCTGTTCCTTATAATCAAACCTTATTGCTGTCCCCTAAAATCAAACCTTATTGTCGGCTACAGGCAACACAAACTTCTACAGCAATAGAACTTTTGCAATAATGATGCCTATGATTTGGAACAATTTACCACCACTTAGTTGCTCAATGTTATCTCTTGGCTAATCTAAGAAATGTCTCAAGACTCATATCTTGAAGTCTGCATATGATCCTTAATAGATTAGTATACTATTTGTTAGTGTGTGTGGGGGGGGGGGGGGGGGGGGGGGGGGGTGGGGGGGGGGGGGTATTGATATATGGTTTGCATGACTTATCTTCAGCTTTTGTTCATCTACTACATTTTCTGCTGGTGACTGTTGTGCAGGCCCTGTGTCTTTTTTAATATGCTGTTTCTGTACAGGTTTCTCATTATTTTGTTTTAATATACTTGTTATGGGGTGCTCTATATAAGTGTTTGCATTGTTGCCGTCCCTTAAAATCAAACCTTATTGCCGTCCCTTAAAATCAAACCTTATCGCTGGCCCTTAAAACAAAACCTTATTGCCGTCCCTTAAAATCAAACCTTATTGCTGGCCCTTAAAACAAAACCTTATCGCCGTCCCTTAAAATCAAACCTTATTGCCGTCCCTTAAAATCAAACTTTATTGCCGCCCCTTAAAGTCAACCCTTATTGCCATCCCTGATAATCAAACCTTATGGCCGTCCCCGAAAATCAAACCTTATTGCCGTCTCTTAAAATCAAACCTTATTGCTGTCCCTTAAAAACAAACCTTATTGCTGCCCCTTAAAATCAAACCTTATTGCCGTCACTTAAATCAAACCTTATTGCCGTCCCCGGGAAACCAAACCTTATTGCCGTCCCCGAAAACAAACCTTATTGCCGTCCCTTAAAATCAAACCTTATCGCTGGCCCTTAAAAACAAACTTTATTGCCGCCCCTTAAAGTCAACCCTTATTGCCATCCCTGATAATCAAACCTTATGGCCGTCCCCGAAAATCAAACCTTATTGCCGTCTCTTAAAATCAAACCTTATTGCTGTCCCTTAAAAACAAACCTTATTGCTGCCCCTTAAAATCAAACCTTATTGCCGTCACTTAAATCAAACCTTATTGCCGTCCCCGGGAAACCAAACCTTATTGCCGTCCCCGAAAACAAACCTTATTGCCGTCCCTTAAAATCAAACCTTATTGCCATCCCTTGAAATCAAACCTTATTACCGTCCCTTAAATCAAACCTTATTGCCGTCCCTTAAAATCAAGCCTTATTGCCGTCCCATAAAATCAAACCTTATTGCCGTCCCTTGATATCTCCAAATGTCACATTCACCGCATTACATCCAAGTTGTTGTAAAACATAATTCTGATGTTGGCCTATATAGAAAGAGGCTAATCAAATCCATGAAACTTGAAGAAAATGGAAAGAACAACAGGGCATTTGAACCCTAAAATAAGATTTAATGAACAAAGACAAATATATTGACAGAAATGGTTAATATGTCAAAATGTGTTTACAGATTTTGAATGATGTGTTTACAAATTTCCCATGGCAACTTAAAAATGTCCCAAAATTTATTTACAAATTTCCCTTGGCAACATGAAATTTAACACCTGCATCTCCACTGGAAGTATGTCAGAGGAAATTTAGCCATCGTTTGGTGAGTGAGTATTTGTTAAAATTATCGAATAGGTATGAGATTTCCAACAGTGTTTTTTCTTCTTCTGCTTTTGGTTTCATAATAAATGCAGGGGAGTCCACTCTCCATTCTAGATGTGCCACTGAAATTGATAAGGATAAAAGTTTCACAGAAAGATAGAAATTCATCATTCAGTATACACTCCACAATATGCCGTCATTCCCCCCCCCCCCCCCTCCCCCCAATGGTTAAGGCACTGTCTTCCATAGGGGGTGTATGGATTCATCTGGAATAGTCAAATATCAGTCCCCTTCCCCACAACCTTTCACAGCCAAATCTCTGCATTACTTATTTAACCAACCATCTTTCATGTTTTGTTCCGTTTCAGTGCTGCAAGCAGACCTGCTGCAGTCTCAGCAAGAAATCAACAAGCTTCTGGAAAAGTTAGCAGATGTCAACAGAGAAAAGTAAGTATTTCACAATAGAGGTTATCCATGTTGCCATGTGAAACGAATTACACTGGGAATCAAACCTGGCCTATACTAAAGGGTTCAACAAAAGAAAGTATACCACTTTGTTTATGTCATTTTGAGTAACATTCAATTTTTGTTTGACCAAACAGGCTAGATAGGCATTTAGATGAATCTTTTAGGCATACTTTGATACCAAATTTGCCCCCTAACAACAAACATTCACAGCTTTATACATAGTGCATTGTTTGCCAACTAGGATTTCTCCTCTTGGCCCACATAGTGAGAAAAGTGATGTGATCAAACAAAATGAGTTGGAAGTCGCCAATATTGATTTTGAGATATAACCAAACCAAGGTAGGGGGGGGGGGGGGGGGGGGGGGGGGGTGGTGGCATTCTTTTGTTTTCTATTGTTTTGAATACCATCCAATTGCCATTAATGTAACATTGCAAATACCCAATAAAATCACATAGAAAACTGACAATTGTTATATATTTTTCAGTCTCATTTTGGTTGATCGCATCACGTGCAAGTCTGTATTTTCAAAGTGCCACCATTATTGGGCGAAAAAGTTCACTTATTATATTACATTGTGGCGTCAGTTCAGGGGAGATAAGGGACACACACACACACTTTTTTGGTAAAGTGGCACACCTGTTCAAAATCTGTTGCACAAAAGCTAAACAACTCCAAACCCCTCGGCATTATGGTCCAATAATTGTGACAAAAAATCAAGAATAAAATGTTATCTTGTTCCTTTTTATAAAAGATACATTTAAACTTAAATTTTCCAAACCCAAATTGATCCCTTAAACTCTTGCAAGCAGCTTTGTTCAGGTATTTATTAAACTCTGGCACAATCGGTTTCCTAGTGATGGTCAGTGTGTGTTTGGCATCCATTATAGTCAGAGAACTTCAGCACTCTTTAAAATAGCCAACGCCAGCGTTCTAGTTAATGAGTGTTTATGGGTGGGGATATTCATGACCCATACGATTGGCCAATCGGATTACAGATACCTCGACGCGTCAAACTGCTCAAGATAACACTGTTGTGATGCTATTCTACAACTCATTCCGTGTTTATGCTTGTACGCAGTTGTCACAGAAAAAAAGTGCTGAACTTCTCTGACGCCGACTACAGTATAGGATATCCAGGCCAGTTCTCCCTAACTTCTGAAATAGATGATGAGTACTTGACTATTTTGATACCCTACTTAATCAGACAGGTTTTTTATATTATTTAACTTAGGACTTAATTCTAATTACTGCATCTGTTTCAATATCCAATTTAGCCTAACTGTTTTAGCATATTCCATGACACTGATAAGCATAGCTTTGGCCAATCTGTTTTGACAGCGTACGTGTTGGGGACTCGATCTCCACAAGATTTGGTTTGAACACTCCGACAGGTTCCCTTGAGAAAGGGGGGCCTATTTCAAGACACTTCCCAAATCCACCACCCATGGGTCCACCCAGGATTACACTACCAATACTCTTGGGACTTGAGGTTAGGCATTGTCATAACACAAAGTCTTGTGACCATGATCTTTCCTTCCTTTAGGACTTATGGAGGTTGGTACTCTTTGAGGTTCAACTACATAGACGTGATGCGGATGCAGCAATGTCAGTGTCCATAACAAATAGACTTCTAGTAGTAAGAAAACAAACCACGACAAGATGTTCGTTGTAGTGGTTTCCTTTGGTTGTCATATCAACAGGGTTACTTAATTATGAGGTCACCACACTCTCCCACGTCAGAAAACCAATATGGTCAAAATAATAATTGGAATAATTTGAATCATAAACACCAAATGAAAAACTATAATGATCCAAATCTCCATTTTGGTGCTTTATTTTCATACCCAATCTTCAAGGTTTTGTGTGTTTTATTCAACTGTTTGTTACAATTTGTTGTTCATGAAGCTGTCCTTTTTCGGGAAGTATTACCCATAATCCCTTGCCAAAGTATACATTACTTGTAGTAATCATGGTAATCATACCAAAAATACCAATTTATTTATTTAAACCAAAGATGATAGAACTATGAAACATTGACGACCAGTAAATGAGTCAAGATAGTAAATAAACCGTTTAGTCATAAGTAATAGCTATTATTTTGGGATTTTCCTATTATATTGTAATTAAGAAGTTGGGCTAATTAGTTCATTAAATATTCAAACACTTTTATAATTGTATGATCTTCCATATTACAGAGTTAGAGTAAGTCACAAATAAAAATAAAGAATCAATATTCATTTATTGTTTGTAGTCTACTTCGTAAACCTCAAATCTATATAATGGATTTAAAATGAGCTGCTGAACACTGAGAATGACACTAAAACCTATCATTGTATTATACAAAATGTTTCACCTATTTTGAAATAGGTCTATAATCTGATTCATGTCTAATTTATATGATACAGATCTCTTGTGTTATGAAATGAGGGTTCCTTTATTGGACTAACCAACATTATTGCATTGCATTATGGGTAATGCTTCCCAAAAAGGAAAGCTTCCTGAACAAGGCATCGTACCGCCCAACTGATAATATGTGTTTATAAGAACGATGAAGATTCACTTGTTTCCTGAAGCTGTAGAACAGGGTACCGTTTCAATTGAGGGCGCTCTATTTAGTGATGCACTGCCGTCATTTTTACACGGCGATTCATCAAGTGACGGAAGTCCGTCACCCGCCGGAATACAAAAAACACTTTTCAATAGAGGGCGGGCTTGGAAACGGGGCTGCGTTTCCAAGGGAACGGCCTGACGTCATAGTGATTTTGCCGATTTTAAACAACGAAATAACTCTCTTATCACAGTGATAACCGTTTCAAAGGCATCACTTCTGAATACTATAGCGCTTATATTTAATGTAAAAATTATCACACTTACCCCAAAAATTCTATAAAATGGTGTAATCTCGTCTAGAAAATGGTGGTCTCTTCGCAGCAAACCGGTCAAAAAAGACATAACTTTAGCTTGTGTCGTGTGATGTTGGGGTCAAAAGTTCAATTAAATCATCGAACTGGATGTCGCAAGGAAATCTGGTACCTTATGCTGCCCTCAACTCGATGGATAGTTACTTTTTATGCAGATAATTGAGAGTAAAAGTCGAAAATTCAATCATTGCACAAATTGACAGGTGTGCGTTTCCCTGGTTTCGTACACCCGTCGTTTAGAGCGCCCTCAATTGAAACGGGGCCCGTTCTACAGCTGACTGCTAAATGAGGTACTCTCTGTTATTCTCTATGAATGTTGTACAATAATTTGTTTCAATAGTTTTGTTGAAATATTATTATTTTTGCTAACATGGTGTGCTCTAAAAATGAAATAGTGCTATCAAACATGTCAAAATAATGCAATATCCCTTCCCCAGCCATTCCATCACTGGCAGACCTGAAACCAGCGGTGGGGGGCGGGGGTGAATTTGGTCAAAAGTGGACCTTTTTTGCCCCACCCCTGGTTACGGGCCTGATCACTGAGCCACACCAAGCAAACCATAACCTTTGCATAATTGTATTTTTAGCAAACCATAACCTTTGCATAATTGTATTTTATATAGGTCAGATATGGTGGCCAATGTAGTTCATATGGAGTTGTTGAGGATGGCAGATGAGAGGGCAAAGAGAGCAGAGTTAAGAGCTATGACGTTGGAACAAGAGGTAGGCATTCTTGTAGTTAACACTTTCCATGTGGCTATTAGTTTTACCATTACAAAACAGATTTTTCAGAAACCTTTCTCAACTTTCAAAGTCTATCTCAAAGATCACTTAACCAATACTAGGCATGTTTGTACTCATTGTAATGCATTTCTCATGGTGATTCCAAATATGTTGATCAAATTCAATAATGTTGATATTGTCGGAAAAAAAATTGTGAAATTTTGGAACTGTCGTCGGCAGACGACTGCCACTTAGAAAGTGTTAAGAAAAAGGTTCTTTAATGCAGGGCATGATGACAATGGAGGATTGAGAAAGCAGAGGCATAATATCATAAAATGGGGAAGAATGCAGTCACCTGGCCGGGAATTTGTGATGGGAGGGGGGGGGGGGGTGAGGGGAGGCCAATTTGCAGAGCCAAAGGTGACATTAGAATGGATTCTAGCAGTCGCCAAGGAGAAGTGACAGCGGAAGCATCAGAATTTATGGGGAGGGGGACAATTTAGGGGGAGGGGGCAGGAACGTACATGTTCTATAGCGAGCTTGGCAAATTTTAGGGGGTATGCAGATAGGGTTGTGAAATTCTGTGGGAAAAAACCTGGGTCAAAACATTCTGGATGAATCTACTGAAAGAGATATAAAAAAACCATCCAAAACTAAGTTTGACCTCATTTCGCTTACTAGTATCACGAAGCCTATAATATGGGCGTGTTTTAAAAGTAATGATTGTGAGTTGTGTTCTGTATATTTCCATTTAGCTCCTCTGTCATAGAGAGACTTAGCATTAGCTTAAAGATTAGGTCAACATCCAAGCTTGAATTGCTTGATATTTAAAATCATTATACTATAATATTGCTATACAAAACAGGACAATCATGAAGGTATACTTTAGTCAATTAAACCAGTGTTAATTTGGCATACTATTATTAACCTTAATTGATTACTTACCATAAACACTTAAATTATGATGAATAACTTCCTAAATTCAGCATAATGACCCCCAACTCTTCATAATGGATGAAATCATGAAATCATATGAAAAAGTCAAGGCATATCAAGTAAATGCTCGACCACTGCATACTCACTTAATATGGGGTAGGTTTTTATTCTGAAGTGAAAAAATGAAAATGATTTTCAGATTGGTATGAAAATCTTGGTCACACATTTGTATATTGTCGAACTTGGCACCTCAGGAACTTTGTTCCTGAAACGTAGCACATTGCATGTTACAACATGTAGGTTCATCAGGATTGTTTATAGAAATAGTAGGAAGGATGATTTTCTTCCAACAAATACATCTATAAACACATTTAATCTATAAACACATTTCACACACTTTTTCCAAGCATGGGGTAGAGAAATTGGGAGATAATAAGAATAATAAGGGCCTCCCTGTTTTAAGATCACAGCAACAAACATTCAGTAATTGCGATTTAGCACAGAAATTAATAACAAATGTGTGAAAAATAGCAATTAACAATGGCCTCCCTAACCAATTAGGACAAGAAACACTTACATTATTTGACTCGGCCTTATACTTTCCACTATGGATATGTCATAAGAAAATCATCCTTCCTACTAAATTGCATGTTACTTTTGATCATTCACAGGTGACCGAAGATGAAAATAATCAAATTCATTGCAACACCATCTGAGTCATCTTATTATACAAGTCAATGTCAAATATTACATGAAAATATGATCTTAAATTGAATCTTTGAGGCAAGACTTCAATCTGAGATATAGAAACCAGTTATGTAAGAGCACATTCTATCTGCTTTAAGATGATGCCTATTTGTTGAAGGAAGACATAGACTTTCAAATCTCAAGATAGGTTTGCAAGAGCCATAGTTTGATCAGTTCCAAATTGGCGAAGTCACAGCAGCAAATGAATACAGAAGGACGCGGGCACATCTGAAGGCAACAAGCGCACAGTGCATCATATGTGTGACGCGTGCTTTGGGGAAAAAAACGCATGCATGTGGCCATAATCGCACGAGTACGCTTGGATTACTTTTTCGCGCAGAGAGATAAAAACGAATGATACTCACTAAATTTGGAACTGATTAAACTATATATAGTATCCCGGCATTATTTATTTATTTTTCACCAACTTCATTGGCTTCTATCAACACTGTATTTGCCAACAACATGTCAAGTGTAAATGGGACATTCTTAATCGTTAAAACTGACTACTGTAAAAGCCAATATTTTTGCGTAAAGATATTTTTGCGCATTTTGAAATCATAAACATTTCGCGAATTGTTTGTTTTCGCAGGCGACCTTCTGGATGCACTGCATGAATGTTGAAAACAATATTTTCGTGTGTTGTAATTTTCACATATAATTATTTTGCGCGAAAAGCGCGAAATTAAAACCACCGCGAACATTTCAGCTTTTACCGTATTTATAAATGGAAGATGGTTCCTCATGCACTTTAACATGAACCTTCATACCATAAATCTATTCTCAAACTCATATCAACTTTTACACGGCGATTCATCAAGGGACGGAAGTCCGCCGCCCGCCGGAATACGAACAAAAACCACTTTTCAATAGAGGGCGGGCTTAGGAACGGGACTGCGTTTTCAAGGGAACGTCCTCTTTTAAACAACCACAGAAAAAACCGTTACTGTTTAATAATTTATGTTCTCTTCCTCCTTTAGCTGAGACATATGAAACAACGTTACCATGGTGATATTGAGATCTATCCAATGGCGAAGATGTACTCAGAATACCAAGAGGATCGTGAGAGAGGTAGTGGCAGCCATTCTGATGGTCAAGACACACCGCCGAGTCTACCACCTAGACCATTTGATTATACACAAGCCTACAGCCCCCACATGGGCAACGGTAACAGACCAAGAAACGCCTCGTCTCCTGCTTCACCTCACATGTTTCGCAAGATCTGCGAACCGGACAATGAATTTGATCGTTCAAGACAGATGAATCGCAACCACAAGAAGTCTCCCACGGAGATGCGCAGTCAGTCAAAGTCTCCCAAAAGAAGCGCCAGAATCAATACCAATATGATGCGGGCACACTCCCAAGGTGGAGCGGACAATAATCACAAAGTGAACCTTACAACAAACCGGGTGCAAACGAAAATCGAGCCCAAAGCAACCAAATCGACTAGTAATCACAAGACATTTTTAGATCGGGTGCATTCAAAGTTCTTTGCATCAAAGAAGAAGGATGCTGTTACACCGTGTGATCTACCAGATATTAATACTCTGATGCAGTATGCAGTTAAGGCAGAATATGAAACGCCGACGGAATACATGAAGAATTACACAGGAACACCACTGATCAAAAATAATAATCAAAGGAATACGAGAGGTAAGTTTTTTCTTGATTTTTAAAAATAAACCCATTGTTTTTATTTAAATTGATTTTTGCCTGCAGACTCTGATGTGTTAGCTTCCAAGATGAACATTGAGTAGGTCAGGGTCTGTGGTCAGATGGATGCAACAGGTCAGATAGATGCAACTGGTCAGATGGATGAAACTTGTCAGAATATTGGTTAGCATGCATGGTTTACGGAGGCTATAGTGTCATTCAAAACTCTTGTCACGCTTTGAAGTAGAATCCCTCATCAATATCATTTTATCCCATTCTACTAGCCCCCTTTTGACAATTCTGGTAAAATGTCTCTCTTCTCACATTGAAAGACACCCTGATGTATAAGCGTTATGTCAGTGCTTACAGTTCCGGTGATATTGGCATCTCATCGCCAGGAGTTGTCTTAGGAAGAACACATATGCCAGTGCATTAGAATCATTATACAGACTGTCCCAAAGTGATTAGTACCCATCGATGCCATCAGTTTATTAATTATATTTTCATTGTGAAAATCAATCATGAGATTAGGTCTGTTGTTTTTCCCCTCAATGATGTGTACGAATCATTTTGGGACAGCCCGTATGCCTGAAGATGAGCTGAAAACTGATCACTGGAAATGTTCTAATGTCACGTTCACATGTCATTTGTGTGACTGGAATATGCTATGATGTCCTACCTTCATGTTTCATTCGGTAACATCTATAAGAAGATCCTTTTCAAGTTCAAGTCTTTATCAAATGTGTAGCTAATTTGTTGAGGAAGCGCAAACTTATGTTGTGGAATTTCAATTTACAAATTGATTTAACCAATCAGATTAAGAGGATTTCCTTGATGTCATACAGGCTGATATAATTATAATGTTGCTAGATTGGGTGAAAAAGGGAAAGAGATGTCGAACTCAACGGTATCACTAAAACCTGCAACATCACACGGAAAAGGTGTATGTCTCATATTGCCACTTATGGAACTATAGTTTGATCAGCTCCAAATTGGTGAGCCTCCTTATAGCAGCGAATTATTACAGAACAGTAGCAGGCTAAAGGAAGGGCAAGGGGGGGGGGGGGGGGGGATTGCCCCGATCCCCCTCACTCCTTATATATATATATTCGGTCATTGTTGGTTGAGATTGGCACTGTTGGTTTATTTGACAAGGGGAATCTTGGAATTATTATGGTCAAAAAGTACAAAGATAGCAATTGGTTTGAGCTACACACACATATGCCCCAACAAATTAGTTTGATTTAGAAGCGTGTTTAAAGCCTCAATCATGGTAACGTTAGTGTTAAATATCAAATGTGTAATGAATTCCACCGACAACCTAAGCAGTCAACAGTGAATTCATGCCATGCATGACTCCCTTAAAAAAAGTGCATATATGGGGCCTTCACACCAATTTTGCTTTTATGTTAACGATATGTTTTTGTTTTAAGTGTTGTAAAATGAAACCAGGAACGGAAATATATGAAGCATACACGTCTCTCTTTATTATCATCTTTTTATTCTTCATAAGAACAAATATTTGATACCGTCAATTAATTTTCCTGCCATTCCACAGTTGGTGTATTATTGGACTAGTTTCATCAGGAATTCAAAAGAACATTGAATAATTTGTTGTTAGAAAATTCCAAAATTTTAAGTAGGAAACTTACTTTTTCCATATTGGTTTTATTAGTTGCGAAAGAAAGTTTGCATGACTTTAAATAAAAACACAGCGCCATCACTACTGTCATAATTGTGATGAATAGATATTCTTACCAAGGATTGAAAATAAAACGTTTGCATAATCTCCCTTTATAAATTCTGCGATATTTCAAAATTACAGTAGTTTCCCAACTCGATCTTTTATTGATGTTCATTCTCACATTACAAAATGTGTCATATTCACACACAAAAATTAGTTACACTTTTTGCTTTGTAATCGCGTGCAGCAGCAGCAGCAATTTTTAGCAAATGGTCGGCGGCAGTGTGGTTCATTTAAAAGTGATGGTACGGAGAACAGTTGAGTCTTTTTCAAGGTCAGAGGAAATCACATATTTGATTTAAAAGACTAACATGTCTCTAATGACTGTTAGCGTACCCTGTGGACTATTATTTTCTTGTTTGAAATCATTGAAATAATGACATGTTTAACTAATCAGAGATTTCCTGAGTAGTTTAGCCACTGTTGCTGTCGCTATTTATTGGTGCGACGTATAGCTCTGTATGGACTTTTCAGATAAGTATTTCTAAAAGCCTAAGTGTTGGCGATTTGATCAGGGGACTTAGTTTGTAGGCTTTGAAACATTAATGGAGTCCAGTTGGGTGATTAACGGAAAAGGATGAGGAAATCAACATCACTTTAGTCATAGCAGTAAAGTGCTGGAGTTGAGTCCACCCTATCCGAGTCTGAGTCCTTACCTCTTGAGTCAGAGACCGAGTCCTTACTGTCCTTGATATCCGAGTCCAAGTCTGAGTCTTTATATGTATTTTAAATGTTGGTAACATGTAATTTATTTTGCTATCTAGCGGCTATCGAGGGGGGGGGGGGGGGGGGATTTGGTCAAAAGTGGACCTTTTCCATCATGTGGACCTTTTTACCAAGGGGACAAATTTGGCAAAAGAGTTTTGACCTTTTTGAGGATTTGAAAATGTTAGGAAGATGGGGGAGGGGGGGGGGGGTGTATCTGCCACACCTGACCCCACCCTCTCAGCTATGAGCCTGTGTCTGCCATCAGCAAATCAGAATAAGATGTCAGCGAGCCCTAAATGGAACAAAGCTTGTAATAGTTCCAAATTGGTGAGCCTCATTGCAGCAGCGATTAACTGGGCCAGGTGCCAGTGGCGTAGCCAAGGGGGGGCAAGGGGGGGCAGCTGCCCCCCCTGTGGGGTTCTCTGCCCCCCCTGTTGCCCCCCCTGTGGGAAATGTCAGTTGAAATAATTTGGGACTAACCTATTCACAACACAAGGAAATTCAATCCTCAATTTGGTTGTTGCCCCCCCACCAAAACTCCCGGCCCCCCCTTTGCCCCCCCACTGAGAAAAACCTGGCTACGCCACTGCCAGGTGCACATCATATGCGTGATGCATGCTTATGTCACCAAAATCAACAAAAAAGTGCACATACATTGAATTACAGTCAAAGGTGATTGGTCTCAGTGAGGTGCATTTGGCTTCAAGACCCAGCTGTTATACTGTAAAAGTGGAAATTTTCACGCTACATTTATTTTTGCATTAAAATCAGCAAGCATGAATATATTCATTTTGTGTGTATATCTATGAATGGAAACTCAAAATCGGGAAAATAAAAACAATCAAAATTGTCCAAAATGTGCGAAGCGCAGAAATGGCCACTTTCACAGTATAACAGCTGGGTCTTGAAGCCCATGCACCTCACTGAGACCAATCACTTATGACTGTAGCTGATATGCATAAAGCAGACATGAAACAAGTTCTACACTTTATGAGGAGAATATTTACCTTTGTTATGTTTCAAATGACTAGGTGATAAGGTCCTGTTGAGGTGCATTAAAACTGTGTATCAGTTGTTATAGAAGTAACTGTGAAGAAGCAAAACATTTTCACTTGGAACTGAGAAATTGCACGAGGGGCGTAGCCCCAAGAGAAATTCCAAGGTCTCAAAGTAAAATATTTGATTCACTGACAAAACAACTGGTCAAAGTCATCACATCAATTTAAATAGTCATTTGATGATACCGAAGTTACTTATTTATTTTAAAAGTTACACTATGGCAATTTGACAATGCTTCACCCATTACAAATCAATCAATCTGATCGAAAATGGTGCAAGCAAACCACTCACACGTCGTCGCATAACTACTGCATTGTGCAAATACGCCATGTGTTTGTGGCATTTCGTGTGTTTTGGTGATCGAACTTGATACACATTATATGTGGTGTTACTGAAGTTTACGCGGAGGTACTTGGTTCTCCGTTAGTGACCTGCACTTATTTGTATACCAGTTAAAGGAGTTATTTGATTGGATTGGGTTGCACATATCGCGTATATTCATGAGGTTTTTAATTCACTATCCAAGTGTTACATGTAATCCGATTTATCACTATATATACTAGATCACTGAGTATTGAACCCTGATCGAAGTGATCGCCACATAAAGTCTGTTGCGGGAACTATCACACCAAAAGGTGTGTGATCCAGTTACCAGGGTGTTATATTATCACTTTAAGTCCAAGTTATATAAGCTATGCTCCACTGGAGGCTAACTGGTACTTGCTCCTGGTTTGCAGATAGACACAAGAATCGTTGTAATAAAGTGCCCTTTAGCATGTTTAGGCTACAGTTTCTGTACATGCAGGCCTATAGCAAACAGCATGGATGGGTGGACTTTGAGAACAGTCTCTTCTCTCGACAAATAATACACGAAGACCAGATTGAATCTTTTTGGTTGCGCCCTCATTTGCCAGTTTTAGATATCAACATCATTTTATTCACGGCACCACCCATGTTCACCACTTATCTACCAAATAAACTATCAATTGTTAGGCCCTACTCAATCACTTGAACATCCATTTCCCTTTAATACAAAATGAAATCGATACCGCTTGAGACACGAAAATCAACCACTGTTGTGTGACTGTAATAGGCCATGCACAAAATAACGTCATCAAACACAATATTTTGTCATGTCATTTTGTCATGTTATTTTGTTCTATTTATATAATTGTTATCTAAAAGAAGCTAAAACAAATCACCATTTAATCATAGAAACATAAACCGGGCTGTTGGTGATTTGATAGTGAATTCCATCTTCCCCACACACAGGCCCGTAAGCAGGATTTTTTTTTTTTGGGGGGGGGGGGGGGGGCGTATTTTCCGGAAAAGGTACATTGGTACAAAAAAACCCGTAAAAGGTTGCCCCCAATTTATTTTTTTAGTCATCTCAGACAATTTTAAGGGGGGGGGGGGGCGGGGTTAGGACATGTTTAAGTCCAAAACGGCCCGAAAAAACGCTCTACACAATGGGAAATGGGCCGTTTTTCGGAAAATTGGGGTGGGTGGGGGGGGGGGGCATTTTCACACAAAAAAGGTACATTAGTAACAAAAAAAGGTACATTGGTACCAAAAAAAGGTACATTGGTACAAAAAAAGGGTACATTGGTATAAAAAAGGTACATTGGTACAAAAAAAAGAAGGAATTTTTTCAGATTTGGGGGGGGTCCGCCCCCCCCCCTAGTTACGGGCCTGCCCACACACATAACATGCATGTAAATCTACATAATTCGGAGGGCTTGCTGAAATGCTGCGTTCGAGAGACACAAAATTGCCATCAAATTTCAATTCTTTCCCCGTTACTATTTTTATAGAAAGCGATATCTAAAATCATGATTTTGTGCTCGTAATATCGACCAAAAGCTGGGTTCATTTGGTAAAAATAGCGATATTAATTATTATAAAAAAGTAATATCTCACTCAAATTCTGTCCGATTTTGTTACTGTCTTTGACATTTAGTGTATACAATTTGAAAGAAATTAAAGCATAAAATAAAACAGCGATAATCTGGACCTCAGGGTGTAAAATACATTTATCTGCAAATATAGAGGGCTTGATGACGTCACAAGGATGCAATATTTTTAGAAATAAATACTGCCCTCATATGGGACTATTACGATCTGTTGTGGGGGTCGCGGATCAGCGAGCAGGAAAACATGTTCATTTGATTGTGAATAATGTAATGCATGTATCAAAATGGTTTACATTTGTATGGATGATTCATGTATGCAAACGAAATTTTAAAATCAAGTCATAATTACTTGAGACTTTTTGGCTGTATAGGAAACTGTTTCACATTAGTTTATCCCAGGATTAAATACCCACAAATTATATTTGAATGTCATTAAAAAAGGGTTAATCAATGTCACAATGTCAAGGTAATCTATATGAGTAAAGTGCTATCATCAAGACCAGGGGTGGGGTTGAAATTATACACTCATCTTAACCCTAACTCCCTGACCGAGCTAACGGGTCTGCTTCAAAAAATGTATGTTTTTCTCGCCATTGCTTCAAAAAATGTATGTTTTTCTCGCCATTTGATAGCTTGGGAGAGCTTGGCACGAGAAAGACCGGATGATTGTGCAGAACCAGATCGTAGCAGCGTAGGAAATTGTAGGTAGCGTGTAGGATGGTTATGGTTAAACATGTTAAAGGAACATAAAAAGATGAGTTTTAACCCCAACTCCCTGGGCATGGTTTTGTCAGGGAAGAAAAACAGGGGGAAACAGGTCAATTTGGGGTGGGGGAAATCAGTCTCCGCATGCGCCGGAACATCTTCAAAAAACGTAAGTTTTTCTTGCCATTTGATAGCCCGGCGGAGCGTGGCTTGATATATACTGTGCAATTACGCTTTACCAGATTAAAGCAGTGTAGGGGTTTGTAGTGTGTAGGATGGTTAGGGTTTTAACCCTAACTCCCACGGCTATGTTTTTCCGTGTATATATCAGGGGAGGGGGAAAAAGTACAATAATTTTAATCCGAATAATCACCGAGCACTCCCGGATTCGATCCCGGGACCATCCGCACCAGTCTGTGCCCCTATCAACTGAGCTAACTCCCCAGCGCATATGTGGGCACAAACTTAGTGCCCACATATGCCTGCGGTAGGTGACGTAATCGAGCCAATGCAGCACCACGTGCGTGGAGTTTTATTTTGGATGATTTTGTATGGTGTAGTGGGGTTAGGGTTTTTTAATGCATGTTTCTAAAGAGCATCATTTACCGTGTGGTGTGGTACCTTACCGCACGTTAGCGTTTAACAAAGCTCTGTGGATTAAATACAATACTAATGGAGAAATCTAGACAGATCGTAAACAGTCAGCTGTAGAACGGGACCCCGTTTCAATTGAGGGCGCTCTAAAACGACGGGTGTACGTAACCAAGGTAACGCACACCCGTCAATTTGCGCAATGATTGAATTTTCCCCTTTTACACCCAATTATCTGCATAAAAAGTAACTATCCATCGAGTTTAGGGCAGCATAAGGTACCAGAACTCCTTGCGACATCCAGTTAGATGATTTAATTTAACCTTTGACCGCAACATCACACGACACAAGCTAAAATTATGTCTTTTTTGACCGGTTTACTGCGATGAGACCACTATTTTCTAGACGAGATTACACCATTTTATAGAATTTTTAGGGTAAGAGTGATAATTTTTACATTAAATATAAGCCCTATAGCTTTCAGAAGTGATGTCTTTGTAACAGTTATCTCTTTGATAAGAGAGTTATTTCGTTGTTTAAAATCGGCAAAATCGGCTATTTATGAATTTTTAGAATTACTGTGACGTGAGGCCGTCCCTTGGAAACGCAGTCCCGTTCTCAAGCCTGCCCTCTATTGAAAAGTGTTTTTTGTTCGTATTCTGGCGGGCGACGGACTTCCGTCACTTGATGAATCGCCGTGTAAAAAATGACGGCAGTGCGTCACTAAATAGAGCGCCCTCAATTGAAACGGGATCCCGTTCTACAGCTGACTGGTAAATACATGTGTTTGATTGATGGACACTGCTATTTCTTGGGAATGGACAGAAACGATATTCAAGGGGAAAAATAATCATTAGCATGGTGATATGATAAATGATCAATCATGACAACATTTATCCTTCCGGTTTTTTTTAATGATTTTGAACATCTTCCATGATCGGAAACATTTTCAACACTTCATTGAGACTACTAGAGGGGGGTGCATTTCACAGATAGTCAATCTGTGATTTGTTTGTTTGAGGAAAAAAAATCATCATTAGCATGGTGATATGATAAATGATCAATCATGACAGACACGATTTATCCTTCCGTTTATTTTTCAATGATTTTAAACATTAGCAGGCCCGTTACAACAGGGAAGTCGGTAATCGCTTACATAAGTACACATTAAAACAGGCCTGGTCTATTGCCACTCATAACAAACAAGGTTTTACGTCCAGTTGAGAAACCATTCATGCTTACTGGTTTTTCTTTGTAGACGAAACAAACTGATTTAGCCACTGGGGTTCACAGACAAGAGATACTGATAGTCACATTCTATTTTGAAAGCATAGGGACATTCATCCTTCTGCTTTTTTTGATGATTTTGAACATCATCCATAAAATATTCCCATTCAATCCTGTGAACGGGCGGGGGAAGAAATATGGGGCTTCATCCAAAGCTTTATAGTGCTTTTAGATCATTGATCTAGATTGGCAGTCGTATTCTATTTTGAAAGCATTTCAATTTTATCTTTCCGCTTTTTGATGATTTGAACATCATCTATGTCAAGAAGATGATTGGGAATCCTGTGAGACGAGAGGGGGAAAAGGGGGGTAGGGGGTAATAATAAGCTTATGGTGTATGTTTAGATCAATGATCCAGAAATGACAGTAGCACTCTATTTTGAAAACATAGCAAGATTATGCTTCCGTCTGTTTGACAATTTTGAACATCATCCATGTAAAAAGAACATGATTGGCAATCCTGTGAGATGGTAGGGGGAAATTGTAGGGATTATCCATGTATTAGATCTGATTCCCTTGTGAGTGTAAGTTACGGTAAATGTTGCTATTTATGAAGCACATGTCCTGTTTTTTGAGATACCGATTGTATCCCAAAGGGGTAGCATTCATGATGATGCCAAGGAAGAAACATTTAGGTATGGTTTTGTATCAGTGACCGCAGTTAATAATAACTGTCACTGATTGTATCTATTGCCCTGTTCGGAAAGAAAAGAAGAAATGCCATAATGACTTTTTAAAATTAAAGTTTTCCGAAAGAGATTTTAGATGACGTATTAAACTTGTTGGTTCTGACTGAATATTCATACATTGTTAAGCCAGGGAACCAAAATACTGTCATCAGTATGGAGACTCCAATAATAGTGGAGTTTTTTATGATTTTAAATTGAAATGGTCTATTGAATGATAGGCTAGTGGGAACCTAAATACTCACTGAACAAGCCAGTTTGAAGACCCCAATTTCGTGAAGTCTTCCAATTTCGAATTGAAATGTGTTCTATTGAATGTCTAGCCAGAGTGGGAACCTAAATTTAGTTGGGCACCAGTTTAAAGACCCTAATTTTATCAAGTATTACAATAATTGAAATGGCCTACTAAACGGTGATAAGGCCTAGGGTACAATCTTGCATCTGATCAGGAGGGTGGGGGTCATGCAGTCATTATCCATTTCCAAGATCTCTAATAAAAAATGGCCATTATAGGACAACATAGGTAGTTTTAGTTTTTAAAGAATTAAAAGGAACCACACTCAAGACTACCCCCCCCCCCCCCCCCCCCCCCCCATATGGCCCTGCGTCTTTGGAATTCTTGCCAATCAGCACTCGAAAGGAACGACTGTGCACATGCCTAACACATGTATATCCATTTGGCTGAAACCCAAGGGCAATAAGGAAGCAATCTCTTATAGTTTTCCAATTTTATTATCAATATGTTGGAATAGATCTGATTATCAGAAACTTTTTGCTGCAATATTAATCTATCATGGCTATAGAGGGCAGTATATATGGACAGTGGCCTATGATTTAGGTGGCAGATGGTGTGAGACACACTTGTGTTGTTTCTGATTCAGTAACAATAAATTTGTTTTGGGAAGATTTTTGCAGAGATACTAAGAAACATTTATACAATAATGCCTTGATATTTTGTAAAATGATCATGAAGCAATGATGTGAATAATTGTGGCCTTAATGATCATAATCTATCCTAAATATATAATTGAATACACATCAGTTGGTGATTCAAAGAATATTGGCTAGCAGAAATTACTAAGAGAAAAACCAAAGGCAAGTGTTTTATAAATTCACAAAGGAACAATTGGAAGCACCAATCCTAAGATATGGGCATAGAGTTAGAATGACATGAAGCTGGACATATAAGTGTTAATTCTGATTTAGTAACAATAAATGTGTTGGTAAACCTTATACAAATTACAGGGATACATAGATGGTAGAATAATGCTTTAATAATTCACAAGATTGCCATTATCTATGACTGGTTTGCAATCGTGGTTTGGATGGTATACCTACCCTTATTAATAAGGGTTTACCTAAAATTTGAATTTCACATCAATACGAGTTTCAAGGAATAGTGAACCAGAAATTACTATGAGGAAAACCAAAGAATAAATTAAAGAATGGCGGATGGCGCATTCATATTATTTTATTAGATTATGGAATAGTGGCTTCATATTGCAATACCAACCGCGGATAGGACAGTGAGGTTTAAGTGTGGCTTATATGGTACCTGTATGGTTCTAATTGCATTACACATCACTTCAAGATTCAGGGAATTGGAGTAGACCAATAGGAGAACCACAAAGGGAAATGTAGTCATAAATTCCAAAGAGCAAGTACTTCTATGCTTAAAAGATTTCACCACGATGACAAGACAAAAAGTAAAGCTGTAATAATTGACTTGGTGGAGATGTAAAGAGAATGTTCAGGCACACCAACATCCCCCACATCCCACTGTGGTACATAGGCTATTAGGGGGGCACAAATAAAATAGACATAAATAAAACATGAAAAACAATGACAAATCTGAAGTTTATGAGCGGCGAAATAGGTTAGGAATGCCCTAAGAGAGCATAAAAATTCAGCATTTTCCAGCGGACGCCCTCTATCCTTGAAGCAGATTTTCTTGCAGACTTACATTTCTAATCATAAAGAATGAATATATTCTGAGTTACAGAGCGATACGATTCCTAATTACTTTAAAATCATGGTTTTAGAGCGGAATTTAGAGTGAAAATAAACTGTCCTGGTAGCAGCAGGACAGTTTATTTTCACTCTTTAAACCATGATTTTGAAGTAATTAGTAATCGTATCGCTCTATAACTCAGAATATTTTTATGATTTATGATCAGAAATGTAGATCTGCAAGAAAATCTGCCTTCAAAAAAAAGAAAATGCCAAGGATAGAGGGCGTCCCCTGGCATAATATGCCTTTATTAAAGCGGGCTCTGAACTCATGTCTACAAAGCATCTTTTCATGTTGTAAAATTACAACTGTACAGTAGGCCTATCCGGCATTTTTAAATAGTATACAAGATGTACATTTTAAAGCAATGTGTCATATTTTGATAACTCCAACATGATCGCTGCGATACCCAGTATCCAACTATCAATGTTACAAGTCATGTGAAATAATAAAACATTATCATGTCAAATACTTTCTAAATGAGTTCATATACAGGCCATTGTGAGCAAGTCTGATGACAGCTATGATAGAGTTCAAAAGTGACAAAAGTTTATGAGGATGTTACATGTTTATAATTATGTTGCATTGTTCATAGTTATCTGGAAGGCCGATGGGGGGGGGGGGGAGCATTCTCAGCTGGTTTAACCCTCGTTCTCCCTATAAAAATCCAAACCGAGTTGCAGAGTATGCTTATTTTGGTACCATGGTATAGCTAGAAGTCTCCTCTTTCCATACATACAAAACAAGTACAAACATCCCACGTCACTAAACATCAGTGGCGTGGCGTACCCAGCTTTTGGAAACTGGGGGACACGGTATAGTTGTAACCGACGAAAGGCATAACGTTCCGACAAAAAAAAAATCCCGTCAGCTGAAAACTTGATAAGTGGGGGGGGGGGGGGGTAGCGATGACGTTGTCCTCGAAAACGGCTGAAAAAGATTAAAAATTGCATGGTAGAAATCGCAAATCTACCGACGGAAGCTGAAGTTTTCCGACAGGGATATTTTGTCGACTTTGGTGGCAAAAAAAAAAAATCCACCCGACCCCAACTTCATGCGCCCCCCTGAATATCAGATGGTGCGTCCCTTTGTCATGATGGAAGAGGAACATATGTAATCTGTAACAATAACATCCTTTGTTTTGAAAATCACCCACAATTTCCTGTGTTTATGATTGTATTTGTTTCTTTGTCTTCCTTTTTTCTACCTGGATAAAGGTTCCATCCTGTATTGCTGTAGATGTGGGGTTTTTTGCTCATAGAATTTTAAGTACAAATTGGCCAATCAGATTACAATTAATAAAATTCAGACATTTCATTGGGCGATGAAGAAAACGACAACAAGTAACAATTTGAATTGCTACGTGTTGTGGTTTATATAAACACAAGCAATTTGCTGTTGTTTAATATTTCTCTCCTATTTGAGTAAATAGTGATTTTCAAACAACTTCCTACACCAACCCAGAAAATCAAATGAGACCTGTCATCACAAAATGAGAGAGTTAAGTCAGAAATTCTTATTTTCAGGTTTGTCCAGATTTAAAATAATCAGAAAACAAGCTTCAAAACGGTATGCAACATGTCATAACTGCTCAATGTCTGTCAAAATTCAAATTGAAGTTGCAAAATTTCTGTTGATTTTTGGCATGTTTATTGAACCATGCACACTAGCGACTTAAAAGCATATTATGTGATCTTTTCCAGGGGGCACCCTCTATTCATGAATTTTTTTTTTAAATTTTAGAAAGTAGATTTTCTTGCAGATTTACATCAGTTTATTTTTCATTCTAAATTCACTCTGATCTTTTCTATTCATGATTTTTTTAGAAAGTAGATTTTCTTGCAGATTTACATTTCTGATAAATAAATATATTCTGAGTTATAGAGCGATACAATTCCGAATTACTTCAAAATCATGGTTTAAAGAGTAAAATAAACAGTCCTGCTTCCAGCAGGACAGTTTATTTTTCAATCTAAATTCACTCTAAAACCAAGATTATGAAGTAATTAGGAATCATATCGCTCTGTAACTCAGAATATATTTATGATTTATGATCAGAAAAGTAAATCTGCAAGAAAATCTACAAAATAAATCATGACAAGAGGGCGCCTCCTGGAAAAGATCACATAATATGACTTTAAGTTCATTATGTGGTAACAGGTCTCAAATGGTGTATCCCTTACAATTATGCCCTCATTTGACCCCTCATTGGACCCCTCTTTGAGAATCAGCATCACACCATGTGGTTTCCTTCTCGCTAAGGAATAGCAATACATGTGAAAAATGGCGACAAATTATTCACCTATTTTCAAAATCCACAGAGATCCGATGGGAATGCGGAACAAGCATCAAATTCCCAATGGGCATGCAAGCCATTTTGATAAAGAGAAAGCTATGATTTATGCATTTTTATCATCAAATATGAAATGAATAATGCAGAGATTTGCACTTTGTTATACACCTTTGAGGAATATCTATCCACTAGGACGATTTTCATGAGTATCTATCCACTAGGTGACACGCAAAACACATGTTCCAGGGACGAAGCCTTTTCAACATGTTCAAAATAGGGACAATCCATGCAACTTTGTTGTTGTTGTTGTTGTTGTTACTATTGCTGTTGCTGTTGTTTTTGGCTATTTTGTGGCTTTATTTCTTTTTTATTAATCTATTTTTTATCTTGTTTTGTTTTAATGTTGCAGATTTTTTGTTTTGTTTTATTTGTTTTCTAAAGATATTAATGAACCACTTTTTTCATGTTCCATTAACCCTAACTCCTCTATAAATACTACAAATTACTACGCAAAATCTTCTCCCCAAGTGCAGGCTTTCACATTGATGTGAATGACGTCATTGACCACAGATAGTCAAAACATCTGGGCATTGACCCACAGCTCATATATGTTGTCACCAAATTGCTGCCCAGGTAAGCTCTTGTATCTGAATCTGGGTCGGACACCAAGGTGGTTTGTTTGTTTGTTCAAAATCCCTCAGTTTTTCCCCTCCCCCGATCTTCACCGCCGGGATAGGGTTAAGAGATATGTGGTGGGTTTTTTATTTTATTCTTAAACTATTTGTAAAATTTTCAAATAATTAATCACAAAATTTGCAAATTATGGGTTGGTTGGCCCCACAGAACATAAGTGTTCCCTATGGTGAATTTCAAATACACTTGACAATGTTCCACCTCAACCATGTTTCCTATACTACTCAGCTTAATTGGACGTGAGATTAGAATTGTGCATTGGGGAAACGCTAGGTAAACTGTTTTATTTTGATATGGGTTCTGTTCGAGGATGCCTCTTGAATTTTAAACCTTTTTAAAACTCGGTGATTCAACCACGATAAGTGGGATTTTATTTTAACGGTCACTGCAATCACATTTTTCTGGCTAGGGATGCTTACTTGCTTGCTTAAGGCGTCCCGAAGGGACGGACTTCTGTGATGGCCTTCCATACTGGTCTTTCAAGCATGCAGTTTTTCATGTCCTGCCTAGTTAGTCCTGTATCCTCTGATAAAAGCTTGATGTAATTCTTTTGTGGTGGTCCTCTAGCCTTGTGTCCATGCTTGGGTTGCCACAGGAGAACTTTGGAGACTGCTTCCTCTTCCCTTCTGGCACAGTGGCTGGCAAATTCTAATCTCCTCCGTCTTAGCCTCTCTGATATTGGTAGCAGGTTCCCATATAGATCTTTGTTGGTGGTGTGAGATTGCCATGATACATTAAGTGCTTTTCTTAAGAGGCGAGTGTAGCAACCATCCAGCGCTTTTCTCATTTTAGCTGTTAGTGTCCAAGTCTCGGCTCCATAGGTCAAAACAGATTCAACAGTGGTCGTAAACAGCTTTATTTTCAGGTTTCTTGGGAGTTTACTGTTCCATATTTTTGTCATGCTGTTACAGGCTTTCCAAGCTTGAGCCTTTCTTATGTTGAAATCTTGCTCACTACTAGCAATCCAGGCACCAAGGTATTTGAAGTCTTGGACAATTTCAAGATCATTACCATCCAGTGTTTTAATTGGTGTTGGAGCTTCTTTGTACAGCATTGCCTTTGTTTTTTTGGCGTTCATCCCAAGACCAACTGTAAGCGCAGCTGCTTCCACCAGATGTAGTAGTTCCTCTGCTAGGGATGAGGTGACTATTTAATTATTCATTATTTGACACAGTTTCATTATTGCACCAAATGCTTTATGAAAGTGAGTAAAAACTTGGATTAATGTATAAAACACTTTTTAAGACATATTTGATCAATTTAACAAAATAGTTGGGAGTTGTTTTGTGAGGAATAGCAAACAGTTATAATTATTTCAATACCTGAGAAAAATCAGGAACATGGTGAGGAAATGCTAAACTTTTCATTATTAACCATATTCTGTGCCCTATGTGCCAAGCAAATATCCTTAAAAATTGTTTAGGCTCATGAAAGTCAATTGCGAGTTTCCTGTTACTTTTTTTTCTCAAAGTGATGAGGTGACTTTTTCATTATTCATTATTCATTATTTGATAAGATTTCAATATTGACATGTAAATGCATGTTTGATCAACCCATATTGATACGGTGCTCATTTAAATAATATAAAAACATGTTTTTAAGGTGCATATGCACATGGGTGTATGATTCGGGGGAAACCCTATGTTTTTTCCAGAAACGAATAAATGCATCGAAATAATGTTCACGAAAGGTAGGTTTACGATTAAAATAGCCTTCCTTATGAGCCTAGTTCACAAAATTCATATTTTAAGAAAGTGAAAAATGTGTTCAAATTGATAAAACTGGTAACAATTGTGTTTAAAAATAAATAATGATTTTTTGGGGAAATCTTGAAATTTTGACGCGGGTGAAAAAAAGTGATGCAGGTAATTTTCAAGGCTTTATCCCCTTTATTGACGGGATACGCACAGTGGTGTACATGGCCTATCCCGTTCATTAACGGGTTAAAAATATTGAGATAAATTGATTTAAAAAACCAAAAGCCAAACCCTTTTGGAAATAAGAAAACTTGATGCGGGCAGGTGATGGAAAACTAAACCATTTCATATTATTACTCTATTCTGTGCTATAGAAGATAAACATTAAAAAGTTTTCTCATATGTGACATGGCACCACGAAACAGGCCGAAAGTCGCGGTATCTGAATAGGAGATACAGGCCGAACAATGAAAAAAGTCGATAGGGGGCAATTTTTAGTTCCAAGAAACATTCATTGAACATGTCCCAACGTTGTTTCGCGCAATCCTGTCTCTAAACATCAATTGTTGGTAATTTTGAAGACCGGAGGATGTAGTCGAAGTATTGAATTCGGCAGCTGTTTCGCGGCGTAAAGATAAGGGAGGTTAAATAATTGGCTATTAATTATGATAAATTTTAAGATATCTAATTGAAACCTTTATATACACTGTAAAAACAGTGTTTAGAGATTAAATGCGTTTCTGAACACCATTTTGCACCACGTTTGTAAACATGTCAAATTTCTAAACACTAACATGTCAGATCCATAAATATGCATGTCAAATATCTAAACACACGGTGTTTAATTTCTAAATATGAGCGATTTAAACACCATCTTGCACCACGTCTCTAAACACTGTTTTTACAGTGTAATGTTGTCCATAATGTTACAATCATCTGTAGAAAGTTTCATTGAAATCGGAGTAAAGAAACAGGCTAGTTGCTAACGAGACATTGATCCATCTCAAGTGCCATTAATTTTTTACACACGTTCGCATTGTTACACTTCCCTGACTTTGACGGTCAATTTCTCAAAACTGGGTTTCTTGGTAGTGTCAACTTCTTTTGCTCATATCTATGGATAGAAACAAGCTGTAATAGTGGTTAATATATCATTTTAAAGCTGAAATATTATATTTTAAGAATATGAAAAAACTATAAACAAATTTTTGCGACTTTCCACCCATTTCGTGGTGCCATGTCACATATTTACTTATATTTTTTATATGTTTTTGAAACCCGGTATAGATAATTCTGATACACCCTGTAGTAAAAAGTACATAACAATTGAAAATGTCTTTGATATTCCTGTTTCTATTACTGATAACAGCAAGATGTAAAACTTTAATTGGCCCAAAATTACGGTTACCATAATAGTAATTTTGATATTCATACTATGATTCAATAAAATGCAAATAAAGACAGTGGCTATTAATAATGCTAATTAAGATTAAGTAGCTACTGAAGCAGAAGTTATGTAAACCCATTAATGCTTTTAGAAATGTTTGTTTTGGCTATTAGTATTATCAGAATTTCGTCTGATAATATGAATCAGTTTGACTGAGCATACAGATGGCTGTAATAATGATAATAATCATATGTTATGAAAGGCAATGTGAATGGATTCCATCCGGGATTACAATATAGGCATGCATGGGTTTGAAGGCTTTTTTTTTTAAATATTCAAAAAAAGAATAATAAAATGTGCAAATTCTGGGTGGGGTCTTGTTAATATCCTACATGTAGTCAGAGTATATAAAGGGCTACTATAACACTTTTGCCAGTTAAAGCTTTCTGAGATGGGGTGGTGTGGTGTGGGGGGGGGGGGGGGGGGGGGGCAGGTGGCGCAGATCCAGAAAATTATAGGGGAGGGGGCCCAATATTTGAAAAATGCCAAAAGTGTAGTAAACATGGTGCTACGCAGACAGGGGAGAATGAGGGGGGATGTGCCCCCGTCATTAGTGAAGAAAAGAAATTAACTGTATTTTTATCTATTATTTTCCCTTTATTTGCTTCTTTACAATTAAACAAGCATTTTCTTCCTCAAAGTTATACTTTTATACTTTCGATCAGAATAAATTAAATAGTTTAGGATCTTAAGTATGGGTCATCAAATATGGGTCATCATAAGTTATGTTTTATACTCTTGACTTTACATGGATTGTGAAGGGGACAGAATCGGTTCAAAGTGGAAGACTGGATAGGTGGAGTATCAGGTTGGGAATGAGGAAAGGTAAGCAGCATTATATTTATCCCTTCTTGATACTTATTCCAGCGTCCCTGTACTGTCTGTTAGCCTTGCGAAGATCCGTCTGTTAGCCAGCCTGCGAAGATCCCCCCCCCCCATCAGTCTGTCTTCCAAGGTATTACACAATTAAGTGACTGTTTTACGAACTATCAAAGATGGGTAAAAAGGGTGTTATCAGGATAGCATAAGGTTCCAGAGTACACACCACCAAATCATATTTTGCATTCTGATATTACACGGCAGTGTTTGAAATTAAGATTGACCCCACAAGTCTAAATTTAACATCCCAGAAAAGGTAATAAATGCTGTAAATGTATCTAGATGTTTCATAATTTTGCATATGTAGGTTATTTCCTCCACATCAGGCCCAAAATCTCTAGTTTTTTCTTGAATGGTATCATTTTACACGATTTCACTGTTTCCACCAATTTAGAGCTAGAATCTCTGATCTTAGGATGAAGGCAGTCTGTCGTACGCTAAGATAGATTTCATTGCCCGTAGCAAAAAAAATGCTGGTTACCCCCACAAAAGTGATTGTTTTGAAGCACAAGACATCTAGATCTTCAATAAAAACAATGATTTGAATGAACCAGTTTGCTCTAAAGGTGAAGAAAATTAACACAAAATTGACCTCTTAACCACACAAAGCAATAGGGAACTGATTTGGTGGTGTGGGGCCTTCGGGATAGCATGTACTACTCTCAATTGTCTCTGCACCCCCCCCCCACCCCAACCCTGATTTCAAGTGTAAAGATAAAATGTACACTCAATCTTTTGAGTGTTTTATTTGCAATTTGATCTGTAATAGACTTGTAATGTCATAACAATTATATTGACTTTGATTGAGTGCACTTCCTTCTACCTGTATTTACTACAGCTTGATATTTTGTTCTTGAATACTTAACTAAAGTTAGAATTATCAAATATGCTCATATTGAATAAGCTGTGGCATGTATTTGGCCTTTTTCACAATATGCTATAGATGTTAGCCATGTAGCCATGCCAACGGACTACAAAGGGAATCGCACCAGGCCTTTTCTACATCCAATTAAATTGGTGTTACCAAATTGGCCTACACATCAAGAAACTGATGTGTGTTCTTTCTGAAAATCTTAATTGTTCCCGACAAGATGACAGCTGTTACATGGATAACCCCTATTATGAACTAGTGCTCCAAATATGGGAAATTCTCACCGTGTCCATTCCACAATTGCTGGAAACATAAGTGAAACCATTCAGATTATCTAGCTGCGCATTCTATAGAACAATTAATGGTATCATTTCCTGTTTCGTTAAAATAAGGCCAAAATATAATACATTTTGTTTTGCCCTTCAGAAGAAACAGTAGTGATGGATGATAGGTCAAGTTTTTTGGTCTATCAGATGACCAAAGACAATATTAAAAGCACCCACAAGTGAAATTTTATTCAAAGCTTACAATTTCAGCACTAAGTTCATTTTGTTCGTGAAATTATTGTAAGCTTTATTTTAAAATCTTATAACAAATGTTGGTTTTCGAAATATGAAACCAGACTCATGACCATCTATACAATATTTACGCTACACACAGTTGAAAATATAAAAACTGCAAAAAAGGAAGAAACATAAAGAGCGTGATTGTAATTAGGTTGTACGGTAGAACTTGTTTTCATGACGGCACTTGGATTGGAAACAAGCTCAGATCTTTTGTTGAGGAGTCTACTTTTGTCACATTCACAATAACTGGCATCTACACCCACGTCCGCAATAACCAACGACTTCCCCGGTATACACAGAATAGCAAACAGTTGTCTGATAATCGCACAAGTGTGAATCTCGGAGAAGCAACTACCGTTCCAAATGGTCTTACTTCAATAATAAATAAATAAATGAATGCTCGTAAAGAAGCAATCTTCTTGCAGAAATAAATAAATAAAAAACAATAAAATTATCAAAATGATGCACTGCCCGTATCAAAAGTGCTCAATTCCTAAGAAGAGACTATGTTGAAATTGTTGAAAACAAGCAGTAAATCATTTACTGCTTGTTTTCAAATGAATAGATAAATATGTTTTAATTTTTTTTACGGACAGCCTTATTATATCGTTAAGTTTTTTTCTCCATTTTGACCATTTCTCAGTCATTGACCTTTACTTGACTATTATTTGTCATATTACACTGTACATAGGCTATAGCCAGCAATTAATAATTAATGCAGATGCAAAAATACAATAATCACCTGTGTCCTTTAGGCTTAGAATCAAGTAAATATTTCAAAAATTTCCCCTCACAGATTTTAGATTTTCTATATCTAGTATAGACCATTATCCTTCCAAACATCAATTGAAACAACACATAGGAAACCAGAGGAAACAAGACATGTTCACTGTCTTTTTATGAGCATTTTCTTCATTTTCTGTTTCATTTCACCAAAAGCGCCCGTACATATTATATGAACAGCTTATATGCAAAAAGTGCCAAGTCCATCAGATATCAAAATTTAGATTTTTGCAGAAACGTGTTGAACTTGTAAAAATACAACTTTTGCTTTTTATTTGAAGTTCGCGTATCTCATTCTGTTGCGGAGATATATTTTCGGTATTTCTCGGAAAATTTGAATTAAAAATTTGAATTAAAATGGCTCAAAGATGGAAACAAAATTGGAGTTTAAAAAATAGGAAGGTTTAGTTCACTTTAATCTTTCATTTGAAATACCAAATGACAGTAATTGTTGTACATTTAGTCTTTACTAATAAGGTATTTAGGGATGGTCATGACTGTGTTGATGCTTTTTGGTTTTCGTTTGACAAATAAAACTGATAAGGGATAATAAAGCATGCAAATAAATTGTTTGGTATTGCTAAATAGAATGCAATTGTTTATATAGAAATGAATTTAAATGCGCGAGATGGCTTGCCACGATCACTTAATTTGATTGCAATAATATTTAAAAGCGTGTCCAAAACATTTCACCGATTGCTTATATTGCGAACTGACGTGAGCGCATGTTTTGATTGAATGCTGATATTTATTCGAACACATTCAATCAATTTAGCGCGAATTGAAACTACAGAAATACTAAACAGAATGCTTGAATTTCTAAACTGATCGGGAAAACCTATACTATTTTGATTAATTATTATACGAACAAGTTCCCTCTAGGGCATAGGCCACTAGCGAGATACGCAGTAACGCTAGCGTGGGAATGCGTGCATATTTTCAAGCTTACACAGCATACGGCGCGAGTGTGTACGCATTATGCAGCATGCGCAGCACACGCTGCTCGGTCCTGTTCATGCAGTACGCTATTCCGCAATGGTTTGTTCAATTATTAATTATGCTTAGGCCTAATTACACCCAGTCATTGACTTCTCATGGAGAACTGATCTGGGGTTTACAAGTTTTCCCTTTATTGCGTGTTATGACGCTAATAAAGTGATGTGATCAAAATCATAACACAGTACATGATACCAGGCATATTGATATATTACATGTATCTGCAATGTACATATGCAAGACTAATATTATTCTGTCTCTGTTTCATTCTATATTTAGGAATTAAAGGACATTGACTTCTGGTCTTTAATGATAATGCACTTATCAATTGCAAGCCCGGGACCCGGGGCATGGCGGGGACCATGCGGGGACCGTACACGAGTGTACAAAAAATGATGCTATGCTATGCAGGGGAGTGTACGCGGACGTACAAACTGTGCCCCCGCTAGCCGGGGCGTGTAGCGGGGACGTACGCTAAGGTACACAAATGTACACCCCGGCCGCTTGCTATAAATAAGCTAGAGATGCGATGCGCTTGACGAAATAAGCCTAATAACACATAGGGAACACATAGAAATGCATTCCGTTATGGTTGCAGAAAGAAATAAGCGACCTTGGGACTGTAGCCGGGTGAATACTTTGTCCTGGGAAATGGGTGGCCGGGACTGTACACTTTGTCCCGGCCAAAGGGGGCGGGGACGTACAGAAAATGGTGCCCGGCCCTGCAGGGACCGTACACGATTGTACCCGGGACGTCACATGGGAAATTTGTACGTCCCGGCCCTAATCCCCGCTATCCCCAGGGCCAGGGATGTAATTGATAAGTGCATAAATAAAATAACAAATTTGATATCATCATGGTTTAAGTGTAAAATATACAGGACTGTTATTATTCTGTTTTGATTCATTCTAGAAATATGTTCGTGCAACGACTCACGGTCGTCGGTCGTTGACTGCACATTGTTATTACCAAAGTATGTTTGATCATGATATATTATAAAACATGTATGTCTACAACTCTACAATATAATATACAGCTAGACTGCTACTCTGTCTCAATCCATTTTTGTTTGGTTCCATTTATATCATAATATTCTAGAATAAACGATATTGCCTTGTGTACAATGACTGCCCATGATATGTTTATAACAAAAGCACATCTGTGACCAGTCAGGGGGCTTATGTTTTTAAAATGAAAATTTAGGTTTTATTTTCATGCAAAGGTTTTTTGTGTAAGCTTAAAAATGACTACTTTCTTGTTAGAATTGTTCAATGCATGCAGATTTTATGAGAAGTATATATGAGGTAGGAAATCCTTTTTATTTTGTATGTGTTTTTTCTTCTTTAAAATTTGATGAATATCTTAAAATGCATGCTGCCGACATAATTTTGATGTGACTGGTCACAATTGATATATACATTACATGTATATCTGCAATTCTCCAGATTGTAACTGTTTCTGGTTCGTTTAGTTCCGTCTCACATAACCAAATCATGTTTTCTCACAAAAAATTGACTCAGGTCGTTGACTGATAACAAAAAACACTTGAGATAAAATCATGATACATTGAATCTGCAATATACAGGACTGTAGTATCATTCTTTAACCTGTTTTCTCTTGCGTTTTTGTACCTGCACATCAAGGGTTTATCAAGTTCAAATATTAATAGCTTCATGTTACCATGGCAACTACTGATAATAATCATTTCCTTTTACTCTGTGCATTACCATTTTGTATGGAGAAGGAAGAATAGGAGAAAGCTGCTATGGGCTATTCCAGTTGAAATCCATACACCCTATGGAAGACATTGTCTTAAACTTTACCACAGGGAGTGTGCATTTCAAATGGGGTTACCTGCATGGGTGATTCCACTTGTAATCTACACTCCCTATTTGGAAGATGAAGTTCATGTCTTCCATAGGGGGTGTATGGATTTCAACTGGAAGAGCCCAATTTCATTGAGTGTGGTAGGGTTGAATCCTCATTCAATTCAAGATGGTATGAGTATGTGTGGTTTGACTCAAATATAGTTTGGCATATTTTACTGTACCATGAGAAATCAGAACATTGCAAAGAACACCACCCTGTTCTACGAGCAAACGGACCTCTCAGGTAGGGTTGGTGGGTCAGGCATTTTTTTGTGTTGGCATTTTTTTTTTGTGTTGGGTTTTTTTTTTTACAAAATTTTCCAAAAATCCCCCCCCCCTCCCCTCCCCCCCCCCCCCAAAAAAAGAATTTGAATCTCAAAATTGAAAATTCAAAACAAAAAGAGGGTCGGTTGGGCCTGTAGAACAGGATGTGTGTTTTTTCGTTGCCCTACCAATACCACTACCTTGGGCACCCTAATGTTTAACATCAGTATGAAAGATTTACTGGTGGCTATATCATGGCAATTAAAAATATCAAACACATTACAACCCTTCAATATTAATGAGAAACAATTTTTTTCTTCTGTTATTGTATAGGCCATAATTTTGACATCTCCTGGATATGCCTCCGGGTAATTTTTTTCATCTTGATTTCCCAGAATTCCAAGCATGCCTCTTGCATTTCGGTTCCCATCTCGGCCATCTTAAAACTATGGTTTGTTTATCCTCGCCCAGTCACATCAAGTTTTGTATTTTATGTATATGAAACTGGCATAGTGATAATTTTTGTAGACTAAACTCTAGCTGACTGCAAGATTTAATCCTTTTGTTTGTTTGTTGAAAAGCCATTGGAAAAGCCATGAATTGCTGTCAAAAAGCTGCAATACGGTTTAATTATTTAAAGATCTTGCTCTATAACTCTGTGATTTGTTACAAAAATATGTTTTAAATTAGAATATTACAATAGCCTACATCGAAGCACTTTAGCACTTTAGCAATGCAAGACCAGATTAATTGAGAATTTGATGAACACACTAAGCACTCCTTAATTCAAGTTCAAGCAGAGGACACAGCATCATATAAATACCACTTAATTATGTGCACTTTACAAAAACGCCAGGTGTAACCTTGAAGCATCCAGCTACTCAACAGCCCTGAAAAAAACCGTACGCTGCAGAAGAAAGGACAAGGCAAACAAGATTTTATTCCAATAATGGCCTCATCAATACATCCCTTGCACATGCCTTTCACTACCAGCAGCATATGATATGATACCGAGAAAACACTATAGTGCCTTGCTTCCGTGTATTGCAACATGTACACGTTTCAACATTTTACCGTCGACCCGATGATGTCTGTATGATGATCCTGAGTTGATAAGTGTAAACGTGTGCAAACCTACCAGCCAACATGATCATCATATATATTTAGCTCATGGATGAATGGAATGGAATATACGCATGTGGACATCAATCTATATTTAACTCAGCTGAGTAAATGTCTTGTGATCGACGCATATGTCCATCCGTCCTCCACATCACCGTCAAGATGAAAACTATCCGAAGAAGAAAAACATTATCTTCGTCTTTATTTTCTCCATCTGCGACCCTCTCATGATGTTGATGATACCGGAGTAACATACTCAAGGAAAATAGTTATTTTTATATACCATAGTTTTCTTTTCACATTGACTTGGCTTGGCGTATGCCGCTAGCTATTTCTGGTGGGGCCTATTGGTCGCCATGGCATTGACTTTTATTGTAAAACTCCCACGACGATTGTACATTTATATCAGGAATATATTCTATACTCAGGAAGGCAGATGGACAAAGGGTAAGTTAGTGTTGATCTTCTAGCCCCTCCCCATCTACCCCCATCCATCCATCATCGTCTCTGAGCGTATTATGCAGCTCCTCCCATACAGCTCCATCCTCAATCAACACACAACCCCCACACACCACCGCTACTCCAATTCAAATTTCCCCCTCCCCTCCCTCTCCCCCTTCCTCTGCCCTCATCCTTATCCCAGCTCCATCCTTGCTGGTCCATCATGTGACAGCACCCTCCCACCACTCTCAATTCATATACTAAAAGTTGTTGCGTTGGAAGCGTAAGTTGAATGCTTAATTAAGTGATATTATTATTTAAACCCAACCCATACAGACCAATTAAAACACTTCTCATTGTCAGGTTTTTATGCAATATTTTTGCTCACTGTATAAAGTCTCAAACAGCGTTTAAAGATTATGTGTTATTACACAAATTGTACTCAGCTCTGCATAGATCGCCTGTTACCATAGCAACAGACCAAAGTGCATACAAGTTACTTTAAAGTATCACCTTCTTGATTTCTAACATGTTAAACACTTTCCATGCGGCAGTCGTCTACAGACGACAGTTCCAAAATGTCACAAAATGTTTTAAAAATTTCAACATCATTGAATTACATCACCATATTTGGAATCGCCATGAAGATTGCATTACAATAAGTACAAACATGCCTAGTATTGGTTCAGTAATTTGTGAGATACACTTTAAAAGTTAGGAAAGGTTTTAGTCAAATCTATTTGTCAATTCTAAAACACCATTCTTTCCTTGTCAAAAAGCTATGCAAAATGTCATTCTCAAACATACATATACACACAAGGAATTAATACCATCCAAACTAAGGAAAAATAAACACAAAGCAATGACTTTTGGTGTGTTATTTCATTTTCAAATAAATTGACACTCTATACTGTTAAATACAACAAATAGGTATATAGCATTAGAGTGAAAGTTTATCTGTGTTGGTAATCAAATAATAATAGGTAGCAGTATATGCAATGCCTGCAAGTTGATGGCTGCATAAAAAGATGGTTCCCAAAGATTGGAATTAACATTTTATTGAACCAGAGAAGTAGTAATAACAATTTCTTTAAAAAGGAATGGGCGCTCAAATGAACATGTTTCATTTGATTAATTACAAATTATATTAAATATAATAATTTGGTCCTGAAGAAGTCAGAGCTAATCTTGACGAAAGTGTAAAAGTCTTAAACTTGTCCGCCGGCGTACCCGTTAAGCTCTATACTCTGGCTTCCTCTGGACAGTGGCGTAACTTACCAGACGCAGCTTGTACGCACGCGTATGTATATTCCGCCTTTCAACGCTCATGTGTATACGCCAGCGCCGCGAGTGTTATTTAGTGCCAGTAGAATACGCGGTTACATCACTATCTCGTGATGGCCAAATAGACTAATAGGATGTTTACATTATTTATATATTTATGTATGATATATTCTTTAACTATTTCTATAAATGACTTGTATAATCCAATTGAAGGATTATCTAATTAATCTATGCATTCATGATTTCATTTAGTATTGATCAATCAATCAATCAATCAATCAATCAATCAATCAATCAATCAATCAATCAATCAATCAATCAATCAATCAATATTATTACATCTGTCAATAGTCAATCAATTAATGATTTATGAATTCATCACTTCATTTATTCATCATTCAATGTGATTGATGAATAAAGTAATAATTTTAAAAGCGACTTAATCATATTATTACTAATGAAAGTTTAGTAGAGAACTCAGCAGTTTGGAATTGAAGACTCCAACTTTCCTGGTGTTTATATTATACCCACGTACCAAACTACCAAGACCAACCCACTGATCTCTGCATGTAAGTAATTCATAATTGAACCAGTCAGTATTAGGCCTACAGATGAGTTGATATTGAACAGCGGACTGCGTAAACTACAACTGTACACCGCCCCAACCCACACCTCTCAATGTACAATGTACAATGTACATGCAATGCTTTGCTATTATAATACATCTATATGCAGGCTGCATTATAGCTGAGATACTGCACTGTACATATTCATATCGAGAATGTAACCGAGCGTAACTATCTCCATCCTTTATAACGAGCGTGATATTCAGCCCCGTTTATAGTTCGTAAACGCCGATAGCACTCGTACACTACAACTTAACATTTCACTGTTACGTAAATGTTAGTAAGAGACCATCAGTAAACATGGCAGCCTCCATCTATAATATCTAGAAATACCAAATTTGTAAGTTTTCGCAAACTGATGACAATACAAGGGCTCCCGCCGTAGCGGGCGCCCAAAAAGATGCAAAACATATAAAAATGCATAAAAAGATAATTCCCAAATATTAGAATTATCATTTTATTGAACCAGATAAATAATTAATAAGAAACCTACACGCATGTTATGTGAAATAAGCTTTAGCGTAATTATACATTTGTCCTTTTTTTTCTTTTTTTTTCCTGAGGTTCTCTCTCTGTAAGCTTGAATCAACACAAAAATGAAATGGAATTCTGCACCCCTCTATATGAACATATTGCTCAGAAAAAGTATAAATTCTGAATTTTTGCAAGAAATCAGCCAAACCATATCCAAAAGGGGTAATTTATTTACCAGATGGTTAAAAGGCACCCCCTATTTGGTGGCACATCATAGTTTAAACCTCATGTCTACTGAGTGCCCCCTCCCCCTGGGTTTAAATCGAGGGGGGGGGGGGCTCATATATACAATTTGTAATCATCTGTGTGAATCCACTCTCAAAAGTAGTGTGATTCTGTGTTTAAGTAAATTTGTCTTAGGCCTAGGGCCATTTTGAGCTATCTTTACAATGATGGTACCCCTTAGCTTGGATTCAGGTTATAGAAAAAGACCCCTCAATCTCTAAATTTGGTGATTTTGATACCCTTAACACAGGCCGGTGTTGTGGTTGGAAAAAGCACCCGTTTTCCATGTTTTCGTTCACATGGATGATTACAATATTAAACCTGACTCTGCCAGGCTTAATTAAGATAGGGTAGCGATACAGCCATTATGAACGCACTTCATCATTTATCAAGGTATGTGGTAAAGCATTAAAATAAGATATGATGAGGAAAGAGGATGAGGATGTGTTAAGGTATAGTCTGATAGGTTTTATCGCTTCATTAAATGAACTGCTATTAGATTTCCATCGAAAACCAAGTGCACTGTTTTATTAACTCAAATCAGCTGGATCTGTCTGGATCTGGATCTGGATAGGTTACTCCAGCAAAACGGAATACCGCATAACGCTAGAGTTGATGACATGACCTAATGATTGTTGTGGCTGGCTGGGTAGACTGTTTCCATTTGTTGATGCAGTGTGCTCGTTGAAGTGATTCCGGATCATTGTTTTGAAGGGGTTATGGTTGGCGGTGTCCAGAATTGTATGAGGGAGATTGTTCCAATGAGTGGTCGTCCAGGGGAAGAATGTGTTGGAATAGGTCGTGGCCTTGGTCAGAAGTCTTTGGTAGGATAAGTCATGGGTCTTTTTGAGTTGTCTATTAAGCTCCAAATACTATTGTTACAAAATTATACTTCTTTATTTTGGCATTCTGAAACCAAATTCTATTATTTCCTATGCTCCTTGCTATTTTACATTGTTATTTAGTGATTAGATGATTTTAATAATTTATATTGTTTTAAATGGTTCAATAAATGCTATCCACAAATTTAAACATTCCTAAAACATGTGTGGCAGCACTCTTATGATAGGTAGGTGTATAGACACAATTTTCGGCTGTTTGGTATTCTTGGCCCACTTCACATTAACCCACATCCGAAAGGGTGCAAACCTTTACCAAATAAACCATGTGGTTTATTCCTAAAATATTGCTAAAGCATGAGTGCATCAGTCAGTTTGGTTCAATGCCTTGCTCAGAAACCTTTGGGAAGTATTACCCATAATGCAATGTGATAATTTTGGCTAGTCCAATAACGGAACCCTCTTTTAGTGCATCAGTCAGTTTGGTTCAATGCCTTGCTCAGAAACCTTTGGGAAGTATTACCCATAATGCAATATGATAATTTTGGCTAGTCCAATAACGGAACCCTCTTTTCATAACATAAGAGAACTGTAGCATATAAGTTAGACCTATAGACCTATTTCAAAATAGGTGAAACATTTTGTATAATACAATGATAAAGTTTAGTGTCATTCTCAGCGTTCAGCGGCTCATTTTCATTGTTGGTTAACGAAGTAGACTACAAACTATAAATGAATATTGATTCTTTATTTTAATTCGCAACTTGCTCTATATAACTTGGTGATATAGAAGATTACACAATTATGCAAACATTTGTTGAAGGAGAAACAAATTATCGTATAATTCTTTAGATTAAAGAGTTTGAATATTTAATAAGCTAATTAGCCCGATTTCTTAATTACAATAATACAGGAAAATCCCCAAAATAATAGCTATTTTATATGACTAAAATATTACTAGAATATGTTTAAGCGCTGTGCTTTTTTAAGAGCGCTTTATAAGTGCCTATTATAATAATAATGAAATGGGTCTCGTGAAAAACATTCACGTCCATTAACAAATCAGATGATATTTATTTTCCCCTTCAGATTCAATAATTTAACATTTTAGGTGATAGCAATTTAGTAAAAATAGCTACTTGAAAAAGGAGACAGGGATTGAGATGAACTCTCTCCTTGGCTATGTGGCTCTTTGTCTGTATTTTTTCTCTTTTCATACAAGAAAGTCACATCACGTTTCAATATACCAAATTATCATTTTATGACCACCCATATCCCGGTACTACATGTATACAGCAGTGCAAAAGCAATCACTTGTAAGTATGAAAATGGCAGTTTGGTCTTTTGAATTGTCATGCAATGCCTTAAAACCATCCTACTTAGATAATAACATTATTAGAACATGTAGAGTATTAGCAATATTAAGAATTTGACCGTACGAAGGGAGAAATTCTTTGAAATTCAATTTGCATGCGACAAGCAGTGATTTGACAGGACACTGGCCAATATATCGTCGCTGTTCTGACATAACGACACATCATAACAGTAAAGTGATGTGTCGTTATGGCAGAACAGCGACGATATGTGAGCCATATGTATCAATTTTTTGTCAAAGGGCGTCTTCATATTTTCCCAGTGAATTCAGATTATTTTAACCCTAACATTTTTGGGATGAAAACATTGAAAAAAACCTATCCATGGTGGAAATGGGCGAAATTTAGCGGGAAAACTGGACTTGCTGGCAACGAGAGTCGTTCCTGGGTCCACCAGCATGGAATACAGTGTCTTTATAGTCCGCTCAAGGTTGTTCTATTCTGAACACGGTGTTAAACAAAGTAAAACCTTTCTCAACACCTTTTTTGTAACAGTTTGGGAACACCAATGTGTTCTAGAATGCATCCAGTGTCACAGACGAAAGGTGTTCCTTGGTCCATCTTCAGCTGACTAAATCCTTTAATGATAATTTGATATTATAGTTGTTGATGTTTTTAAAATATTTGTGGATATAGGATACAGGCTGTAACAAAAAAAGATATACAGTTTTGAACAAAATATTAAAATATCTCCCGTAGAATTTCTGTTTCGAATGTTAATGGCGTGCAAGAGGAATTTTCTTAGCTTTCGAATAAGCTTTGTTTCATGACAATCGATGCTCGGTAAGCAGAGATATGATCAATTGTTTAAAGTAGTCATGAAATCACCTGGGCCACTTTGGTTTAATCAATGGTAAAATCACTGGGATGAATATGAATGGAATCGAACTAGGAGTATAGCAGTAGAGCGCTCTTTTTAGACAACAATGGTTCGTTTCAAGTGGTTAAAAGTATTACAAAGAAGGTTAGGTCTTTACAAATATTATTTATTTATTTTAAGAATTTATTTATTCAAATGAAATAAAACTATTTGAAAAATATTTATATTGTTCTCTTTAATATTTCTTGCGTGATACCCTAACCATTCAATTTATACAAGCAATATTGTATGATATTATTGTGAAAGTGGCCCAACCCGATTTCTAGATGACTTAGTAGATTAGTCATAAATTTTAAACGCAAGTAGTTAAAAAGACCAACTAAAATGATTCTGGTAGCCAAAACGGAGCTTAACACAGAGCGTAAGAGATTTTGACATTGCATGATCTTAAGGGAAGTGTCAACCCTAAATATATGAAATTTATCAAGCACTGTAACTTTTAAACTAATAATGTAATGTACATAAAAGTATACAATTTTTCAAATCAAATGAGTCGGAGAATCCATTTTTGGTATTAAATTTCGCCAAAAATAGTGATTTCTACATTTTTGCCCAAAAATCACTTTTTTGGCGCCAAAAATTTACGGACAACCTAACAAAACCAGTTTTTTATTAAAAATTTCAAAATTTCACCAAAATCATCTTTAGTCAATTATCTAGGAGGCACTTTTTTTTTTTGGCTTAAATTTTTTTAGTTTTGAAAATATTGACCAAAAAGTGCCAAAAAAATGTTTTTTATCTCAAAAATCACATTTTTGGCACTTTTTGGTCAATATTTTCAAAATTAAAAATTTTAAAGCCAAAAAAAAAAAGTGCTTCCTAGATAATTGACTTTAGATGATTTTGGTGAAATTTTGAAATTTTAAATAAAAAACTGGTTTTGTTAGGTTGTCCGTAAATTTTTGGCGCCAAAAAAGTGATTTTTGGGCAAAAATGTAGAAGTCACTATTTCTGGCGAAATTTAATACCAAAAATGGATTCTCCGACTCATTTCATTTGAAAAATTGTATACTTTTATGTACATTACATTATTAGTTTAAAAGTTACAGTGCTTGATAAATTTCACATATTTAGGGTTGACACTTCCCTTAACATTGAATTTAAAATCAAATTGCGATTGTATAACTTTTTTTGTTACAGTCTGTATACTGTAAAAACAAGAGAAAATGGACAAATGTAAACATATTTCCAATATTAAAGTTGATAAAATCATAGAACACCTTTTGATGTTAATAACCAGAACACCTTTTGAGGTGTACACAAAATGTAGAGTGTATAAGTAAAAAATACACAAAAACAACTTGACAACATTTGTCATACATTGTCAGTTCCATGCACACTTTTCATGGGACTTACTACAGTGCTTATAAAATATATAAAAAAAATACAAATAAAAAAAAGATAAATAAAAAAATTAATAAAATATATAAAAAATACAAATAAAAAAAAGATAAATAAAAAAATTAAAACAATCTAATAAAATTGGGAAAGATACACAACATAGAAAATGTGCTATCGTTGGCCAAACGGTAGACCACAAATGGTAGCTATTTTATGATTTCATCTTTCATATGTAGACTTGTTTTCATGGCAGCTATCAATGATGAATTCATTCTTTTGTCAGACATTTTCATCACTTGATAATCACGTTGATGGTATATTGCAAATAAAAGGTCATAGTCTAGACTGAGGATTCAATTATTATTTTTGTATGCGTTTGTTTGTTTGTTTATCCGATCATTCTAGTCTTGGGAGATTTAGTGTATATTAGCATGCTACATGAAACGAAAGTATAAGTAAAGATTTGGAAGAGAATGATGTAAAAAAGTGTATTGTCATAGCTAGGAATTATTTGAATGAATTTCACCCAATAAAATAGAACAGGTAATTGTCTGTCACAAAATTGAGTTATTGTGCTTGGTAGAATCTATTGACCTTATTTGGTGTTGCAACGTGTCTAACTCTTCGCCAAATTGGCGGCAATATGGTCTAATTCTATGTGACTTTTTTTTTGTAGCAAACAGAATGAAATTAAATGGCAAGTAACAATTATGTCCCGTAACTAGGGAGAAGGGGGAGTTGAAAAATCCCCAGAATTCACTACTTTCTCGATGTTTTTCTTTCTTTTTGGTGTCTTTTGTAACGGGTTAATCCCTGTCATTACAGTTGGGCCAGTGATCTTACACCTATGCTACTTTCAAGTAGTGAGTTAACTTTTAAACATGGTTGTGGAATGCCTGCACTTAGGCCTTAAAAAAAAGGTTCGATTGGCGTAACCCGACCGACCCTATTTTTACCGCCGACCCTTAACAATTTTTAATTTTTTAATTTTTTAAAAATTTTAATTTTTAATTTTTTAATTTTAATTTTTTTTTGTGTGTGTGTGAGAAAAAGAAAAAAACCCAGTGAAAATGTGTATTTGTGCCATTTGTTTATGTTTGTATGGTATATGTGTGCTGGTATATAAAATTTCATAGATGTTTTATCGATTTAAAAAAATAAAAAATAAAATCCGACCTACCTACCCTATTTTTTTCTTCTATGTTACGGCCAATCAAACCTTTTTTTTTTAGGCCCTATCATGATTCTAGTATATTAAAGAAATTTTAAGGGCCAATCAAAACCTAGGTGAAATAACCACTCAAATCCTCATCAAGTCTACCTAAGCTGATTTATAAACATGATAAAGCATGACTGTGGAAAGCCTAGACCTCATTATGTCAAGTCATTTCATTTTGAGAGTTTGAATAAGGTGAGATAGTACTGCATCATTTATCTCGCTGTCTGAAAGTCTCGAGTTCTAGATACAAAGGCCATGTGACACCAAAGTTGTCCAACCGAAGTGTAATATTAATCCATGTCAACATTTTTGCACACAATAACATCACATCCATAAAAGGTCATGCTAAGGTGTCGAACGTGTCAGACATCATCTTTTCTGACAAAATCTAGCGAGTGCAACTTTTTTTGACATCCTACCCCATGTTGCTTGGAACACTCTTTATCAGCTAGACAGGTCTTGTTATGTTGATTTTTGACGTCTCGACTCGGTGTGCGATCGTGACGTGCTTGTACCCCGTGTTGACGCAAGGAATTCTACTAAAAATGTAATATTCATGATCAGGAATTTGAGAGGTTGTTTTTTGTGATGAGTAGCACTTATTTGGGAAGAGTCACGGTTGATTGGAGGAGAGCGGTCCTCCGTTGAACCCACTTGAAAAACTGCGTTGTTGTGACGTTATCTTGTTGATAAGTGTTTGCGTTTGAAAAGTGATAGTGGAATTCAGATTTTGGAATCTTTAAGTCCAAGAGAAACTACTTATACCATTGGCTTAGTATGCAATTTGACAGATATTTCGGAATTGCTGATTGATAGCTTATATGCTTGTATAGACACATTTTTCCAGTTTTAGTTATTTTCAAAATTATAAACATTTGTGATTGCAGCATTTTGTATTGCTTTGTGTAGTTACGTTCATGTTAATTGTCATCATGTATTAATAATACCAGTCAAGAAAAAGCTAGAGATTCTGAGCCTAATATGGAGGAAATATCCTACACATGCCAAATTATAAAACATTTAGGTACATTTACAGCACTTTATACCTTTTCTAGGACGTTAAATTTAGACTTACCGAGGGTCTATCTTAATTTCAAACACTACCGGGTATTGTCAGAATGCAAACTATTATTTGTTGGTGTGCACTTCTCTCCTTGTCATTGGGCAGAAGCTTTTGAACAGGTTATAGCAAACCTCTGAAGAAAAATGCAACTTTCTTTTTTCATGCCGACAGCAAATTGTTTTGAAGAAATTTCCCAGACAGTCATGATAGTGATATTTAATCATAATTTCTACATTTTAGGATTATAGGTAATTTTGATTAAGACATTATTAGTAAAAGTGTAGTAAGGAGGTAGAGAACCTGGAGTGAGATGTTGAATGACAGAAAAGTTGTACAAACCTGATAAACGCCTTTCCGCTTTGTGATTTCCACTCTCGGGTAATTAGACAATTTCTTTTGCGAGACTCTCATGACTGTGCACTTTTATCGGTCAACATTTTCTCAAGTAAGAATTAACCTGATAAGAATATTCCAGGGGGTTGCTAGTTAGTGTTGGCTCAGAGGAGATCCAAATATGGATCTTACACACACTCTCAGCAGAAATAATAATGGAAAGATACCAAGATATCAAGAAAACATTCTTCAAAAATGATTCTTAAAAAGTTTAGCACCCAAAAGGGTCTGATAAGAACACAAAATGGTTATTTACAACCTTTTAAAGCTATTTTTGGATCAATGGAGATGAGGTTTGATATAGAGGACACTAGACAAGTTGAAGAACTCCTTTAGAACCATTTGTGACCCGTCATGTCAAAAGGGACATGTTGGAGACCTGAGTCAAATCTGAGTTATTGGTATGACTTGAAAGAACACATTTTAAGCTTTGAAATGATGCCATGTTGAATGCAATTGGACTTTGTAATCACAAGATATGATTTGGAAAAGTAAAAAGTAATCTAATATTTTATTGTTATTTCAAAAAATATATGCCTTTATCTCAAAACTGTGGTTGACGACAACATTTCCCTTTTGATGTGACTATAGTCACAATTTTTTGCTGGGAGTGTATTTTTGATTGATTTTATTAATATTTCACAGTCGTGGCCCCAAGGCCAAATTACATGAAAAATGTGCATGATAAAAAACCTTGAAAAACAAGGCAAGGTAACTTATTAATTAATTTAAAAGAGAATATTGCACATTATAGATAAAAAACATTAAAAATATGATATGATATAAAACATTGAAAAACATCGAAAAACAAGGCAAGGTAACTTATTAATTAATATAAAAGAGAATGTTGCACATTATTTTATAGATAACAAAAAAATTAAATTGCATTATGTACATGCCAGTTTGTGAGGAAAGTATAAACTAGTACTCATCAAACTTCCATATTTGGTACTAAACTACAAGACCAAAGGAAAATTTGCCAGATATAAGGGATACCACACCTTATTCAAAACACCTATTCTCATCATAAGCGTAGCATACTTGCATCAGACCCACTGTTCTTCTTTGATCAAGAAGGAAAAAAAAACATCAATTGGAATAATTTATGGGAGTGATCACTTTATTGTCTATTTTTAAACCTTGTTCATTGAAATAATGTTTGCTATCCCTAATTCACAGATGGTTGCTAACAAATACAGTCTAATTTAATTTCTTAATAAGCAAACGGTATCGATATAAGGTTTACAAGCAAACCTTACAAGCAAAACTTAATTTAAATGAATAAATTAACCTTAGGCCTATTTCAAATATTTATAGGGATGAGGAACTTATGGGATAGAGAACCTCGGATAGCAAACCTTCACCGCCGTTAGAACCAGGTCACTCCAGCACAATATAATTCACGTGCTAATTTGCTCTATTAGCCTGTCTGTAATCTATACTTACAGATATTTTCAAAGGAGTCAAAGTGTAATAAAGATTCGCTGCATGTATGGTATCCTGGCATCTCACTAATAGGGTCAGGGCTCTTAAAAACAAGACAGCCAAGCTTGAGGGCAGATTCAGAGGTGGTGATAATGAGTAAAGGCCAATCTGATGATTTAACTAACGAGAGGGTGGCCGTTTTAGGTTTCAAAGATAACTATTTGCTATTTATTAGTTGTTTTGGTGTGAAATCTGATCATGGCTTGGGTTGGATAGGATCTATGGTTGGATTTAAAGACACATTCCATTAATGATGTATGATTTACTGTGGCGTGGCTAGGGGAGGGGCATTAGACTCGATCCTCCTGTCTTCCTAATTTTCCACACGGCTCCCGCGAAGGTGCTCAAATGTGAAGACTGGAAAAATACAGTTCTAAAAGTGTGCGCTGATAAATTCGTGAAAAAAATGAGCTTATTCACGCATCATCACGCCACAGAGCGCCGGTAGTTTCACGCGGCGTTGTACATCGTGTGACGTGATAGGGCACACGATTTGCCTCCCCGTGGCGCAGCGGGATGATCGTTCGACGCACTGCCTTTGAATTGGACCAATCAGGTGGTATTACTGTTGTTGCTGTGTACAAATGCGCATGCTCGGTACTGGTATTTGTCGTGGAATTCCACGACAAACCGCACACTTTTTGGACGTACTATTTTCCCAGTCCCTGTATTTGGTCCGCCATTTTTAAAGATGGCGGCCATATAGAGGGACGCGGGGACCCAGTCTAGAGGGGCATCCCCCCCCCATGTCATGAGTCTGTCGATTGAGATTAGTTCTTTCGGTTAATTTGACCAGGGGAATCATGGAATATGACTGTCAAATTAGTTGTTGATTTAAGCCTTGTCGGTTCATTTTTATTTCTTCCCCTCCGATATGAAAAACCTAACTACGCTACGCCACTGTATAAAACCGTATTCACTGCTGCTGATGCTCTATGATTGATAATCCATCATTGCAACAGCTGAATGCAACATGTATACAAACTAGTCTAGATACAAGGCTTTCAGTTTTGTGATGTGTTGCATTTAGCATTAGGCTATTCCTATTGAACCCCCCCCCCCCCCCCCCCCCCCCCCACTATGGAAGACATGACCATAATCTTCCACACAGGGAGTGTAGATTTCAAATGGAGTCACCCATTTGAAATTCACACTCCCTGTGTGGAAGATTTAGGTTATCATGGTCATGTCTTCCGTAGGGGGAGGGGGGATTTCAAATTGAATAGCCCATTCCCCGAAATTGTACAGGATGATCGCATGGGTTATGGTATAGGCTATGAGTAAGAATTTAAGTATTTTATTTTAGACGAAGACTGCAATTTGAACATGAATGAATATAGTTTTGATATGCTCAAGCATCCAGATATCAAGTTCATAACTATATCGTGTGTAACACGGATGCCGTTTTAACAGCTGTTTGAGGCCATAGCGTGAATATAGCCATACCAATTGTACACACCTTTAATGATAATATTATTAGATTGTATATAGCTGATAGTTTTTGCTGGAGGCTTTAGAATGTGTTTTGTGTTTTTTTGCTGATGGCCATAATAAAATTATTATTTGGTCATGGTGCTGACATTTTGAACTTAGATATGAGGAATGTTTTTCTTCTTCATTTTCCAACAAATAATATGACTTTTTCGATCCAAGGACAAGCTCACATTCGTAAAAAGTGTATATCAAAAAAGGAGCAAAAATATCATGCTGTAATGCATGGACCAGAGATTTTCCAGACACCCAATAAATGGGGTTTTCTTCTGAAACTAAAATTCAATATTACCCAATTTTACCCCCTAAATATCAACAGGATTTGAATTAAAGTACCTTTTTTCTTGGAAATTGTCAATTTTAGATCCCTTAACGCAAACACACCCCTTATAACGCGTATTGTGGTCAGGCATATGCTTGCAGTGTAATAGTTGATTGGCCTATATGCCAGGTATACGGGCTTTCAAAATGGATGTATCTTCATAGATTATTAGCCCTTTATCTACTTGGCTTAACAAATATATTTTCGACTCGTGTTACCCAAAACATACAATGTGTCCATATTTTGCTGTTAAAGACATCTTATGCAGTAAAATGGCTATAAAAAACTACCCTCTTTAATCATATTCTTTTCCAAGAAGGATATCGATACACCATTGAATAAAAGCACTCTCCCCAAAGCTCCAAAATTTCACACTTTCTTGACATAAATGCACATAAATACATACCTCTGGATAATATTAATAGAGAGCTAAAATGTGTGTTTTTTTTGTGTTTTTTTCTTCTTACTAATAATACTAAACCTAAAATCTCCATGCTTTCCATGTATCATAAATGTTTTAATTTGGTTCAGTGAATTAAATACTACACTTGACCAAATAAACGGTTACAATTTGATTGGACTCATGTGTCATTCTTAAACAGTTTTATTAAACAGTTTTTTTAAACAATTTTTATTCTGTTTCATCAAAAATAGTTTTAGAGAGATCCTGGTCAGCGCGGTCCCCGGGAGGGGTACTCGCCTAAGACGGTATACGGGGGTGTGCCGCTCTAATGGGTAGGTTTTTGGGCACAAAATCCCTAAACATGGGGTATGATTTTGTGCTGGAAATCCCTAATAATGGGGTCACTTTTTACAAATTAGTCTATTTTCGCGAAATTTTTGTCTATTTTCGCGAAAATTTGCGAAAATTTGGTCTAAAATGAAGCAAAACCCCTAAAAATGGGTACCGATTTTTCCAAAATCACCCCTAAAAATGGGTATGGGTTTTGAATCTCCAGCGGCACACCCCCGACCAAACCAAATCCGAGTACCCCCCCCCCCCCCGGGGCGCGGTCATCTTGTATCAGTCATCAGGATACAGCCAGACATGATGGCCTGTTCACTTCAATAGGAAAATCAATAATCAGAATTGATGAGATGAGGTTGATATACGATACGGAGTTTTATAGTGTCGTTTTGATTTACCCAGTTTTCTTATTCAATCATTGTACGTACGATGACCACCGGAAAGGCAGGTGACAGGATTTTAAAAATATATGGGGGGAAAGTGTCAAATTTATTGGAGGGGAGGGGGGCGGGTACTCCAGTTTGATTTGGGTAAGGATATGCTGCTTTAAAGACCTAAAATTGACCTATTTACAAATTTCCATTTTAAATGGACCCATCTGTTTTCTCATTTTCATATTTTGTAAAACATTTCCAAAAATGTGGGGAATTGTATCAACATTTTTTTGAAGTTTAGTATATAGGCCTATTTATTTCCTAAAAGATTGACAACATTTTGGAAGAAAGACTCATTGATGTAACTAGAACCACAAAATTACTACTGTAAAAGCCAATATTTTCGCCTAGATATTTTCGCGCATTTTGATATCATAGACATTTTGCGAATTGTTTTTTTTCGCGGTCGATCTTCTGGATGAACTACATGAATGTTGAAAACAATATTTTGGTGTGATATAATATTCGCGGAAAGATATTTTGCTCGAAAAGCGCGAAAATAAAAGCACCGCTAACATTTCAGCTTTTACAGTACCTTAAATGAGACATGTAGACATTTAGAAGCTTGTATGTTGTAATAACCACAAATTATGAGATGCGGAGGGATGTTGTATCATTTCCAGTAAGCGTATTAAAACGATGGGTTATGGGAGGCCAACCTGATTGGTCGATCTATAACACAATGCATTACTCCCCAGGGAAGCTATTGTGATCAGTCAAACTCTATGCAATAATGAATGATTCCCCCGAGAACCTGTCTAATTTCTAAATACCATCCATTACCTTTCTCTGTACAGTTGCTCACACAGTTTGATAAAGTCCATTTGGCAGATTGCCTAATGTCGTTTACAGGAAGAGATTAACTTGTCGTGCATGTCGTGCAACGGATTCAATTAAACATCACACAGTGTTTTCATGTATTTGTTTATATTTTGTATCTTTTAAATGTCAAGTTTTTAGTTACAGGATCAATGTTGGCATACATTGATGATGCATTTCATATCCGAAATGGAAATTTTCAATTTGAAAGGATGTCTTTGTAGATTATGCCAAAGTATAGTGAGGGGAATCATGAAATTTGATTTAAAGAGGAACCAAAATTGACAACAGTATTATGTCTTCACTTCACCACTGATGTAGCTGCTACTATAACACGTTTACTAGAATTTAAACTTCTATATCAACATGTATATCCTACATCTAAGCCTATTTGAAATGTATATACCTCGAATGCATAGGTCACCAAAGGTCACATTTTGTCTTGGTATACATGTGACGACACACGACAACGAGTCCAGAGCCAAATGCCAACTCTAGTTATGATTTCTAGTTTTGTTGGTTTAAACTACGCACCATGGATAGCGATATAAATATCACCACGTTGGGGATCGCAACGGGGGAATTCCAAGCTCTGTACACCAGCCAAGTTTCGGAGTGTATACCATGGTGGGCACTGTTGAGACGACCTACAAATACAACTGAAAATAATTATTTGGTTAATTTTGAACATATTATTTGTTTTGATAATATTACATTTAGTCTAGACTCGTAATCAATTTCGTCATTTGAAAGAAATGTATTTTCTCTTTCAACAAATGTGAATAGAAGCTGGTCAGCAGCATGGTGTAATCAGCATCAGATCAGTATTCATTGCAGGGAACATAATATTGGCAAGTTTCATGTATTCTCTAAGTCCAAACTGATAACGTGTATAGAGTCAAACTCGCATGAGGGAGAATGGAGGGGTGGGAGCACACATGTACTGAGGGGAGGGGCTTATACCCCCACCTATGACTCACTACTTATTTATGTGACTGCAACTGAGTGACTAGATAATGCAACCATCATACAGTAGGCCTATTACAAATAATGACTTCTGAACATGCTGAAGGTACATCAATATGATTATTCTTCAAATATCAAAATCTATAAGAGCATGTTTCTTTTGGGAAACTTAACGGTAATTACCGTTAAGTTGCCCAGTAGAAAAAGCCAAATAACGTTAATTACCGTTAACTTTTCTATCGGCAAAAACCTGCTCATACCAGGTTTATTAACGCTAACTTGCCCAGAAGAAACAGCCACCCTTTATATCTTAACGCTAAGTTCTTGTGACCCGAAATTATTTACTGTGCACGCTGGATTCTACGCATTGTGACTTTGCGTTTACGCCAAATTTCATGTTCGTTTATAGTGTTTCTGTTGTTAACATGCAATATTAAAAACAGGGAATTACGACGGCAGTCTTTTTCAAGTGGGCGGCATTTTTTTGTATAACAAAAGATCGAATGTCATAGCCCATCGATAAGGAAGCTTATAAACTTAGCGGTCACTTTTCACAAGTTTAAATGGGGGAGGGGGGGGTGATTCAAATGTTAACCGATGCATACTACCGATGTTGGTGTGTAGGGTATAACAGAATTATGCCGCAGTTGGAGTTATGCCGCAGTGTTTATAAATTAATTGTTTTGACTATAGGTGTTATCAGCTATATGGACATGATGGAGGGGGAGGGGCTGTTCAGACACCCCCCACCACCACTGAGGTGACAGCGATATTAATTATATCATTGTCAATTGGAAGAGAATATTCCTTACAATGTGGCACCAACAAATAACAAGCTTACCACTCTGCACCTCTTCTGAAACTGAAATGTCAGGTTATTTACTGTCAGTGTTTATCAGCAATAAAGAAACAAATAACTTGATTCTACGAAAAAAGTGATTGAAATAGAACTTCCGGTTGTTACTATCGAAAACAATTCTCTATTGTTGCTTTTGTTTACTCCCTGTGAGATCAGTCAAGTTTACATTTATAGATGATAGCATGTCTTCTAAACACATTATTAATCACACAGTGGCGTAGCCAGAGGGTGGGCAAATAGGGCGACCCCCTTCTCAATATCAAGCGCGAACCAGTTTGGGGGATACCACGTCACAACCACCCACCCGCCTCCCCCACTCTCAAGTTTGTGACTCAGCGGCAATTCTCAAAAGTTCATAGCCTGGTAATGTCCTTTTCGGTTCACTTTCACCCCCTCCCATATGAAAATCCTAGATAAGCCACTGTAATCATGTCTTCCAATCTCATTTAAAGGTTCAAATCTAGGTGCATTGTATCATTTCGAATTCATGATTCAAAGATGTATCTTTGATAGTGAGCTTTAAAATTATGCCATATTCAATAGCTAGCTCCATGAGAATTGTGTGAAGCATCATGTTTCTTTCATATTTCACTAGTGGTGTAAGTGACATGTGTTTGAGAATAGGGGATTGGGGGGGGGGGGGGGTTGTGAAGACCTGTGCTCCCCCCCCCCCCCCCCCCCCCCACCCCCCCCCCACTCACGAATGAGAATCGAGCTATGATTTGTTATATGGAACTCCTTCTAAGAGTGTATGAATGTTCGTTAATACAGGCCTAATTTGGTTTTAGTACTTAATCTTAAAATGTCTCCGTGTCTTTTCCCCCGACAGTTGCTGAAAGCGAAGACAGTGATTGGTCCGAGACAGATGATGAGTTTCTTGAGCCGGGCATCAAGAAGGCCAAGAGAGAGAAAGCCCAGCAAAAACGTAAACAAAAGCAGCAAAAAGACAGAGGACGAGCTGGTCATGATGGCAGCGATAAAGTCAGATCGTCTAAAGACAGCGGTGGTGAGCAAAAGAAGGATGAGAATAGAATGGAGGGAAGCAAGGTGGAAGAGGAGGAGGAAGGCGGATCACAGAAAGGATCTACCAAGTAAGTATACTCCACATCCCTTAGAGAGGAATTAACTGAAGTTAGAGGAGGTTACAGCAGCAAGTATTTCACAAAATCACATGATATATACTCTGTGTCTGCTCCGCAAGTGGGGGGTGATAACGTCAATGCGTAACCAAGTGATAGGCACGATAGTTTCTGCGCCATGGCCAACATTGGAGAAATTACGCACCGTCACATTGTAGTTACGCACGTGATACAATGATATGTTCAGTAGAATATGCACTTATGACGCCTTCCAATCCTAACTTGAGGTGATAGGAAATACAGCACCAATGCCACAGTGTTGTCATCCATGCAATCTACATGATGTAGAAGAATGTTGGCTCTGGTACAGGCATACACTCTAAGAAATTAAACAACTTTTTTTTTGTCCTTCCAGGAGAACCCTGGTTCTTTAAAGAACCACAAATAGTTCCCCAAACGTGATACCTTAAAGGGTTCTCATGAGAGAACAACTTTAGAACCATCTTTTCTAAGAGTGTATAATTACAATATATAATGGTATCACCCACATCTCCCCCATTTACGTAGACATGGAATAGATAAGCGGGGGGTACTCATCAAGAAATTATTATAAGAACTTGCTACAAATTAGAGAACACCTTTCACCCTTTATCAAAGGATTTTTAAAATTATTATGTCTAATTTCTCCAATCATTTTACAACATTTTTCTGACTAGGAAATTCAGTAGTATGTTTTTGTCCAAATGAGGAACATTTTTGGCTGCTGGTTTATACAAAATGGGTTCATTTTTCTATAGGGATAATCATTGGGTCCATTTTAGGAGGGTCTTATGTCTGTCTGATATGGTGGCATTTTTTTAATTTTGTTTTATTATTATTATTATTTTATTTTTATTTGTTTATTATTATTTATTTTTTTGGTAGGGGAGGAGGCAGCGGTTTTTTATTTTAGGTCTATAAGTTTTTTGTTGTTAGGAAGGGTAATTTTAATGGCAAGTGTTTTATCATACCAACAGTCCATGTACATAATATCTTTATTGTCGTCGTGCACTGATGTGTAATTATCAACATGTTAATGACTGTTTCGTGATATGCTATATTTTTTGCGTCAAAAAGCTTTGAGATCATGCTTGATGTAAGGCACTATATAAATAGATATTATAATAATGGTTCATGTAGTACTTCATGTAGTCGAGTCTCAATATTAATAATCAAATAACTACAAACTTCTCCGCATCTTCTTTCTCTCGATTAAATACTGTGTACTGTCCTTTTCATGTGATTAATTTCTCACGCTTTGGCAATTTTATAAGTTTTCAGTGTTTTTAAATTCGCAATTTGTAGGTTAATCACATATATCTATACGGAAAAGACATATTCGGCTGTTATTATTTTTGCCGTAGCAGCTTCGAGCGCAAAAAAGCGTGAAAACAAATTTAGCACACAAATTTTCACTTCTACAGTAAACCACCACTTTATTGCCCCCAAACCCAAAAGATTGTCCATAAAAGGCACATGGGGAAAATGCCTAATGATTTGGGCAACTTATCGAAACTTGTGCAATTTGGGGGATTTAAAGAAACTTTGTGGACATTTTCGGCAAATTTGGAGATTAAAAAAAAAAACTGTATGAAATTTTCGGAAATAAGTGCAAATTTGGGAATAAAAAACAACAACTTTGTGCAACTTAGTATTCTAATTTATCTAAACTTTTGGCATATTTTATAACTTAAAACATTTTCCTCTGTGACATGGACCTCATAAACAACACAAATGGTATCAATTTTGTTGAAATTACAACTCGCTTCTCTCTCTCCCTCATATCCAGATCGAATAAACCACCGCCAATAGCACCTAAACCCAAGAAATCTTCCATAAACAACAGTTTCAGTAGTCTCAACAGCAATGACAGCCTGACAAAGACAAATTCAACAGATGCAATCAGCCAGGAGAAAATGGAATCTACAGAAAGCTTAGACGGTTCAAAAACACCACCAACACCGGGCTCACCTGGATCCCCTGGAAGAGAAGCACCAATTTCATTTGATGAGGTAATTAGTGCGGTGTACCCCAAGGATCCTTTAAGGCCCATTTGTTTAATACCAATGTTATTTTATCAGCCTGTTTCCAAAGGTTTACATAGTTAAAAAAAGAGCTTTCAACTCATTAAATCATTGTATAAATTTGTTGCCCAAATCTATTATGTTATGTTCATTCATAGGTATGCTAAATGGTTAATTAATAGACTATCTATCTGCACATTGAATGCGATTCATTACAAATAGCATTACTGTTAAGCATCAAATGTTCGCGTACATCAACATTTTGCGAATTCCGGGAGTGCAGCTGACTCGCAAAATGTTCATGCACACAGACATTTTTGTTTTTAAAGGCCTGTAATGACTACTCAACACATTCGCGATATTTTCATGCCACGAAAAAAGGCAGAAGTCGGTGATTTACAAAATTTTAATGCTACAAACATTTCATGCTTTACAGTATACTCACCAACATCACTACTTATCCTTTAGCATAATGCTATAGTTATTAGTTAACACAAAGATTTTAATATTGAATAGGAACAACTTTGTATCAGTGATGGCGTACTCGAGACCAGACTCGAACTTGAGGCCGGTCTTGAGTCTCTTTTTTTGAAGAACTCTATTTCAAATGGAGTCACACACGCAGGTAACCCCCTTTGGAATTTTCACTCCCTGTGTGGAAAATTAAGATCATATCTTCCATAGGAGGTGTATGGAATTCACCAGGAATAGCCTATTCTTTAAACAAGTTTCGCAGTGCTCCACCCACCTAGTTCCCAAAACCACACCTTGATTAAAGGCATATTATGTGATCTTTTCCAAGTAGCGCCCTCTATCATTGATTTTTACTATGAAAGGAGATTTTCTTGCAGATTTGCATTTTTGATCATAAATCATAAAGATCTTCTAAGTTACAGATCGATACGATTCTTAATTACTTCAAATCATGGTTTGAAAATAGATTGTACCGAGCGGTACAATCTATTTTTCAAATTTTACTATAAATTCACTCTAAAACTATGATTTTGAGGTTATTAGGAATCGTATCGCTCTGTAACTTGGAATATGTTTATGATTTATGATCAAAAAAGTAAATCTGCAATAAAATCTGCTTCCAATTTTTTTCTCGAGGATTGCGGGTGTCCCCTGGAAAAGGTCACATAATATACCTTTAATGTCTTTGTCATGACACTCATCGATAGTTTGATTATAACTAAATATTTGAATTCCTTATTTCTATTTCCAGGTTGTACCACAGAAGCCACAGCTCAAATCATATCGCCGTGTACATGGACCACAAGGGAGACGGCGCCCTCAACGTTACTCATCCCAAGCCATGTCGCAAACAATGTCAACGACTCTATCACAAATCATGGCATAGTACATGGGGTTGGTGGTTATACGCTAAACCACAATGATTTTGTATATATGATGTACGTCACACAATGTGTATAAGATGTTGATATCTTTTTTGTATACACACCCTGTATCCTCACAACATATCATCTATCGTTTTTTTAATCATGAACTTCAATTGCCATTTTGCCCTAGCCTTAAAACCCATTGTTGGGAAACACTTAATGGTGCAGGATTGAAAGTAACTTATGGCAACATCGAGTCATCGACAGGAAAACCGCAAAATGACAACGTGACTTTTTTCAACCAATAAAACTGAACATTTGAATTTGATATGATACAAGCTTGATGAGTGGCTCGCTAAAACACCTGTTGTGTGTCGTTACCAAGCTTCAATGGAAATTCCTTATGTTTAGGAGCACCGCTATAGTAACCGTCACCTGCCACTACCGAAACTTTCAGCAGTCCAGTCACGAGCAAGAAGCATCGGTTGCTATTTGGAACTGACATTTGGAGCGCGAGTGATTGGTTTAAATCTCTTGCACATTTATTCATAATAAGGCTAGAGAAATATTTTGCGTTGCATTCGAAAGATTAAGACTACAACAACTGGACAACACGCTGTAATCTACATAATATGCCAAAATTGAATAATGACTGAAACACCTGAACGGTATATAGATTGGCGCACCACATAGCTTCCACATCAGTTCATCAAAGCAGCACCCAATTTGGAGTTTACTTTGACTGGATGGATCATTATTTAGCCATGTACATCTAGTATGCAATCAACTTGTGTGCATGTAATAAGCAGATTTTTATTCATAAAAGTTGCAGGAGCCACAAGCGTTCAACATTGGGTTCAACATGTCAAAACTGTAAAGTTTGACCTGAATTGCCTTCAAAACTGTGAACATCCTTACATTTATGTAAAAATTAACCAACACTCGTTGGTTAATTCCCCAACAGTTTTGCGTTTTAATTAACAGTTGGGCAAAGGCTTAAATGCTCAACTACTGGACATTTACCCAACATAGGGGTAACCTTTTCAGCAATGGTTTGTGGATGGAACGTTCAGTGAGTAGATCATCAAGTAGTATCATTTTGAAAGATTAAAACACCTTTACATGGATAGAATCATTAAACTGCCACATAAAATAAGAAATTATGTGGTGGAAACCCTCAAAATTAATTTTAAAACCCCTTGAACCGGCCCTCTGGACCACGCCGTGATCCGCTGCGCTTCGTTTGCTACACTCACTCCGCTCGCCATCAGTCAAATTAGCCGGCACTCAAAATGGCCTAGCTACAACACTGCCAATACATTATGCTGTACGTATGAGATGGAATACAGTACTGTAAATGTGGACATTTTCGCTATATAAATTTTTGCGCTTTTCGCGCTCGAATGAGCTACCGCAAAAATAATAACACACAGATATTTTTCCTTTTGTGTATAGGACTATGTGATAAAAGCTACAAATCACAAATTAATAATAATAAAAAATGCGCGAAAATTACCACTTTTACAGTATACCAATCAAATGCACATTTTCTATTGGTCTGCAAAGGGAATGATATAATATTAATTCAATATATTACATTTAACTTGAATACATACGCTGTAAGAACAATTATATTAAGGTACTCAAGATGGTTTTGTATTTGTACTTCTATTGCATAAAAATATTAAACAAGATGAAAAAACATATTTAATTATGCTTTTGTTTAATGATCTCGTGATAGGAGGGAAAACAAGCAGAAAACCTTTTGGCAAGAGATCCGTCACACAACATGAGTAAAATGGTTAAAAAGACCACACCGATGCCACCCAGTACTCTCTTAATGTAATATAAATTAGTGAAAATCCACTCTTTTTTGGAGTATATTTCAATGAATGATAGTGATTTTAGGGACCTCTTAGAGAGTAGAGTTTACCCACTTCAAATTCACTCCCAAAAGTCACACCAAAGGAGTGAGACAACCCACTCTTTTGAAGTAGTACCGCAATCCTTTTCTCAAAGAGAGGATTTCTCACTGTAACTAGTAAGAGAACAGATATAAGGTATAGGACAAGTCCCAGATATATATATATATAGTGACAAAACCCTAAAGATATTGATTTTGTCATCTAATGATCTATACTGTATTTCAGAAAACTCTATGGGGTTGACCTGAAGCTTTGAATTAACTCCTATCCCAGCCACCCATCACCCATGCTCCAATGTGTTCACCCTCCCCAACCCATCTACCCAGGCCTGGAAATAGCACCCGCCCACAGCGGGTAACTTTTGAGTTGGGCGAGTGATGATACAAAAGTACCTGCCCAACTGGCGGGTAATAGTGTAATAAGTTACACTAGCTCGTGGAATTTCTGTCAGGCAGTAATTTTTTGGAATCTGAAGTTCCAGCCCTGCATCTACCCGGGCATCTACCCTGTCCCTATGCCCTGCTCCATTTGAGTTACATCACTTGGGTTGCTTATGTGCGGATTTGTAAAGGGAGGTTATCACATTATTATTATTATGAAACTCTCTGTATAATATTTGTAATATACATAATATATATGTACACCAGGTTTTGTATAACAATGTTGGTAAATAGCTTTGGAATATGATGATAATATGTGTTGGGAATTGTTTGTACATCTGGTTAATATATCAATATTGTATATACAAATGTAATCATAATATAAGATAAGTTCACTCATATTGGACTTGGATTTCAAATGTGAGCCATGAAAGTGTTTAACAAGATTTTTGTTAAGTTTTATCAGTTTTGTTTGAAATTGTATGAGTTAGTTTCACTTTTGTTCACCACATTTTGTTGTCACCTACACCCGGGGGGGGGGGGGGGGGGGGGGGGGGGGGGGGGGTACTCACCCAAGTCGACATACGGGGGTGTGCCGCTCTAATGGGTAGCTTTTTGGGCACAAAATCCCTAAACATGGGGTATGATTTTGTGCTGGAAATCCCTAATAATGGGGTCACTTTTTACAAATGGGTCTATTTTTGCAAAATTTTTGTCTATTTTCGCGAAAATTTGCAAAAATTAGGTCTATTTTCGTGAAAATTTGCAAAAATTAGGTCTATTTTCCCGAAAATTTGCAAAAATTAGGTCTATTTTCCCGATAATTTGCGAAAATTTGGTATAAATGAAGCAAAACCCCTAAAAATGGGTACCGATTTTTCCAAAATCACCCCTAAAAATGGATATGGGTTTTGAATCTCCAGCGGCACACCCCGACCAAACCAAATCCGAGTACCCCCCCCGGGCACCTACACCTACTGAATGGCACAGTAAAGGTGTGTGTGTGGGATGTGAGAACTACCTTAGGAGGAGTAAGTGTAGAAATGACTTTTAAAACAATCTTGAGGGCAGTACATTCTTACACTACAAATTCAGTGTCAGTTTACCCACCCTTGTAACTCCCTAGGGCTAGCATTTAAAAAAAAATCATTTGTAAATGTTGTGATAAATGTAATATTTCTGACGTCTAAGTAAATCTTGCTAACCAAAGAATCAAGACTTCTGTCATTGTCAAAATCACAAATTATAACTCATTACAGAAAAAGTGTTCTCTAGATCCCAGATACTAGTATAACAGTATCACGCGGTAACGGCACATGAAATTTGTCAGTATCGCTCGATAGTGGTACAATTTCAATGTTCACCGATACTGGAACGCCAAATTGTGTGATACTGGTACACATACTACCAGTAGTGATTTGTCCCAGTATTGAACGATACTGGTACATAATTATATCAGATGATACTAGTACAGTTCAGAATCTGGGACCTAAAGTACACTTTTCCCTCATTTCTTGTTGACTGGTGTTTAGAACACTATTTGGCTATTTTGTAATGCCTCGTATGCAAGCAACGTTGTTTGGTTGATCATTTATTTGTTTATTGATCATTAGGGGTATGTGTTCCGATTGCTGGCCCGATTTTCAACTTGATGTTTTCTATTCTACTGGAAGGGTCATCCTTAAAATAGTTGTATTCCAAAGTTTGAGTTGCGCAACTCCATGAAATTTGCCCATTGAGACACAAACTGGGCGGGTGGTTAACCACCTTTGGTGGTAATTCAC
>CM069443.1:42511491-42710561 GCA_035610835.1 Ophiura sarsii | reverse complement strand
GTGGGGGTGGTTAAGTTGTGTCCCCAAAACCAACAATCTGGGTTTCGATAACCGACAGTACACTGTCAGGGAAATATTTGGTGCATTTTCAGAAATGTTCAAAATATTTCAAAAATTAAACTAAAAAGAAAGGAAAATGTGAAAAAAATAGGTCGTTCGGGTACGGTTTGTCCGTAGAACAGGTTTTTCCCTCACCGCCTAAGGGGTGTTTAAGATCTGGCTTGTTACGTATCGAAAAATAACATACACACAAATAGATACAATTATATTCCATTGGTGTTTTTATTTTCCTTCAACAAAGTAGAAAATTCCTTCTAGTAAGTAACAGTGAAACACACATACCCCCACAAATTCCCCCACCCACCCCACACAGTTAGACTTTGACTAAAAGTTAAGTTAGATACTCAAATAAGTATTCAGTTCAATTGTTTTAACAATCAACTACAAATTTGTTTATATGATGACTACATATTATCCTGAAATAGGCTACATGAATAATGATGTTTAACCATGACAATACACATTGTATTTCTGAATTGTAACACCATTTTACAAAAATATGTACCACAATATATAATCTGAGACAATCTCAGATACAATGTAGTCAGATTGGTAGTAAGAAGTACATGTGTCATTAAATCTTATTTCATTAGCCATGGGCTTATGGAAGGTATTGCTTGTATCAAAATAAAAATCTTACTATAATTCACCGTATGTTGTATGTATGTATGTATGTGTGTATGTATGTGTGTATCCTGAAAAGGCTTTCTCATTTTGCATTTTAAAGCCGTGAATATTTCACTGATACTAAATAATGACAGGACACGGGTTATAAGCTATAAATGGCCGAAAACCGTACAGAATTGACCGAGATATGAGCAAAATTATGGCAATTTATGGCCTTTTCAGCCCGGCTTTTGAGACTATTTCATGTTTATTTTTCTCTGCGTACACTGTAACCATGCAGTCGGCGCGTAGCACATAACGCGTCGCATTGCGCCATGCAAAATAAACGCGAACACGCACTACACCCACGCACCCCTACACACGCGGGCGGGTAAATATTGTAGAAATACGCTGCCCCACACGGGGTTGGTTATGGTTTAGGCATTGGGGTTGAGATAAGCCACGGGGCGGGCGGAGGCGCGGGGACGGGCGGGGACGGCAGGGCGGGCGGGGGGGGGGGGGGGGGGGGGGGGGCGGCAGCGGGTCATAAGGTAACGAAATAATGTGGTTTCTGATAAAACAAAACATGATATGGTGAATCTAAATTACGTAACATGGTGTCAGATGTGGGATTTGATACTGTATGCGACACGCTGGCGGACAAATATTGTAAAAATACGCCGCGCTACGGGAGATGGTTAAGGTTAGGCCTTGGCGTTGAGATATATAAGCCGCGGGACAGGAACTTTAGGCCTTGGGTTGAGATATGCCACGGGCGGGGCGGGGGCGGTGATGAATGGGGGTGTAATGTGGTTTGGGAGGCAGGGGGTTAATGAAGAAATGTGATGCTAAATTGCGTAACGGATATACAGCGGACGGGGCGGGGCAGAGCGCCGGGGAGTGACTGGTGGGCTACGGGAGATGGTTAAGGTTTAGGCCTTGGAGTTGAAATATGCCACGGGACGTGGGCGGGCGGGGGTTCTATTCCTGTGTGTTTCGTTATAAATTTTCCAACACTTAGGCCTATGTGTTGTTTCATTTGTAGGTGTTCTATCTGGTAGGCCCTACTCCCTAGCGGGAGAGCCCGTCCGAAGGACGGGCGTTCCGCTAGTAATAATAACACATCAAACATATTCATAATAATCACAACTCGTTATTGTTTGTTTACAAGGTGAATATTAGATTAAAGGCTACTAGTACATCCCAAAACTATGATATTTAATTTGGGTAAAACGCACTAAATATAATAATCAATGAGTTTTCCCCCAAATCTAGTAAAGATGCTATTGAATCTGCCATAGTCTGGGCTGTTACGAATGTAGTTTAGCGCCCTCTATTAATGTTCACAGTGGTTCTCAGAGTTACTTTGTATCATTGAGGAGAATCAGGAGAATAAAATCAAAACGACTAAAAGACACCGTTGACCAGCCACACAAAGGCAATTTTGTGACGAAGACGAGGTTTTTTTCTTGAAACGAGGTCTGAATCTCGATTTGATTTTCTTCGAAAGTTTGCCGGGAATTACCCACTTGTGGTCAGCATTTTGTAAACAAACGGTGGTAGGTATCTTGCAAGTGAAATGTACCACGCCCGGAATATATTATTAACTTTCCTAAGACTGTCGATATCCGATGATACAATACCACAGACGGCTCTATGCAGCCATAAGGACGTCCAATGCATCTGTCAATCACAAGTACTTTCTATTGTCTGGCGATACAAACTGTTTTACCGTGCATCACTATCAGTGCGTTTTCAATCAATTAGTTGATCGATCAAATATCGACTACACAACTTGGTCGGTTGTCATCAATAATCAATAGTATTGCCACAGGTTTTACCAGGAAAGTTTTCTTTGGTTTCATGTAGGTTTTACCCACAAATAAACAAATCTATTTAGAGAAATAAGTTGATGAAATCCCGGGGATGAAATACGAATCGAAATGTCTGGTGTCCTTTCTGTCACGCTTCTGTTTCGTACTGATTGGACATGATTTTTTAATGATTAATGCAATAAAGAAATGGGTAGGGTGCAGCAGGGAACCAGCGTAGCGATCAAGTCTTGCTGTGATCAATCGATTGGCGGCCCGTGTTTACATCTTCATGTACAATAGATCACCAAGTGATTGAAAACGCACTGATGCACGGTAAACAGTTAATATCGTCAGACAATAGAATGAACTTGTGATTGACAGATGCATTGGACGTCCTTATGGCTGCATAGAGCCGTCTGTTCCGATGATCCTTCCCCGGATCCTTCCTTGTTTTTAGTACCAACCAAGAAGGCTAATAGACTAGAGTAAGACTAAACATGCAGAGCAATCCTCCTGTGTTTCCTGTATTTTTAATTTTATGATAATAATAAAATAATTTAAATTTGCTGGCCCTCCTGTAGCATGTGTAGTGTATAGCCTACCTGTCAAAGAAATATGATTAAAATTTGATATACATTACATGTACTAGTAGTCTACTAAACTAAACTCCTAGTCCTAGTCCTATCCTAGCTCTGAATCCTAGCTCTCTGTGTTACTGTTAGTGTATACAAAGCAGCCTATGAGTCTGAGGCTACTCCTTCACAAGTCCAAGCATTATGGAGTACATGGCACAACCCTTAAGCTGGATCACTGATTTCCTCCACGGTCGCACCCAACGAGTCTTGGTAGACGGGAAGATGAGCAGTGAGGCAAACGTCACCGCCGGTGTTCCTAGTCAAGGTAGCGTGCTAGGTCCACTTTTGTTCTTGATCTTCTTCTTCTTCTTCTTCTTCTTCTTCTTCTTCTTTGATACTGCTTAACATCCCGGGTGGGATAAAATAGGGTCTTATCAACGACCTCCCTAGCTGCACTAAAAGCTCCACTACCAGACTATTCGCTGATGATTGTCTGCTCTATAAGCGTATCTCTACCAGCCATGACACCACTACTCTTCTTGAAGATGACATGGACGCTCTTCAGAAATGGGAACACACCTGGCCAATGGAGTTTCACCCGTCTAAGGCCCCCCCAAAAAAGTTGTTTGCTTGTCCTCGTCCGACCGACCGTGTGAGGCAGTCCCGACTGGTGTGGATTTTTTTGTTGATTTTTGTTGTTGAATTTTTTAAAACATTCATTTGAATGACCTATATTGAACCCTACGTTACTCCTCATGTGAGCCAATACCCTTTTAATGTCACCTCCATGTTAAGGACCAAATAATTCAGAAATGGTACATGATAAAAGTTATACTTTTGAACAGAATAAAACTTAATACCGTAGTAATTAGGATCTATTAGATAAAAGTTTCTAACGCTATGCTGTGGGTCATGGGGTATAAATATGTTGGTTTTATTTCAAATCAAATGTGGGCTAAACCATGCTAAAATTAACCATTGCCATTAGCCTGCCGTTGATAAGGCTCAAAATGGTGCATGGTAGTTTTTGTGTTTGTAGGAGAGGGCCAGAACAACCAAATATTAAAAAAAAAAATAAAAAAAAAAATTCCCACCGACCGACCCAACTTTTTTTGACCCATCTATGGACAAGCAAACAATTTTTTTTTGTTGCCTAAGTGCAAGGTAGTCTGAGTCACCAACAATTGCGTCTACCTATTACATCCATGGAGAGGTCCTAGAGGAAGTTAACTCCGCTAAATACTAAGGCCTGCACCTAGACGCCAAACTAAACTTCAACACCCACATGGACTCCCCTACCAAACGAGCCAACTGCACACGAGCCTTTCTGAGCCGTAATTTGAGGAAGTGTGGTCGTAAGATCAAAGAGGTAACCTACAAGGCCTACATCCGACCCATAGTTGAGTATGGCACTGCTGCATGGGACTTTGGGGGGGGGGGGGCACTCAACTTTTTTTTTGGTAGGGGTGTGCCACACAGGGTCTCAAAAAGGGGGGCTACAAAACTGAACTGAGTGGATTTTATGATGAAAAATAGGGTCTTAGGAACTGATTTTTTCAAAAAAAGTAGGTCTTGAGAACTGGCCTATAGTTCAATTTTGATTAGCAAGAACGCACATTTTTCGATTTTTTTTTTGGTTTTAGAACGCAACATTTTCGAAGAATTGGGGCTTTGGAACGCAAAATTTGCCAATTTTTGAATTTTCAATAAAATTGGGGTCTTAAGAACTGATGCAGGCTCAAAAGGGGGACCATAAGAGCTAGCAGCAGAGGGTGAAAAGGGGGGTCTTCAGCGCGGCACATACCTATACCCTTTTCCAATGTCAAAGTCAAACTCACTGTTGCTTCAGATTCAGATATCATGTATAACCCTAACCCCCGAGGCACCTTTTTCAAAGATTTTTTTTTCGCAGCCAAATAGCGAGGGGAAAAAGTGCCCCCACTCCCCCAGGTCTCGAACCCGGGACCTCTAGGTTCAGAGGCAGACGATCTACCGCTAGGCCACAGGGGAAAATAATTTATGGCGGAGTATATTCCGCCCTGTATATACCCTGGGGCCATTATTTCATCGAAAAACTGCCGAGCCGGGTGACACAAGCACACCGCATCGTAGTAATTCGTTACTCAAGAGTGTTAGGGTTACATTGGTTAAATATCTCAACCTGTTTCTATTTCCAAGAAATACTTGGTTGAATTTCGATCGCCCCCACAAGGTTTATCGCCAATCTGAAAAAATCCATTGATTATCCTTTTCTGATGCATTGTGGGATAGAAAAGGGGGGCATATTTTGTCCCTTTTAATCCCACAATGCAACAGAAAAGGATAATTAATGGATTTTTCCCCGATTCGCAATAAACCTTATTCCTGCTATACACAACAAAGCTATGACTTGGATTATCTCTGCTTCATTACTTAGCTAGAAGCAGCCTATTGCGTACATTGCATGAAGCGCGCAGAGCCGTAAGCGTGATAATTTAGGGTGCGATCATCTTTGTGCTACATGCGTGTTGTTTGTTCAATTATTAATTTGACTTGACTATAGTCTACTCTACTCCAGACTATTGAGTGTATGCTAAGGTAATTTGCAGAGGCTTTTTGATAGGCCTATTTATAAAAGAATATTATTAATTTAATGCTGGCGAGCAAGGAGAAGTGCTCTTGTATTTACTAAGGCTGTAAATTTCCGTTTAATGCTCTGACCGTTTAAACGTTGAATGAAACATGCGTTTAAACGCTGATCGTGTCGCGAAGTTTGGCTGCCGAATTTGTCACCTGGGCAATGCAGTTTTACACTGCCATTGACTGCCACACATGCGCAAGTTATTTGTAGGTATCTTGAAACTGTGTTAAAACAACCTTTGCAATGTTGCTAATAAACTAAAAGTTTTAGTTTTAGTTTGTGAACTTCTTGCATGTTCAGATCAATTATTTTTATTCTGAAGCTCAGATTTTGTCCGATTATTTATTTATCTGGGACTCTGGTGACGTCAATTGTTTCACGCCTGCGCATTGAGCACATCGATGTCCCAATATTTTTATATGGGGAACGGCGCAGGTTGAATAGCTATCGGAAAATATCAAAACATTTTATAAACCCAGAACGACAAAATAGGCGAAGTTATTATTTTATTTTAATTTCATGTTTTCTCTCTCTCTCTAATTAAAAGCAAGCCCATGGAAATGGGAAACTGGAATCTCATTATTGATATTATTATTCACCCCTACTGTGAAATGGTACGGTCTCAAATCTCTCTATGAATATTCAGCGCACATGCTTTTGTGACCTTACGAAAAGACAACTTGTCAACAGCAAATTGCCGAGTGTAATAATATTTTCGGATGCAATTCTTTGATCAGTTTTTTAAAAAACAATTGGCAATTATTTTCACTAATTTGGATGATAAACTATGTCTATCCTTAATTAAAAATACTCTTTCACATTTGGTAGGTCAGCGACGACGTGATAGTCTGCTGGAATGAGTATATTTTACCGCAAATTTAGTCATGAATTTTAAAATTTTAATAGGGCTTACGTTAAGCCGTTTAGAGAATTTTGTAAACGTTTAAACGTTTAGAACTTACAGCCTTAGTACTTCCTATGTACAATGTGTAGTATAATATAGAATAACTCATAAAAATTCAGATAAACCTCAGACAGGTTGTGTTAGACTGTCAAACTATATCTGTATGGTGTAAAATATAATTTCTGAATATGAAATCTTAAGTAATTTTAATCCGGCAATCCTGTACTTTGAGGGAATATTGAATTGACGGAATAAACCGTATGTATTGACTGTACATGTACCGTCAATAGTCAAATTCATGAAGTACAGTTTATTCTGTCAAATCTATTTATTCTCGTCAAATACAGGATTGCCTTTTAATCCTAGCCCCTGGGGCATGTTTTTGGGAATAAATCGGGGAGAAAAACAGGTCTTAACAAATGTTTGCACTTTCTTTTAATTTCAGCCCGCTTTAGGGCTTTTTGCCCAATTTCATACACTTGTTCAGGTTTTTTTTCAATTATTATTATTTTTTGCTTTCTCATGGCTGTTAAAAGCCGTCAGTTCTAAATGCTAATCCTTGTCAAACTTAAATTACTTCATGTTTTCCTTTCAGAATGGTGAATGAATTCCCAATATTTCAATTTTGCAATGTAAAACCTGGAGCTTCTATCCATGGCTGCTGATCCAGGTCATCTGTCCTCATCATCATCATCAGCACCATCATCTTCAATCTCCTTTGATGATATCATACCTGAAGTCCACTCAGTAGTCAAAGCAACACCACCACCAAGCTATACTTTCCCCGTTGCGCTAACTCGACTCCCTGGTGATGGAGCAGGCAAACAAGGAGGAGACGGGGGTCAGGCAGGGATGTCGTACAGAAACATTCCTGTTGTATCTTCAACTGAAGGATTGACACCTGGAGTTGCTAGCGATGGTGTAAATAGAGGCGTAGCTGGTCATGGAACTCCGGTGACGATTACGTTACAGAACCCAGATGGCCATGGAGAAGGGACGGTAGTTGCAGCGCAGGTAGCAAAGGTAATGAGGAGTACAAACTCAAGTCAAATAATCCTGAAAATGAAATATATGAGGATGTGTTTGAATTGAACTAATGTTTGGTTATATCCCATAATAATAGATAATAAAATCTTTTATAAATGCAAGTCATATTTTTCTTTTCTTTTTTCAATCTTGCAAGGAATAAATGCATTATTAAATGTGCATATCATCTATGTCTGTCTGTTGGGTGTATAATAGCACAGCATGTGTTCAAAACCTGTAAAAACCACATAATATGTTTTTAATTGCCCGAAATGAAAACCAATGCCTATTGATTGCACAATGCCTAGATGCATAGGAGTGCACAGAATATCATGTTCACACCTGGGCATGCATGTGTAGGCCTTTGTTAGTATGAATACGTTCGTGCAGTCACAAATAATAATTCTTCTGAAACAGCATCATGTTGTGTAAACCTATCAATATTTGAATATTTACATTCAGTCTAGTTTAGCAAACATGGTATCAAAATATAGCCAGTAAAATTCTTCATTACATTTTCATTCTTTAACAGATGATACCAATAAACCTTCCCAAGGATGGTAAATCCATTACCAAAGTAGTAGAGATTCAGAGTGCTGTTCAAGCTGGACACACTATCTATCAGATAGTAGTGGAACCCATCAGCAGTAATGTACAACTACAGGGAGCAGGAGGACAAGGAGATGCTGGTAAGTGTATCAGACCCTCGCATAGCGGTAAACAGTACCCATTAGGCAACTTTCATCTCATTTTAGGGGGTCTCAAGGAAGTCACTGAATTTTGTGAGTGCTGTAATTATTGAACTATGACTCAAATGTATATAAAGTATACATTTTTGGCCTTTTTTGGCAGATTTTAGTCAAAATTTCAAAAGATATTAGCTTAGGTAAAAAAATGAGAAATACCTTCCTTAAACTTAGTGTCTTTACATCATAATTAAGCGATTTTAGCATTTATTACTCAAAAAGCGTTTTTTGTTGTTGTTGTTTTTTCACACAAAAAAGAAGAAAAAAAAGTTGATTTCATGAATATAAATGCTTACGAGATGGTGAATTACGGTTGCTGTTCATTTAAAATGTATTGCAGACACATATTCTTAGGCCATATTTTATTCCTCTCTAGGAGCTTCTAGGCTGATGCTAAAAGAGCTGGTACACGACAATCGTAAACATAACATTTCACCTCACATGTTTCGCTCGGGCAATTTTAATAAAACACCATATGCACTACATCAAGTTTATAGATATCTGATTTGTCTGAGTGTGAATTGTTTGTGTAAGAAAAGATTGGTAATGTATGCAAAAATCATGTAAAATCCCTTTCATCTTCCATTTTACATTTGTAAAAACACTTATATTTCGAAATAAAAACATATCTAATTCACTTGAGTGTATTTTTGGCATTCTTTGACATCTAAAAAAAAAAAAATCGACCTAATTGAGGTGAAAGGGCAACCAAAAAAAAAAAATCTTTGGCCTTATCAAAGCACAACTGATGCGTTATTCATGTTTTTATTCATTATTAAAGAGATTAAAAGTATGCGCAGAATTATAAATTTTGATTTGTATTGTCGTGTATGAATTAGGTCAATACATGCGTATGTTTTGTTTCTTGATAAATAAGAAAAATCTATGCAAGTTTGCGCAAATGTTGATATGCTCACAATAGCACTCTCTTGCGCAAATGTTGATATGCTCAAAATAGCACTCCCCCTACGGGGTTGTGCCATTATTTACACATCAACATCAGCGCACATGCATGGATATTTCTCATTTCTCTGAAAACAACACATACATGTGAAATTAAAAGCAATTCTTAATTTGTACTTTTCATCTAGCAAACACCTACATGCTAGGCCAGGTGCTACAAGTCGGTCAGGACCAAGAAGCTCGAAACCAAACCGCCACTGTCATGAGTACCTCTGGATTTGTAACGGCTAGTGCACCTATTAACAGAGAACCATCCAGACCGCTGCCTCCTAACTGTCCTCCATGGGCAGCTAGGCTGAAACTTGTTGAGGTAAGTTTTACAGGTTTATGATGTATTAATCAGTATTAATCACTATGAACATGTTAAGTTGTTTAAGGAAACTGTAGAGATTCCTAGCATTTAGCTTCAGTTTATCTAAGGGCGCGATCCCACTGTGGCTGTTTGATACTAGGACGTGGTCTTGATGCTACATCGAGTCTACTTCCAAGCATAGTGGGAACGCGCAATAAGGGGGTTCGACCCTACATCCCTGATGTAGGGTCGAATCCTACTCAAAGAGGTAGTCTCGCACCTATGACGTGGTATCAAAATCGCTAGTGAGAACGCGTTTTACTTATCGTATGTGGGCTCGTACCACTTGTTCCACATGCTGCATTGCATCTGACTGCGCTGCCGTCAGTCGCGCGCTTCAAATTGCAATTTCACGCGGCCAAATGTCATGCACGCGTGGTATTTACGCAGAAAGAACACACGGCGCACTCTCTTAAACTTGTAAACAAGTAACATCCGGGTAAGTGGACTCGATACCACATCGTTATTTTGATGTATTTTATCGCACAATGAGAACGCAACATCAATGTTATGCATGTAGACTCGCACCTAGGTGTGAGTCCACATTTGCACAGTGATAACACGCCCTAAGTGGCATTATTTCAATTTTTTACAGGAAATCGGCGACTCTTATCGTGGATACGTTGAAAGTGAGGTGGAATTGGATCTTCTTTTGACCTATCACAAGCAACAGACAGGCAGCTACTGGGGCACACGGCAGTCTCCTAGTAATGAAAGATCATCTAAAAGACTCATGTGGAAGTCACAATATGTACCCTATGATGGCATACCATTTATTAATTCAGGTAAGATATCATAAGCAACAGGTAGTCAGCTACTGTGGCACACGGCAGTCTCCTAGTAATGAAAGGTCATCTAAAAGACTCATGTGGAAGTCTCAATATGTACCCTATGATGGCATACCATTTATTAATTCAGGTAAGATATCATAAGCAACAGGTAGTCAGCTACTGTGGCACACGGCAGTCTCCTAGTAATGAAAGGTCATCTAAAAGACTCATGTGGAAGTCTCAATATGTACCCTATGATGGCATACCATTTATTAATTCAGGTAAGATATCATAAGCAACAGGTAGTCAGCTACTGTGGCACACGGCAGTCTCCTAGTAATGAAAGGTCATCTAAAAGACTCATGTGGAAGTCTCAATATGTACCCTATGATGGCATACCAATTATTAATTCAGGTAAGATATTGATAGAGTACATTATTTTTGCACCCGTAAGATCCAAAATTATTTTACTCTGATCAGTCTCAATCCAACAGAAACCTATATTAGGCCCCAAATTTGACCAGACAAAAGAATCTCAAATTCACACATTTTTGAATGGTTGCAAGGCTTTTGTAACAGGTGTTTCTTGTTTTGTTTTGATAAAGGGTACTTTAGGTCTGAGCCATCATCCATGTACAGAGTAGAATAAAGCGCTTTGTTCAAATAATATGATGCACCTTGTTTGTTCCAAAACCTAATGCATGGCCGTGACTTAAAGCACACTATTTTCTAACTAATGCATGTGTGCTGACAAACATTAAAACATTATCCAAGACGGGAAGTTTACTATTGTTGTTTTCTTTTTAAGGGTTTAGATACGAAACAGCAACATTTCAGACATTCTTAATGATTCTCTAGGAATGTTATTTTTTGAGAAATAATGCATGTGGGATCTCAAATTAGTTTTGGGCTGGATCCTGAGATCCCAAATTTTCCAAACATATTTTCAGTTGACTGTTGGGGCAGCATCTTTTGTCAAATTTGTATCATGCATTAGGCATTTTTCACTCCCATTTTCAGTAAGCTTATTGTTATTTTGTTGTGACAGGTTATTTTCAGGAATTGGTAAGATGATTTTTGTTCTCAGGACTTTATATTTCCGGGTAGGAATTGATTTCCCAGGACACACTCCCACCCCAGATGATGATTTCTTTATTATTTGCACTTTTAGTGAATCAAAAGTGCAATTTTCTCAAATATTCAATAGCATACAAAATTTGTTCTCTATTATAGGAAGTCGAGCTATAGTCATGGAATGTCAGTTTGGGCCGAGACGGAAGGGTGCAGCAGCCAAGAAACTGGATAACAAAAAAGGCTTTCAGGTTACATGTCCTGCTAGGTAAGCCCAAAGTACCATCTCTTTACAAGTCATATTTAACAATGGCACGCTGGGCAGAACTTAGGCACGGGCCTGCCTGCCTAATTGGCCCCGTGCAGGTAAATTTACCTGCCCGACTGGCAGATAACTTATTTTCTAAACTCAGTCGATACAAGAAGAGTCCTTAATCTACTTGTGAGCTGGAAATCAAATTTGTGCAAGTATATTCATTTTAGCAGGCTGGTAACTTTAAAGAAGCTAATTGCCCAACTGGCTGGTATTGCAAAAAGGTTGAGATCCAGCCTTGCTTGCATGGCATAGATTTTTTGCACCATGTCCTGTAACAGCTTTGGATATTTTCGTCCAAGACTGTACGGTCTGTACCAAGGACTCGCCATATAAAATATGCAGGTGATGGGATTATAAAACTGGATATCTTTGAACACACTGATTGCCTAATACTATGGGTCACCAGGATTGTGTTGTGCAATTAATATGTACTAGACCAGTTCTCCAGCTTATATGTGGTGCCTTGATGTACTACCCCAATCCAACCCAAGCCAAAGTATCATATTCTGACCCAACTTGACCAAAAGTATGATTAAAATTGTGTCCATTCATTGGTCTTATCAAGTCTGGTATGGGTTATGGGGAGCTGCCGGTGGTATCTAATTCAAATAGGCTATAGATGGGGTGGAGGGGGGGGGGGGGGGGGGGGGGGGGGGGGGGGGGGGGGGGGGGGGGGGGGAGGGGGGGGGGGGTATCCAATATCAATGGATGAACATTGATTTACAGTAATCAATGGACCTACTGCACATAATCTCCTGGCGACAATCCGACATACAAGGGAGCTGCTTCGATCAACTGCGTGCGCATTCTTGAAAACTCACAAAATAGTAAATACCTCTAACCAAACAGAGCTGCGAGGTCAAGCTTACATAGTGCGCACCACTGATGACTGTTGCACCTTTTTGGGGGTGAGGTTGAACTCGGGTAAAGACTCACGTATACGAGGGGGTATCAACAAGTTTTAGAAATCACCCAGAAGTGAAGGAGCCAAAAACTTCATTTTTATATGTGATCCTTCAGACATCTTTACAAAGTCACTGTGCAAAGTTACACATTTCTCCCACTATCTATTACCTGTCCATTGACCGCCATTGTAGAGATCCTTAGATTGACTGCCATTGATTGATTCTCAGATTGCCTCAGATTGTGTTATTCCCAAAACAGCAATAAATAGTTTAAAGTTTTGACAGAAAGGGGTCAAAGGTTATTACATACAAGCTTGGTGACAATAATCTTATGGGTAACATGGGGTGTACACAGATTAACCTATAATGACCCCAACATGACCTTTGACCCTTTCTGTCAACACTTTAAACACTTTAAGACCCCTCAATTTCTTGGGGGACCCCTTAAATTTGTTTTTTGAAGTCCTACGGGGTCCTGAAAAATGTCATGGGACCTCTCACATTTTGGACCCAGTGCTATCCCTGCCCCTCGTACTTTACGCGAGTTCAACCTCATGTGACATGCGTCCATTGACGGCAAATAGAGGGATCCTTATAAATATGGATACAGTAAATGTGGGATCTTGTTGAGTCCTCTGAATGATACAGCTCTTGCTCCCTCCCTAAAGTTATGGTACAGATGTAACCAAGGCTCCGGGTACATTCAAATTGTCTCAAATGCATGGGCTTCAGAGGGCGGAGCCCCCTGGAGGGCGGGTAACATACATGAATGATACACTCCTTTCAAGATGGATTGACACCCTTGGATGAAACCTTTTGCTCTGACGTAATGTAGGTGACATTTCAAAACTCTTATATTTGAAGTTTCAGCACTTATGTACAAATAGGGTGTCAAGTATAGGCCAAAAAGCTTATTAGAATCCAACTTATTGTCTTCAAATTTAAGCATGCTAAATTTAATATGCACCATCAGTAAATCATATTCTTATGTATTTTTACAATAAAATATTACAGGATATACATCAAGAAAGTGAAAAAGTTCCCACAATTTCGAGTGATGGCGGATAAAAATGCTGACAAAAAGCAAGTGCGTCAAGCTCAAGACAATTCCTTTCAGAACATCAAAGACCTGGGTGTGGACACATTGGAAGGTATAGAAAGGTAAGGTGGACATTATTGGATTGCATTTAGTCAGTATTAGAAAGGAAAAACCCTATCTGACCCCAGGGCAAGTAGGGACTTTGCCTGTCAGCCACTATGGGATACAAGGGTAACCCTATCTGACCTCAGGGCAAGTTGGGACTTTACCTGTTGACCACTATATGATATGAGGTAACCCTATCTGACTTCAGGGCAAGTAGGGACTTTGCCTGTTGACCACTATGTGAGACAAGGTAACCCTATGACCTCAGGGCAAGTAGGGACTTTGCCTGTTGACTATTATGTGATACAAGGTAACCCTATCTGACCTCAGGGCAAGTAGGGACTTTGCCTGTTGACCACTATGTGATACAAGGTAACCCTATCTGACCCCAGGGCAAGTAGGGACTTTGCCTGTTGACCACTATGTGGTATAAGGTAACGCTCTCTGACCTCAGGGCAAGTAGGGACTTTGCCTGTTGACCACTATGTGATACAAGGTAACCCTATCTGACCTCAGGGCAAGTAGGGACTTTGCCTGTTGGCCACTATGTGATACAAGGTAACCCTATGACCTCAGGGCAAGTAGGGACTTTGTCTGTTGACTATCATGTGCTACAAGGTAACCCTATCTGACCTCAGGGCAAGTAGGGACTTTGCCTGTTGACCACTATGTGATACAAGGTAACCCTATGACCTCAGGGCAAGTAGGGACTGTTGGCCACTATGTGATACAAGGGTGTTTGCCTTTTTTCTTCAAATTTAGTGTCAAGGCACATCAAGCAAATAGGACATCTGGTTGGTGTGGCATCTTTTTACTCAAAGTTTCATGAATTCATCCAGTGCTGCATCTAGGCTGCATACCATGGGAAAGATGTACGGGACAAGAGTGTAACATGACACTGCCAATATTATAATTAACTGCGCAGCCCTGTGCAAACCCCTTGCAATGCACAATGTATTTTGAATTATTGCATTTGCACATGTCTAATCACAAACACATGCCTAGTTAGACTGAGCGTATTGAAATTTATTTGTCATGTGATGAGCATTCCTTATTTGTTTCTGAACAAACTATAAAGGCAACACTAACCCTATTTCCAGTCAAATAGTAGCACATCCGTGAAGTTCAAGTAAGCAACTTGTTATGTCTGCAACAAAACAGTAAGTTATTGTCTGATCTACACAAATGAACCATCTTTTGTAACAAAATGATATATCCCCTTCCAGGTTCTATGTGCAACTACCTACCATAAAAGCTCACGAATACCACGATCAATTTCCTTTGGTATCGGTCCCACCCTCCTATTACAATAAACCAGACGATATTTTGGAATCCAAATCTCAACCAGCCGTTGTCGTCAAAGACATCCAGTCCTCGGAGGAGATGCTCTGTATGGGTGGGGGTGGGGAGATGCCTGGGATGCCTAGTCAGCATATCGACCCCAAGGTGGCAGACAAGATCACTGAGTTGGTGTCGCACGGGATGGTCAACGCTTATGTGATACGACAGAATCTTAGGTGAGTGGTTTTGTACTGTAATGTATGATTTGATCAAGCAAAATTAGTTTTAAGTCTGGAATATTGATTTTGAGATATAACCAAACGAAGGATACAAATTCCTTTTTTTTCTATTGTTATGTAAACATCTTAAGAATGAAGTGTCCATCCATTTGTAATGGGGCTTTCTTCAAAATGTAGCATTGTAATAACCAATAAATTCAATTAGAAAACTGAAAATGTGATATTATCAGCTTCAGACTCATGTTGCTTGATCGTATCGCAAATGTTGTGAGATGCGTCAAATGGTAAGCCATACAATTTCCAATTTGAATACATTTAATTTGGTGCATTCCAACAAGATCATGGGTGTATTTCACTAAGCCTTGCCACAGGGGTATTGCTGGCTTAAAACATTTATGGACCCTTTAAGACTGCAAAAAGCAAATTTAATGCGTCAAACGAGAAATGAAGGGGTATATGACGCCCAGACGTATCAGAATGGGACTTTGCCAAGTGATGTGTCTCAAATGCTTTGAAGTTTGAAAAACAATCCAAAGTTACGACACTTTCATAAGTGGATGTCACTAAACAAAATTGAGCTGCAAAAGAAACTTACTAAGCACATGTCGTTATTCAAGAGACTGCCTCAATCACTCACAAGTAAAAGGCAGTCAAATGGGACAGGTTGCTGTATTAAATGTCACCGCAAGGAACAAATGAATACCAAATAACACACACCTGTTAAGCAAAATTTTGTGCTTTAGTGATTCTGTATAGGGATGTTCGTTCTCCTTACTGATCACACTGACTGCTTACCATTCTCATGATGAGATATTCCTTTTGCTGTTGTCTTAGCATCTATGGAAGCTTCTGATAAGGCAAATTAAGATGCCACGTCTGACGAATGTGGGACATTGGATTCAGCCACCTGTCCCATAAGAATACCCTCTGTTTCTTTATTATCGAGGCAATGTGCTGAGTAAAGGGCTTTGAGGTGTAGCTGTGAACAGATATTATTCATTTTTATGCAGAGAATTGTGTCTTTGCAAAGAAATGATAAGTTTCTTTTGTAGCTCTGGTTTATTCTTTAGGATTTTGTTTAAAGGTAGATGTTTTGATTGCTGGCCTGATTTTCAACTTTTTTTCTATTGATTTTATTTTTTTAAACTTGCAACACAGAAAGACATTTTACAGATACAGAAAAGTACAAAAATACAGAGTGATACAATTGCATATACACTAAATAATCATATGTATCCAAATGCGGCCTTTGATGATACAAACATAAAAAAGTTTCCAAATATGAACCATGGTGGTATACAATCACTCTAATATGTTTCCAAATGTGAGTACAACATAGCGACTACAAACATAGTGAAATCCATCGGAAGCAGAAACATGGTATTACTGTAGATGGTTTGGGAGTATATCCCATTTCTGCATGTGAATAAGACATCATATGACATCATTTAATCATATTATTAAAGGCATGGATTGATGGATTTGACTTTTGACATCGGCTAATATATATATGTCTTCTGGCAATGAGTAATATCTGATTGATAGTAATGCGGTGGGGAATCTTTTTGTCATATACACCGTATAATTTGTTAAACATAGATAATGTTGGTATAAAATTGAATAAAGCTTCCAGAAAGAATTTGTAACATTACAATCATTGAAGAGATGGTGGATGGTCTCTTCATTCTGGTTACAGAGGTTACAATGATCATCATTAACAATTTTCACCTTTAAAAGCCATGAATTGGTAGGCAATATATTATGTGTGATTTTATATTGAAACCACCTTAGTTTAGAGTCCAAGGTAGTTTTGTATGGCATAATAAAGATTTCTTTACACTCATCCGAAATATCATACTTGTTTTTAAGATAGTATTGACTGACTGGTATTGTTTCCCTTGTCTTGGTATACAACAGATAAAGGTCACGTGACTTAATTTTTAAAATTGGAATGAACCCTTGTAACAAATTTAGGCCTGTGACTATAATATTATCAGGCACGTTGTGATCATTACGGATCCATCTCCGCCATTCCATTGGAATGGCGTTAAGAAGACCACGCCATCTTATATAATCAACACTATTAAGGGAAGTGTCAACCCTAAATATATGAAATTTATCAAGCACTGTAACTTTTAAACTAATAATGTAATGTACATAAAAGTATACCATTTTTCAAATGAAATGAGTCGGAGAATCTATATTTGGTATTAAATTTCCCCCAAAAAAGTGATTTCTACATTTTTGCCCAAAAATCACTTTTTTGGCGCCAAACATTTTCAGACAACCTTACAAAATCAGTTTTTGATTAAAAATTTCAATATTTCATCAAAATCATCTAAAGTCAATTATCTAGGAGGCACTTTTTTTTTTTGCTTAAATTTTTTTAGTTTTGAAAATATTGACCAAAAAGTGCCAACAATGAGATTTTTATCTCAAAAATCACATTTTTGGCACTTTTTGGATGCATATCTCGAGTTTAAAATCCATAATCGAAAAAATAAAAAATTGCCTCCTAGCGCTGAAAGTCCTCTACACAATGGTAGTAAAATCTTACCTGATAGTTTGATATCTTTTTAGTTATGCTGTCTGAAAAATCGTAAAATTCCTTCAAATTTGAACTTCTAGAAAACAGCGATTTAGTCAAAATATTGACATTTTCCACCATTTAAAGCTAAATGTTCACGGAATACAGGGGCGTGTGACCTAAAAAGCGAGTATACTATCATGAACAATCATAATAAACTATCAGATTCAATTTATATTGTCACAATGTGAAGAAATTGGAAGAAAACTGAAATTTAAATGATCGTAAGAGTGGCCTTTGTTTACATTTTTAGACATTGTTTTGCGCTCTTTTGTTTTTCGCGTCTACGTCGCGGATATTAAGCGGCGCGTCTAGTATTACGCGCGGGAAGTTTCAGTGCGCGACGCAATGATCGAACAGCTGTCGCAGCATTTGAAAAGCGCGGAACTCCGCTTAAATTCCCGCCAAATAACCATGCGCCTTTTCCTGGCTCAAACTTACCAAAACAACAATTTTAAATCACCCAAAAGAAAGGGAAATAATCGCTTCCGATTAGTAACTTATGATGGTAATGATAGAATACATATAAAAGTATAAAATAATAGAGAAATATGAAATTCAATTTTTGAAACAAGTGCCGGGTTGACACTGCCCTTAAGACCAGCAATGCCCAGTTCATCAAAAACCTTAAAGTTGCCATTACCATCAATAAAGTCGTATAATGTGTGAAACCCTGCCTCTGCAAATTTAGAATAATAGACAGACTTTTTATCAATTAAAATGAATTGGTTATTCCACATTATCTGTTTGCACGCCTCGATGCCGCTCTTTGGTCTTACATAGTTGATCTCTGCCCAGAGCTTTAGTGCATTTAAGTAGAAAGGCGGTATATTATTTGGCAAGTCATGATAGTTAAAATTGCAGTCCAGAATGTTTTTTCCACCAGTACTCTTAAGGTAAGTAAGAAGGATGTGTTTCCATCCTGAAGGATTTGGCATTACCAACCTCTTTAACCACATTACAGCCTGAGCATCGACTTTCATTTTTAAATCAACCATCTTAACACCCCCCTCGTCAAGATCATTACATAGCACCGACCTTTTGACCCTGTCTGGACCTGTCCATAGAAATTGATAGAGTATCTTATTGACACTTTTTTGAACAGACATAGGCATGCCGATCATGGCTGAAGTGAATAGGAAACCAGCCAGACCAAATGTTTTTATAACAGTGATTTTACCAAGAACGGATAAATCGCGCTGCTTCCACATGTTGAGCAGGTTTATTAATGCCGCAATTCTATGCTCGTAATTGAGATTCATCATAGCCTTCTCGTCATATGAAAAATGTATCCCTAGAATCTTCACTGTTTTGGTCCAGAAAACATCAAGGGGCCTCTCAGCACTATTTCTCACACTTTCTCTGATTTTCAACTTGATGTTTTCTATTTTACATGAAAGGTCATCCTTAAAATTGTCGCATTCTGAAGTTTGAGTTGCATAACTCCAATGGTTTTTATTTTAGAAGCACATGGTCACAAGAAATTTGCCCATTGACTAGTACACAAACTGGCAGGTGGTTAACCAACTTTGGCAGTAATTCACCACATTTTAGCCTATAATTTCTAAATGTAACATTTCTGGCCCCTAAGATTTTATAGACATAATGAGACAAATATGGTGATTCTTCTGATATCAAAATATCTTTATGTGAGAAAAAAAATCATAGCCCCAAAAAGTGATCAGAACATACAATTTTAATTGTGGACTGTATTGTCAGTTGTCACAAATTTGCTAACAGTGACATCAAGGGCATGTTTCAAAATGTCAAGGCACTTCTGAACCAAAATACCCGGGTTCTTCCTTCCACTGATTCCATACAAACTCTGTGTAACAAGTTTGCTAGGTTTTTCGATGACAAGGTCAAAAAGATCCTTGAATGTTTTGATTCGTATCCTAGTTTCAAATCTGAAGTTGCCATCCCTGAAAGTCATCATCATACCTTGAGTGATTTCAAATTAGTTAACGAGGAAGATGTTCGCCAACTTATTAAGGCTTCTTCCAGCAGTACATGTACCCTTGATCAAATCCCTACCTGGTTGCTCAAAGAGTGTAGTGAGACATTTATTCCATCTATTACTAAAATAATCAACGTGTCTCTCTCTTCTGGTATATTCCCAAAATCTTTTGGTGATGCAGTCATTTCTCCCCTCCTGAAGAAAGCCTCTCTTAATCATGATGAATTCAAGAGTTATAGACCTGTTTCGAATGTGTCTTTTATCTCGAAGCTAATTGAGAAAGTTGTTACTCAGCAAATAACATCGCATATCAATGATTGTAACTTAGGTGAGATCTACCAGTCGGCTTATAAAGCCAATACTAGCACCGAAACAGCTCTGTTGAAGGTTAAAAATGATGTGTTAAATGCCGTGGACAGACGGGAAGTTGTTCTTCTTGTTCTTCTTGACCTCTCCGCGGCATTTGACACCATCGACCACAAGTGTTTAATTAATCGTTTACAGCGTAGAATTGGTCTGTCTGGTAATGTGTTACAATGGGTGTGTACATATCTTAAGTGTAGAAGTAGCCGTGTGTTTATTGATGACTGTTATTCTCAATCATATCCTCTTATGTCTGGTGTTCCACAAGGTTCTGTTATTGGGCCAATGATGTTTGTTATATACACTCTGCCTATTGGCGACATAATTCGTAAACATAATGTAAATTTTCATGCTTATGCCGATGATAAGCAATTGTATGTTTCCTTTAATCCAAATACTATTGGTGCTGCTGAGATGGCGCTCCAAAAACTGGAAGGCTGCATATCCGAGTTGCAAAACTGGATGAATCCTAACAAACTCAAATTAAACAGTGATAAGACTGAATTCTTTATTGCCGGTTCAATCCATAGCCTCAAAAAACTTCCCAATCTTGAACTGAAAGTGGGTGATCATGTCATCAGACCTTCACCTAATGTGCGCAACCTTGGAGTGGTTTTTGATAATAAAATGTCTATGACAAAGCAAGTGAACTCGATCATATCCTCTGCTAACCTCCAACTTCGTAACATCAGAAGAATTCAGCGATATCTTGACAACGACACTAAACATCATGTTGTCCGTGCTTTGATTTTATCTCGCTTGGACTATGCTAATAGCCTACTATATGGCCTCAAATCTCAAGATCTCCGCCGCCTTCAATCCATCCAAAACAAAGCAGCCAAACTCATTTTCTCTGTTCCTAGACTAACTAATCCTGTACCATTAATGAACAAACTTCATTGGCTCCAAATTCAAAACCGGATACAATTCAAACTCTGCCTGCTCATCTATAAGTGCCTTAATAAATCTGCCCCGACCTATCTCATCAATGAAATTAGTTTAAAACCTGCTCTCTCCAGCGGTCCTGTTACAAGATCTGCCCAGGACAAAACCCTCCTTGTTATCCCTGCTTGCAAGAAGTCCATTGGTGACAAAGCTTTTGCAGTTGCTGGACCTTCTATCTGGAACCGCCTGCCACAAAGTGTCCGTGAAGCCACATCTGTCAACCAGTTTAAGAAGTTGCTTAAGACTCACTTATTTTAAAATATTTCTCTGTGTATCTCATTACTATACTGAATGTTGGATGATTTTTGTTTGTTTGTGGTTGTTCTGTTTTTTGTGCGTTTAGATCTTTCATTGAATAAGCGCGTTATAAACTCTAGTATGTATGTATGTATGTAATGATGAAGTTGCATCTGTGTGGTCCATTGAACAGAGATACCACTTAGGCTTTTGCCTGAGTTCAGGCTTTTTATATTACTCAGTTTCCACCATGTTGTTCTATTTGAAATAATGCTGGTCCATTTTATAGCTTTTAACACCACATTTCATTGTTTTTGCATGTTTTCCTTTACAGTTTTAGTTTCAATTTATTTTCCAATCCCAAGCATCCCAAGAATGATTAAAACGTCTTAATTGAAATGACAAATGCATAAAACTGTTATCAGTCAACAAATCATAAACAAGACAATTGATTTCTGGATACATGGTTGTTTTTTCCTTCTTCTTTCAGGAATTATGTGATGCACAAGTTATACACCCCCGGCACCATACCAGAAAGGCACAATCTACAATATTTCCCAACCATCAACAATATACAGAATCATGTCTACGAGGCTCTTAAAGCCATTGAGCAAGGTGAATTGGTACCAGTAGTACCTGTGTCGGTAAGTATTGGCCTTTTTAACACATCCCATAATTGTAATTTAGGTGACCTCCAATCATAGAAAAAAGGTGTTCGAACTCTGACCCTAATTGACATGCTTATTGGACAATAACAGGCACGCTATTTGAGTCACGTGAAAATCGAAACTTGTTTCTGTTAGCCTGAAGTATCCCCTTACTCATATCCCCCCTGTCCCCACCGATCAATGTTGCGAGGCCCTGTGCTGATGGTTGGCAAATTGTGGGATTCAACATTGATCAGGGGGAAGGGGGAACACTTTACATTACACCTACAAAGCGTTCGAACACTTTTTTTCTAACATTGTAGTTGTATAAAGATTGTTTATAGTTTACTTATATTCACTTTGGTATTGGCATGACTGATCTTCCAGAAGAAATAGTGACAGTGAGTCAGTATAGACTTAGTTGTAATGGAGTATTATTAGAGCATGTTTCTACTCGAAAAATTAACGGTAATTAAAGGTATCAATTATCAACTGGCCTTTTCATCCAGTAGATATGGTCAAATAAAGCTAATTAACACTAAAATGTCGAACGGCAAAAACTGCAGAAACCAGGTTTGGTAACAGTTATTAACGCAAACTATCCAAGCAGAAACCGCAATCCCATAAATGTTATTATAAGTTCTCATGACCCGGAAGTATACACATAGAGTGCGAGTCAAAAATAAGTTGTACAGGAATGATTTGTTTTTCTCCAAAAGACTAAACAAATATCAATTCCCGTACCACTTCGTTTTGACTCACACTGTACTTGTAAGTAAAAGTGATCCGACCTCTGCACATTTCATCGCTGTCATATTCAAACACGATGTGAGCCCTTCTTCTGGAACATGAATTGACTTAAATTCAAGTTTATTTCATTTGTTTGTATGTTTGCATGGGTCGATCAGTGTGGCACGGGGCTTTTCGTCATCATCACTCGGAACGGCGGGGTATATGCATGGCATGGACAGACAAGCAATTAAACCAAATGCCTGATAACTATGCACGGTGATAGTTGATACGCTTGGGTAATCTTCACATTTTTACACAAGTAGAAACGGGGGTACTTAAAGTATTTAACCATATTTAATTGTGTTATCAGGTTTATATTATTATGTAAAGTACAGCTTTTAAGAACACTTTGTGTTGTCAAGAATATTGTGTTAACAAGTCTGCACTGCATTTACCATTAATTCCAACAGCTAGCAGACTTGGCCAATATGACATCTCCACCCACCCGTAAAGTCACCATCATGCAGGAAACCTTACAGGAGCATGCCATAGTGTTACCTGCACCATCGTCAACAACATCATCCGGAGGTAATCCCCAGCCACAGATGGTCACAGTCACACTGACACAGGATCCCAGAGATGGTAGGTGATACTGGTCAAGGGTTCATGTGTTGTCAAAAAAGATTTTAAGGTCTTCCCACAATGCATTGGGCAAATGCCAACCAACTAAAGCTTTTTCCACACGATGCATTTGTCAAGCTCTTACGTTTAAGAAAAAAGAAAAAGGAACACTGATAACTAATTTAATCATTGATGAAAACTAGAACCTAAGAGCTCCAATGATGAATGCGCTATGAAGCCATGATTGTGTGCATATGTCTATGGGAACGGAGACAAATTAGAGAACAGAATTAGGGCATTTTTCAAAAACGCAATGCATTGTGGTGGTGTCTTTAAAATCTTCTTCGCTGTGTTTTTTTGCTTTAACAAATGAATGAAATTGCAATTGCTTGCAACAAATTCACCATTCACCAAAGTTCTCATTTTAATTCACCAAAGTTTTTTAATTTAATTTTGAATTCAAAGTGAGGATTTCGGGTAATAAACTTCTCTACCCATATCCCATATTTTCACTAACCCGAACCGTTTTTGTTTGGGGGGGGGGGGGATAAAGAAAATGGCACTTACGTTTATTTCAAATTTGACATCAGCTGTTTATGTTAACAGTGTTGTTCGGTACATATCAGTTGTAAACATCCCTTAGTCCGGTATGGTCTAGGAAAATAATTTGCGAGTCAGGGTAAATTCGGTTTGCTTTCAATGTTCATGTCTGGGGTCGGGTTCACGAGTAAATGGAACAGGGAAATCTGGGATATGGATGAAGATAGTCTTTCCCCTCAGGGCTCTATTACTGAAACATCTAAAGACAGCAAAAAAAGTAACTCGGCTGTTGTAAAAGCACCTATAATTTTAAAATTGTTACTCATATTCTAAAAATGAATAGTCTTCTCGGACCTTCTGAGCATTTGGAGTTTTAAATTCATCCTTTTTAATTGTAAAGAAGTACGCCTGTCATCCCCATTAAATTTGTCCCGGATTATGCTAATCAAGTTTACAGCACAACAAGAACAGCTAATCAAAATTCCTGCTATTATCTTCACGCTGAATCAGAGAGATCAATAGGAGTTACTGCAACAATGAAAATGGGCACTTTTCATCTGTATGCACATACCGCGACAACAATACTCGATCAATTTTAACAAACAAGGTGTCAAAATCACCGTAATTAAATTTTCCGTCTCTTGGTATTTTCATTTTTAGAATATGAGTAACAATTTTTAAAATTATAGGTGCTTTTACAACAGCCGAGTTACTTTTTTGCTGTCTTTATAAGCCAAAAAAGAGAATCCCTGTTTTACAAGCGAATGAACTTCTCAGATTTGGCTGGCCGGTCGGTCGGGCTTTTTTGTTGTAGTTGTTCTTTTCCTTTTTTCCCCCTTAAAAATGACACAAAGTCTATACACATTTTTGCCGTTTTAAAAACAGGGTTTCTTCTTTCTTCGCCTTACGGGGAGAGTATGACAGGTAAAGCGTGTTTGCCGTATTGATCAATGATCAACCTTAAGTCCGTAACAATGCGGCCGGCCGACTATCCAACATCCACTGGTTAATTAGCAGTACCACTACCAGGTCCAGGAATCAATCATTTGCCCGTCCGAGTCTGCGTGTGGTAAAAAAATGCAAAATGAAAATCGTACTTGACATTTCATAGGGGATTGTAACTTCCTCAATAATCAACCTTTCTTAGCGTGCAATATCTCAAATTAAAGAGGAGAGATGTCTCATAACTTTATAAATTTGATATGTTTATGTAGGAGTTATACTTTTAGAGTTATCAGCATAGTACATTTATTACCTGGTCATTTACTTATTTTGTTGACTGTATTTCTCGTTGTTTTCTCCCCTTATGACAGCCGATGGAAGTGCAATAATATCACGAGTAGAAACCCAGATGACAGACGGCACCATGCGGATATGCGATTCCATCTCGGCAGAAACAGCACAGCTATTATCGCAACTCACGCCCAAAATGTTCACCCACCAGAATATAACTCAGGTACATAATTGTATGACACTTAAATTCTTTGATGTAAAGTTTTTATTCTTTATTTAGTTCAGTCAGTTCCAAATTTGTTAAACCTGCTTACAGCAGCTAATGAATTCAGAAGAATGTGGGCGCACAAAACTCTCGCATGGCGCAACATGGCACATTGTGAATCAATTTGGACGCTTGCGTATGACATAAGAGCGTGCATACGCTTGGATAGATTAGAACCGCATATTTCTCAACAATTTGGAACTGATTAAACTATAGTCTTCTGGTTTTTAATAGATGAGGAGGTAAGGAAGACGTTTTAATCCTGCGCACCAATTGATTTGAATCTTTCACCAGAGGGGAAGGAGGGGGAAAATACTCCAAAAGACATGTGCTGTCTGCTATTCAAAATTGAGTTCACAACCACGAAAGTATACTAGCAGAAGCGCTACTTCAAATTGACGCTAAATTATTAAGTGCGAGAGCGCCCTGCGGTAAATACACAAATTCAAATTTGTTCAATTGCGTAGATCGAAATAAGAAGAGTTCTTCCATGCCCAAATATAATCAAAATAACACCTTTGATTGTTGATTTATAAGCATACATTGACATCAAAATATATTTTCCAATTAATAAATTTATGAAGTAACTAGATACCGGGTGCGGTTGGGCTCAAAGTTATTCTTTCACCCACTCAAATATTTTCAAAAGGCACATATACATAAATGAGGCAAATCAGGTGTTAATGCCACAAAACATTGTCATGAAAACGATCTCTTCAAAATGTCACATCATGGACCGTGTATGAAAGTCGCGTCTTTATTTATGAATACAAGTCATTGATCCAAGAGCACGCCGAGGTAGGCCTGTTGCTTGGGGGGGGGGGGGGGGGGGGGTGGGGTATCTGTTCACTTATCACAATGAAAAAGAAACCAATTAAATATGATAAATTAAATATAAACAAATATATTTTTAAGCCAAAAAAAGCAACATTGATTTTCATGGACAAAATCATGTCGTGTTAACCAACCGGGTCGAACCCGTTACCTCCAATTCACAAAGGGAATGAATTTTTATCTAGTTATGAATAAAACATGTTAACAAGTTTACTAACACCTGCAGTGAAAAACGGAGAACCCGCGATACCTGAATTCAAACAAAGCGTGTGGTGTACTCATTGGACGGCACACACGCGGAGTGCATTAGGCACTTTCAATACACTCTGCATATTTGAGTTCAATTTCTGATTGGTTCGACACTTCTAAGAGTGTATGAATGTTTCAACATTCATACACATTTCAACAAGTCTTGACTTGCAGTATTTTTATAGATGTTGTGGCAGGACACGATTGAACATCTAATGCAAAAATAATTCAATAAAATTGATAAAACAGCTAAAATTACAAACCACATTTTGTTTAAAATGCACATCAGCCTATCCTGTTTTGAAGAAAGTACAAAGTAATAGGTCTAATGGAGAGAGATTTTGTTGAAATTGATATACAGTGTAAATTCATTCATTCATTTCATTCATTTTATTATTTCCATCATAAAAAACAAACCATTTAAAAAACATTAAAATACAAAAACAATGGAGGAGATGCAACAAAAGCATGAGGAGATGTTGCACAACCTTTACAAGGAAAATATGCATAATCAAAACAGAAGAAAACAAAACTAACACACACAAACATCAACACACCCCCAACCAACAAGGAACAAGTATGTCATGAAATCAACACGATAGTTTAAGGAACATGAATACATTTTAATAATTCCGATAATTCCGATGTCATTTGATCACATTAATTTTTTAATTTTTTTTGTATTAATATGATAAAGCTATTTAATAAATGGGATTAAACATGCAACATGAATATGTTATGATGGATTACAATTGATTTTTTAGATGTAAATGGCAATTGACATTTTTTATTTAAATTGATTGTGGCTGAAATTGGATTATTTTTTGAAATTATTTTTGATTTGAAATATAGAGTGCTGTGATAAATGTACAAGAGTAAATGAGACCTGTCACTACAAAATGAGCTTTAAGTTGCAAGTGTGCATTAGGAGATATGGTCCAATGAACATGCCAAAAATCTATAGAAAACAATGGAATTTTGCAACCTCAATTTGATTTTCGACTGGAAAACATTGAGCAATTATGACATGTTGCATATAATATTAAAGCTTGTTTTCTGAGCATTTTGAATCTGGTCTAACATTTTCCGACTTAAAGGTAGATGTTCCGATTGCTGACCCGATTTTCAATTTGATGTTTTCTATTTTACATGAAAGGTCATCCTTAAAATTGTTGCATTCCAAAGTTTGAGTTGCATAACTCCAATGGTTTTATTTTTAGAAGCGCAAGGTCAAAAGACATGTGCCCATTGAGAAGCACACAGACTGGTTGGTGGTTAACCACCTTTGGCAGTATTTCACCACATTTTAGCCTATAATTTCCAAATGAAACATTTCTGGCCCCTAATATTTTACAGACATAATGAGAAAAATATGGGGATTCGTCTGATACCAAAATATCTTGATGTGAAAAAAAAAATCATAGCCCCAAAAAGGTGATCGGGTCATATACCTTTAACTCTCATTATGTGATGACAGATCCCAAATGTGAAGCAACATGTCAAACGGTGCATCTTGTCTACTCTTGAGAATTATGAGATTTTGACAATATTGGACCAGATTTTTCATCACCTTTCCAACGATGCCTAACTTTTGAAAAATGAAGCGATACTTTTGAAAATATGAGGAAAAGAAGGTTTATTTTTATATTTATTTTACAAGCTTTTTTACTCTATATCTCAAAATCAGTCTGGCCAACAAGATGTACCTGTTGGCGTGATGCATCACAAATAAAACTGTTTTGTCATGGATGATAGGCCAATCAGACGGTCTGTTTCATTCTGATGATCCATCAACCAGTTGTTTACGCCAATCAGGCGAGTTGTTAGAACCATCTGTTGGATGAACAGAGAGAAATATTAGCAAAAAAATTCAAAATTTGCAAAGTATCTGCATTGTCAAAGAAAACAAGCAACAAGTGCTTATATGGTTTACACCTTTACTCAAGATGAATTCTTCTATTATTGTTCAAAATCACACCATCGAATAACTTGCGGTCTACTCTTTACCAATTCAAAATCATCTCTCAATTGGTGAAGTCACACTTGAAAAGTTCTCTGTCTACTTGAGTCAGGGTATATGATGAATGTCAAGAAGCTTATAACAAAATCTTGACCTAAATTACAAGTACATAAATATTAAATGAAGCTCAGACAGAGAGCTAGCCCGGATCAGGGGAAATAGAAATTGGCTTTAAAATACATAAATCTGATAGTTCTGTTATATTGAAATTGTTTGTTTTTTTGGTTTGTTTTTATGCACAGGTCCAGGAAACATCTGAGGGTACAGTAACTATCCAAATGCAAAGACTAACAGAAACACAGGCTGCCACTTCAGAACTGAATGAATCAGAAAACATGTTGCATGCAGAGGATTCCTCAATTGGCCAATCAGACGGTCTGTTACATTCTGACGATCCATCAGCCAGTGGTTTAGGCCAATCAGGCGTGTTGTTAGAACCATCAGACACTGACCACTTGGTGCCATCTGGTACTCTATTAGAATCGGACCCTTCAGATTCTCACATCAGTCCGACTGACATTCTGCTTCAGGCAGCGACTGAGTCTGTTGATGAACTCCACCACCATCACCACCACCATCACCACCAATCGGATACTTTGTTAGAACATGAGCACAGTGCAATAGACCAATCAGAGGTCATGACTCATAAAGACGATGCCGTCATGGCAGAATTAGCTAGTCAGGCAGAGGACCAGGCTAGTCTACTTCTCAGTATGCATGAAAGTATTAGCCTATCCCACAATGCACCAGAAATGCAAGATGACCAGGAGAGTAACCTTGACAACGAATCAGGACACAGTTTGTCCAAAAGACCAAGACTCGACATGGAGGACATTGGGGACAGTAATACGCTATGCCAATAACTTTTTTCTTCTATGTATATAGTGAAGAAGAACCAACCCCAATAACACTAAAATAATTATTTTACAAAACCTTTCATATTTTTTAAATTTGCATAACTTTAGGTTAGCCAGGCCTGAAGAACAGTGTTTTTCTCCTAGCAAACAATATCAATTATTCAATGCGTATTTATACTTCTCAATGGTAATGAATAAAGTATACAAGTAGCAAAGAATCATATTATCATATTTTGTGGTTAACAGTGGAATTGGAAAGATGCCATCATGGCAGGAAAGTTGTATAATAATTTATCTCAAGCTATGTCAGTGCAGTAATAAAATGGTGCACATTGTCCCACAAGAAAAGTTGTCCCACAAGCAAATCTCAACAAAAAAAATGACGAGAAGAGGGGGAGAGAGTGGAAGGGAGAGGAGAGGGGGATTAAAAACGTATGCACTGTTATTTAATATGCTAGCTTGATTTGGTCCAACCAAGTGTTTTAGTCGACAACATGAAAAGCAAATTGGTCTTGCAGCTTGAAGATTACTGCACGTGTTGAATATATTATGGATCATTTTTTAGCAAGTGTAGGCTACATAAATATAAAAATTAGAAAAATGCAAATGAATTGTGTCCTTATTCCATTTTAAATAGGCCAAACAATCATAACATACACCGTGTCTTTTAATGTAAGGAAATACTTTCTTATACCAAAATTTGAATTCAATTACTCTGTGGTTCTATAAGAACAATAATTCATTGGTAGACTTTGGAGCCTTCATTTCATTTCACCCTTTTGAAGATGAGCACTACTGATATAATTTTCTTGGAAGATGACTATTGAGGAAAAATCACCGTCTCACAATTTAAAAAAGTAACCATGTTGCAGCTTTGCTTTTCATTCTTTATCTGTATAATAGTGTATGCTCTGAGGTCTCTGGGCTACAAACCAGACATTGGCGGGTTAAACAGGTTTTGTGAGTGCTCAACCATCACCCCTCCTTCTAAGCATACTATCGTTGGAGGTGGTATTAGTTCCATCTGTCTAAACGCCTTGGTGCTTCTGCAAACCCAGATTATATAAGTTGCTCGCAGCGCTGTTTTGGATGCTGTGTCCAAATTGGGATTTCTTTTCTCGCTTGGAATTCCCATGGATGCCAGACCATTTTAGGACATGCTTTCCTTGGGAGGGGGGAGATGATGTTGCATATCAAAACTTATATAGAAAGTCCCAGTCAATATACCAATATACCTACCCAGGATACGTATAAGGTAAGTATTAGTAATAGCCCAGTTTGGAGGAGCAATGAGTTTTATTTATGCATAGATCTGCATCTATTGACATTCTAAAATTATGCCAAAACAGGTAAAAACAAGCAAGTAGGAACACGTTGAATGCTACTCAATTTAGATATTTAAGAAAATGAATTCTAAAACTCCGGCAAAATCATCACTAAAATGCAAATATTGGAGCACATGATAAAGTGACTCAATCTCCCTCACACAATCCTGGACACCGTTGGCATTAACTACACTTGAACACCTATAAAACAAAGATCCGGAACCACTTCAACGAGCACCCAACATCAACAAGGAAACCGACCACCCAGCCACATCAAACATTAGGTATAATGTCAATTGTCAACTCAAAACTCTAGCGTAACCATGGTGATGTGGATACCCGTTTTGCTCGGGTATACGATGTCCAGATCCAGATCCAGATTTAGAAATGTATTGAAGAAAATAAGTTCTGAAAATCCTGCAAAACTAAATGTTGAAATGGACTTATTTATAGAAATGTAATTGTATTGAACGAAATAAAATAACAAACTTGAGAAAATCTAGTTGCAAACAGTTTCCTTTATTCTGTCATTTAAACTAAAAGAAACGAAGTCTCTAGCACATCCCCCGGGTAGCGATCTTTATTACCGTAAACAACATTTGATACCTGACGGAGTAAAGTGCATAGCACATGACATTGTACAGCAATACATTTATACAGTGCGTAGCCAGGGGGGGGGGGGGGGGGGGCAGATGCAATATTCGTTGGTATACAAGCTTGTTTAGAGCCAAAATGTACCTCACCCGTGCCAAAAATAGGTGTAAATTCAAAAATTTTCACTCAGAACATTCTTGTCGGTTCGTTGTCAGTTCTCGCCCCTCCCCCATATCAATAACCTGGCTACGCCACTGGACTGAGTGAGTACTGTTAATACTTCGCTCCCGGGTAGCACATACGATTTGCGTAGTACCTTTGCCCTTTGGCCTTTTGAAATACGCCACCGAAAATGCAAGATGGCCGACAATTCGAGGGTTTTTAGTGCAACAAAGGGCTATCTGCATTTTTGGCCTAAATGAGATTTTGGTATCAAAATGATCCGCAATAGATCAAGAACCTAATTATGAGAAAATAGTAAATTCACCTAAATCAAAACAGTTTTAATAACATTTAGTTTAACTTGTGCAAACCAATAGGTGACAATGATGGGTACAAATCTTTAATTCACTTTTTCCCCGGACTTTTTCTCAAAACGACCAAAATGCAGATAGCCCTTTGTTGCACTAAACCCTTGAATTGCAAATTATGTAAATGTTTTCAATTTTTCTTGATTCATATATGAAAATACTCATGATAAACCCCCACATATCGAGGGCTCAGAAACACGGCCTCATCTCCATTTTTTCAAAAATGAAATTTTGGTATCAACATTTTCATAAAGAAATTCTCTTTCCAGTAACAGCCTTATCTCCATAACACAACCCCTTTCAAAGTTATATAAACTACGCAGGTGTTGTATTGCTTGAAAGAGCACACATTGAATGGAGGAAAAGTTCAATATCGCGTGTGCTTATTCAAGCAGTTTCTGTGCCGTGTTCAAGACCCTAGTTCAAGCTGCATAACTTAACCATCCTCCTTCAATACATCATTTAGCAACTTTTGAATTGAGGTATTCCTCCATTCAATGTGTGCTCATTCAAGCATTACAACACCTACGTAATTATAGCCCCGTTCTAGTGTTGCTGTGAACACGTACATTATAAATGTGTGCCAAAAATCGTTTCGATGAAGTAACTCATTTTACTATTAAAAAATATCAGGCATAATCTAAACTTATTTTTGTTAAACTGGGTAGAAAGATGATACAAATTAGTAACCAATTAAATTGCCACAAAAAGTTGACTAAATGCTAATTGCCGTGAAATTAAGTTGTTTTACAGTAGATTGTTCAACATTGTTTAAAGATATTTTTTTCGAAAACAAAAATAACGCATGGTGTTTGAAGATTTGTCTTTCGACACAAGGCAACGGATGCGGGGTTTTTTTTTAGGGGGGGGGGGGGGCATCCTACTGGAAGAGAGTCCTCATAACATAAAATTATGATTAAGACTGTGACGTATTTCCTTGATGACTAGTAGAGTAAATAGGGTCTTCAATTGGAGGGGGCGGTATGAGGGGACCGGTATGAGGGGACAATGCCTGTGATGGGGGGGGGGGGGGGGGCATAACCGCTTGTGTATAGAGTTTACCATTTCAGTCATTTGGTGGGGGGGCAAGCCTTCTGGTAGAGAGGGCGGGGGTGTCTGCCTCCTCTAGTTACGCCCCTTATGATATGATACAGTCTCTTACCTTTCTCAGTATTTCATATCTTGGCCGGGGCGGGGCCGTGTTGTTCTTCACTCACCCGCCCCCCGAATCATGTATTATATACTGCATAGTATCATTCATGGTTCATCATCATGAGTACCCAATTGATGTGTACCATAAAATGCACTCAAGCGTGTAAAGCAGTGTAAGTGGAAATGATTTATCGCGAATCTATTGTCAACTGTGAATGCGGAACCTGCAACGGGTTTACTACAGAGCAAACAAAACAATTCACTGCGACTTTTACTATTGAATCCACTACAACTCCCATGTTTGTATATCAGATGTAGGCATCAGTCATACATGTAGTACATGTAGTGGAGATCTCCCGGGGTGATCTCCATCCATACGTCGTACTTCCATGATCCATCTATCTTTCGTGATCATGGTGATAAGTGTTGTGGCGGATTTGGATTGGTAGATACTGAATTGATGAGGACCTGCATCATGAAGATCATCCATTGAACACGGTACGTTTTTTAGCAACACTATTAATATTATGATAGTCATTTATAGCATCTTCTCTGTAGACTACATTTATACGACATAATAACGTACATGCAGTTGCTATCTTTATAAAAAAGAAGAATGACATTTGTATATTCCTGAGACAATTACTACATGTAGTCTCAGCAAGGCATTACACACCGGGATTACACACTGTGTAAAAAAGTATTTGGTCTCAGGCAGGCCCAGTGACGTAGCCAGCTTTTTGAAACAGGGGGCGTGGGGTGTGGGGGGGGGGGGGGGGGGGGGGGGAAGACAGTTGTACCGCCAAAAAACAAAAAAATCGGTCAAAATCACGAATGTACCGACGGCATGCGTTGTGTACCGACGGGGTCATTTTAGGGGGGGGGGGGGGGGATGGCCCCCAGCTCCCCTGGATACGCTATTGGGTAGGCCTATATTCTACATTATGTACATATGGGTTCGAAGCTTTCGATGCTGCAGTGGTACGTGTATATTACAACATAAATATCCTATGATTAAACAAGATAGCCTATTATGCCTATTATCATGATTATTGACAGTGTATGTCTGCACCTTTTGAGTCTGCACTAAATGATAAACCAGATTTCCACTTGACATTGTCAAATGAAAAGATGGGCGAAAACCTAATTTAATTTGCAAAAGGCAAGTAATGACAGTTTTCTGTGACTAAAACATTGGTCTTCTCAACTTTCCTGGTCGAGTTTAGCCTAATGTAGATCCTTCATGGAGGGAGCCCTCAATTTTTTTTCTTCAGAAGTTGGGTTTTTCACATACGTAATACTTATATACGTACTATAACTAGGCCTACGACCTAAAATTATGGGTGTCTACTAACCTAAGACCCAAAAACTAAGACCCGAAAACTAAGACCCAAAAACTAAAACCCAAATACTAGGACCCAGTGGCGTGGGGGGGGGGGGGGGGGGGGGGGGTAGGGCTGGAGCCCCCCCACCCCACTTGGAACCCTTGAAATGAAATCAATCGGTGTGGGTGTGGAATGGAGCCCCCCCCCCCATTAGGAGCCCCCATTTCAAGTCACTGCCCCTTCCCCCCCCCCCCCTCCCAATGAAAAAGTCTAGTTACGCCACTGCTAAGACCCAAAAACTAAGACCCCTTCTTAAATCAGTTTTGGATACACCAGGATTTGGATATGGGTTAGTACATGTAGTTGAGAGGGGAGGAGAGGTCATTTAAATCGATTTTGGCGCCAAAAAATTAAAGGTCTTAGGTTAGTAGTTGAGAGGGGGTAAACTACTAACCTAAGACACCTCTCAAATGTCATAAAAATCAGTTTTGGAAACACCGGGATATTAGGTAAGTATTCAGAGATGAGGAGTGGTCATTTAAATCGATTTTGGCGCCAAAAAACTAAGGGTCTAAGGTCAGTAGTTGAGAGGGGGGTAAACTACTAACCTAAGACCCCCTCTCAAATGTCGTTAAAATCAGTTTTGGATACACCAGGATATTGGGTTAGTAGTTGAGAGGGAGGAGAGGTCATTTGAATTGATTTTGGCGCCAAAACACTAAGGGTCTTAGGTTAGTAGTTGAGAGGGGGGGTAAACTACTAACCTAAGACTCCTCTCAAATGTCATAAAATCAGTTTTGGATACACTAGGATATTATTTGGTAAGTAGTTGAGAGGGGAGGAGAGGTCAAACTACTAACCTAAGAGTAAGACCCCCCCCCCCCTACTCTAACCTATTACCCTTAGTTTTTTGGTGCCAAAATCGATTTAAACGACCTCTCCTCCCCCTCTCAACTACTAACTAACCCAATATCCTGGTGTATCCAAAACTGATTTTTGAGAGGGGGGGTCTTAGGTTAATAGTTTACCCCTCAACTACTAACCTAAGACCCTTCGTTTTTAGGCGCCAAAATCGATTTAAATGACCTCTCCTCCACTCTAAACTACTTACCCAATGTTCTGTTGTATCCAAAACTGATTTTTTTTTTTAACATTTGAGAGGGGGTCTTAGGTTAGTAGTTTACCCCCTCTCAACTACTTACCTAAGACCCTTAGTTTTTTTCCGCCAAAAAATGACCTCTCCTCTCCTCTTAACTACTAACCCAATATTCTGGTGTATCCAAAACTGATTTAAGAGGGGTCTCAGTTTTTGGGTCTTAGTTTTTGGGTCTTAGTTTTTGGGTCTTAGTTTTTGGGTCTTAGTTTTGGGGTCTTATGTCTTAGGTCTTAGGTTAGTAGACACCCAACTACTAACATTATGGAGCTTAATTTGCAGTATTTCTTGTGAAATTCATGGATTTGATTGCGTTTTGAGTTTCGATGAGATCACATCGAAACTACCCAAATTCATCTAAAAGGCCACAGATGGCTTCTTACTTATTTATTATTTGTTTCATGTTTATTCAAAATAACCTTGAAGACCACCCATGGCTTGTTGCGTGATGCATAGTCGCATAGTCATGACCTCCCTGATTCAATTGGTGGTGATTTTTAACCAAAATACAAAAAAAAAAGTGAAATGCATTAATATACCTTCGGACGGAAATGCTGAGAAAATGTCTTCATTTTTCATTTTTACTTATTTTTTTTGAAGAAATCTTACATGAGAGGATTTCTATGTATATCATATATCTAACAAGGTAAAATGGTTGAATTTCAATTTTTGAGAAATCTCGCTGCTCCCCTTTATTAAAACTAGTAGGCCTATATTATCCGGGGGGGGGGGGAGTACTCGCCTAATATGGTATACGGGGATGTGCCGCTCTAATGGGTCGCTTTTTTTGCAAAAAATCCCTAAACATGGGGCATGATTTTGTGTGGAAAATCCCTAATAATGAGGCCACATGGGTCTATTTTCGCGAAAAATTGCGAACATTTGGTCTATAATGAAGCAAAATCCTTAGAAATGGCATAAATACTGGAGAGCAAATGGGTACCGTTTTTTTACAAAATCACCCTTAGAAATGGGTAGGGGTGTTGAATCTCCTCCAGAGCGGCACACCCCGACCAAACCAAATCCGAGCACCGCCCCCCCCACCCCCCCCCCCCCCACACACGGGCCTATACGGTATAAGCATCTCTCCATATTTATACAGATTTGTCGACCTGAAAAGTTTGCCACAACGAACAATAAACATGGACAAACCTACATGTAGTAAAGTCGTTCAATCGTTTACGTGATTTATAAGTTTGACATTTGAACTACGTGTCATATAAAACAACGCCCGTTTGTTTCCTATATAACAAAACATAAACATTATTTTTTTCTCAATCAACGTCACGTTGTCACGTGCGGTGCGAAATTATTCATTTATGAGCATAACGTTGCCTAGCAACCTTTGCTACGGCGTTTGATAGATCGGAATTCAACACGTTCAAGAGCTTTCAAGTTGTTACACAACATAAGGATCTTTAAAAGTTAATACGGTTTATTGATGCGATGCTTTATATAAGAGTATAAATAAAGCACATCCGGTTAATATCTTGCTCTGGATCCTGCTCAATTTCTACCTGTCATATCAGCAGAGATACAAATGAACTCACTTGTAACTTGAAAGTACATCTTGAGTGCCATTCAATATTATTAATTCAGTTTTACTTAATAGCTCTTACCATGGCAGGTAATGCTCTTACTCGGCACTTTTGTTCAGGATTTAACCTTTTCTTTGAAGTTCCAATATTCACGTCTAAAGTCTCTCATTAATATAGATGATTGATAGATATGAAACAGTGGCACATATCTATTCAGTACTCGTAGTTCGGTATATTTACCACAGACTACATTATAGTCACGTTTTTCTAACATCGGTACCCATAAAAGGTGGTTTTGTTACATTTTAAACTTAATTTTTGTCTTGAGGCTATTGTATTTATGTCAGATTGACTTGGTGTCTGGGCTTATTTTAAAGGCAATTTAATACCATTTAATAATCTGAAGAGAGAGAAAATCTATCACTTATGATTTAATTAATACAGCTCGTGAAGCATAATTAGTCGGGGTGGTTGAGGAAGTGGAGGACGAGGAGGAGATCATCATCATCGGTCGTCCTTGGACGGAATAGTGGAAGCAGCTGACACATATATTGGTACCATGTAACTGTATTCATCATGAGCTGTGAAATATCACTAAGGTCAAGACCCATGTCCTTTGCAATGCTGTCAGTAGTGTTTTTCCTGCCACGGTTAGAACGGCCATACAGGGTGGTTCAATAAAACGTTGACAGTTTTTTGAAGCCATTTTTTTTAAAATTCTGTAGATTTAAACAAAATCTTTTTTAATATTCATCCACTATATGATCTTGACCATCTATGCTGAAAATATCGTTACAAATAACCTTACGGTTGCAAAATAACAGCTAGTGCTAGAAAGTGCGGGAGCAGGGAGCACCGCTCACAGGAAATAATGAGCAGAATTGGGAAATAATGCCAAGTGGAAAAAGAAAAAGTATTGGGGAAAGGGTGAAAAAAGATGAAGAGAAAAAAAATGAAATTTTGAGTTATGAGCTGTGGTTGCAGGTATACTAACGTGTTTATCGTTTTATTGCTTTTCCCCAGTAGCGACGCTACAGGGGGCAAGGGGGAGGGGGGGGGGGGGGTATTTCCCCAAACTATTTTTTTGTGCCCCCACCCCCAAACAAAATTCTATTTAGTTAAAATTAGAAAAAACGACAATTTTAGCATAAAAAGGCTTTTTTTTTTCGCGCTTCGCGCACATTTTCTTACTAAATTAGAGAAAATTTGAAAATTTTATCGTAAAATGCCACACACAAAATGTGCGCGCTTCGCGCAAATCATTTTTTTTCGTGCCCCCTAGCAAAAATTCTTCTCAAATGTCAAATTATTACTATGGTACTGGTACATCTGAAGAACACTATAGCTAACATATGATATTGTAATCTGATTTTTATCAAACCTGTAAGTATAGGTGGGGAAAAGTTAAGCTCAAAACCTTGCTCCTGGGGAAGAAACAACTTTGTGCAACCCTGCTAATTATGTGTCAGCTGCTTCCACTATTCCGTCCAAGGACGACCGATGATGATGATGATCTCCTCCTCCTCCACTCCCTCAACCACCCCGACTAATTATGCTTCACGAGCTGTATGGCCGTGTGTTTTGAACTCGCCACCCTTACCGTTGCATGTCCAGATTTTTACATTTTACACCATCTGAGATTCGAATTTTGTCGGAGGAGTGTCCTCTCCCATTATATAAGCTCCCTGATTCCCATTACAAGTTACCGGTTCACTACCGGGAGGAAGTGATGTATGTAGCTCTGCTGCATCGCCCAGAATTCACATTATTTTGCCTACTGCGTGTTGCTATACCAAAAATGCTCAATATATAATAAAAACTTGACACAAATAAAATACGCAACTTATGGCTATATTTGATAAATTAAGCAATAGTTGCTATACAAAAATGCTCAATATATAATGAAAACAATTCACAAATTAAGCAACAGTCACAAAATGCCCAACAAATGGTTAATTAATAACACCCAACTGTTGTGTAATTAAAATTGTGCAACTGCTGAGTAATTGGAATTGTTCAACTGTTGGTGAAAACATGTTATCCAACGAAACTTTACGCAACTGTTAAGCGGTTGCATACTTCAACAACGTTGTGTAAAATGTTGAGTAAATATTTAAGCAACCTTTTTGCAGTGTAGCGAGCAGCAGCAAAATACAGGTTATTATAGTGGGATGACATCAGCAGCGATGGGACTGTATTGCAACTCCTGAGTCAGGTTGAAGAATTATGGTCTCGGGGACAAACGTGGGGATATTAACCAACCTTTTTCTTCTTCTTAATGACTGCTTAGGTCGCTTTCAAAATTACTTATTTGTAATAAATCCCATAGTTCGCACTTAAATAATAATTTTGATTAGGCCTATACTTATTAGTCATATTTAATTGTATACTAAGCCTTAATTAACACTTTCCACGCGGCAGGCATCTGCAGACGACAGTGCCAAAATGCTAAAAATGTCAGAAATATTGAATTTCATCACCAGATCTGGAATCACGATAAGAAATGCATTAAAATAAGTACAAACATGTCTAGTATTGGTTCAGTAATTCTTGAGATAGACTTTGAAATTTGGGAAAGGTTTCGGGAAAATCTGTTTTGTATAATATAATATAATATAAGTGTTAAAATACATACCGTATTTTGTAAAATGTTGTTCTTTAATCTTGAATGAGAGAATAAAGGTATTGTTTTTACAGCGACTATGTAATTGCAACATTCATACAAGTTACTAAATATATATCATGTTCATATCTATTGCAGGTCTTACGGTTTGCTTGATTTGGAATCAAAACCGATATGAGATTGCTTAGTGTTGTCGGTTACTCTCATGTTTCATCGTTCTGCAGAGCTACGAATCAATAATATCCACCATCAGAATCACTTTATCATGCTTGACATAAATAGTCAGGACAAGTTTCCAAAATGTGGCTGGCACTCCAGCAGTACTGGCACTGACAGCTTCCACAGACCACTGGGAAAGCCAGCCGGTGATATGTCAATGTACTATGATAAAAACTTCAACTTTCCACCGACAAAATCTAAAAGTGCATGCAGTAGTAGGAGAGCCAAGGCTGGAAAAGAAGCAAGACAAAGACCTGCAACCACCATTCCGTGTATAAAACAACAGAGGCCACGTGACGACGGGGATTTGACCAGACGGTAAGAATTTATTTTTAGCACAATGAAGGCCGAGTAGACTGGGTCCCCATGTCCCTCTCTGGCAATGGCCGTGACCGCTATCTTCAAGAATATCGGTCAAAATCGAGCGCAGGGGCCATGTGTAATTGTGAAGACGGGAATGATTCAGTTTAAAGGCTGATGGCATACTCCGTTACGACGGGGATGTGCATAAACGAGAGTGCCCTTATCACTCATTTCAAGAATGTTGCCATTTCCCTCGAAATGGCGGGAGTTCATTCTTGCCGGTGGTAAAATCCACTCCTAAAAATGTGGTGTAGGATAGACTTAGGCCATATCGGTGTTTCATTATAACCGTGATAAACTGCCATCTTTACGATTTACCCCACTCCCAAAAGACTATCAACTATAGAAATCAGCAACAATCATCGGTTTATTTGAGCCCTAATACTAGTATAGGGTTGACTCAATAACTTGGCGAATGCGGACCCGGGTTCTAAATGTCTTATTTACAAACGCTATCGAAGTGATCATTATACATTATAACCCCCTGGTATAACATGCACTTTCTGGTGTGATGATTCGCGCCATAGACTTTATGGGGCGATCATTTCGACCGGGGTTCGATAGGCCTACTCAAAAGCGTGATCCAGTTGACGTAGTGATAATCGGATAACACGTTACTCTTCGATAGTGAATTGTCGTCATGAGCTTCGCATGCAAAAAAGCCCGACGACCGCTTGGTTCACCTACCTCTGCGATCTCTGATTCTGGCGGGCAAAATAAGTGCTCAAATTGTTCGAGAGTCGAGACAGGCCTACGTAACACCCTATCTGCCCATTGTTGAGATTTGGTTCAGTATAGCGCACTCTATAAAACCGTCCATCGGAAGTTAAGCGTAAACTGTTAATCATTCGTTGTGAATTATTAATTCATGACTATTCATGACCTCACACGATGTGATCGTCGCGATCCAGTGTCTTTCCCAACTGATCTAATTACAATATTCATAAAATGCAAATAACGCCACGCCTCTCCTGTCACTGTCAGACGAAGCCATCCACAATTTAATATTCGTATTTTGTTCCACGTACAACTTAATTTCAAATAACCATTTCTGAATGTTTCGTGTCATATAAGAACTAAATTCTGCTATCATCAAAGCAAATAAGTTTTACTCTAAATCACAATCAGCTTTTTTTACCATTGATGTAGGCCTACTAGTTCTGTGCCACAAATCATGTTTTGAGCCGATTAAATCCACCACGTCTTCGTCGCCTGGTTTGCTTCGACCATGATAGTGCGCCCCTTTTAAAACCGTCCTCCGTCAATTTAAGCATGGTAAATGGGGGACTTTGCTTTCGAGATACTTGTCCCATAGTTATAGGGTCTCTGGTCGAGACACATACACAAAGAAAACAAAACCAAAAATGCACAATGTAATTTTCGTGGCCTCCTAGTCCTACCACCCAATATTCTTTCATGACACCTCAACCTCATTTATATTTTCCTCACTCGTACTCATGTTAAGCTGCTATTAATAAATAGCTTTAAAAGAGTATGCTATTATACTTTCACGAATCTTCAATAGTCTTATTTTATTAATATAGATTAATTACCCAAACTAAAATTTAATGTTAGTTTAACCGAAAGGTTTTTGACATAATCGTCTATAGATCGTGTAGACCAATGAATAAATAATTTTGTTGTGTGACATGAAAAGTCTAACCAATATTGAATCATTACAATTCAGTCATATTGATTACATATCGATTACACATGGAATAACCTCCGAGTAAATAAAAGCGTGTCAATGATCCAGACTGCAATATCGAGTATCGATGTTTGCTCCCGGTCGGTCGTCGGCTATCGCTTTTGTGCATCATTTTATCAACAACATTTTATCATTATGTTTATTAAACGTTCAAAATGTGCTTACTTGTTTCAACACTGTCGTTCATAGATAGACGTGATAGAACTCAAAGTAATCAAAATGCTATGACACCATAATTTAGGGATCATCACTCGCTTGGACGCATTTCTTCAATCTTAACCTTCCCATGGAATAGATTTCAAGTTGCAACGATTGTTATGGGTATGACCTCATACCAGCCAAGAAGACGAACGCATTGATTGCGCCTCGAACGTTATTGAAAAACAATTGATATGAAGGACCGATTCATTGTTGCTATCTTCCAGCTTAGTGTCCAGTCAATTTCCTCCCTGGATACAATTTTCAAGACTTATTGGTTGTCTTAGTCTAGTCTTGCAGTAGGCTATTTGCATGCTCATGATGTTGAACGCAGGTTGCATCTATGCGACAGATTAAGTTCCTTCCTAGCAGTCTCTCATCACGTAGAGCAAATATGGTGCAATTCTGACGAGAATGTCGTTTAGCGAGATATATATATTGCTGCTGTTAACATGTTAACACCACTAGTGTTAAGCTTTTAACACAATGGATGTAAAACTTGTCAGAGTACCTACAGGCTGCCATCCTAATAATATGAAAGGCCACAATAACAGACGACAGCAGAAGAAACACCGGGATCATAATGACAAGGAGAAGAAATCTCTTCCTCGTTTGTCCGATCTACTGAGCAGGTAGGATGATTAGTGTGAAATCACATTGGATGATCACACTTATGATGAAAGTTAATTACAAGTTTCATGGGAGACCCGGGGGGAGACCCAACCAATAGAAATAAGATTTGTTTTCTATTTTCCATATGGTGGAAAGGTCAGGCGCCTTGCTACCTGACTAACAGGTTTACATCCACATTTGCCGGATCCGACCCCGGGGATCCGACACATTCTAGAACTTGTAACATTTTCACAAGTTATCGACGTCCAGGTACCAGCACAATGAAGGGTTTCTAACAAGTTGTTCATATAGGCTAAGTCATCATTTGTCACCAAATTTCGACGTCATGCGTAAGCAAACTTGACATAATTATTTGCAAAAGTTGGAAGTCCATCGTTTTTCTTCACGAGGTATTGTGGAATAATTGTCTACATGTACCATTGAACGTTGAACCATGGGATGAACGTTAGTGTTATTTGGTACATTTTGTTGTGTTTACTAGAAGAGAGGTTTTTTGATTGATGATTGAGATAGAAGTCTGTTCCATTAAATAAGTGTCCCGGTCTAAATCTGAACTCGACAGATTTTGGATTACTGAGTATGAGTGTGGATGAAAGGATTTTGTTCTATATACAAATGCAATGTTCTATGCAGTTATGGTAATAGAATATACACGAGATAATGAGTTCTAGCATCGAATTATGCGATAAAAAGGAATGGCTTCATCAGATCCTATTGAGTTTGATGCATTCTTGTACAGTTGCGGTCCAGAGGGACTGAGGGGAGGGGTTGGTTTCCCGTTAATTTGGAAAACAATTCTAAGGCCGAATAATTAATTTTGTAAGGCATGTTAGCCCTCTCTCTGATCTGTAACAACTCTGCCTTGTGTGCTAATTTGAACATTGAACTGAAAAGCAAGCACCACTCCCCTGTCTTGGAACCATCTCTGTCTGCTAATTCAGCCTAGAAACAGATAGCCAGCCAGCTTAAATTCGCAATATGTTTTTATGTATCTCATGAATGCTAGTAAATAAAAACGTGTTTATATACTTGATATTTTATTATTTGTGTCTTGCAGGAGCTGGCCAAATATCGGACGTGTTAAAGATGGCTGGCATGCTCTGGTCTCCAATCCACCCAGCAATCAAGAACAACGTCCACTTGTATCGCTACCAACACACACAGTCAGTGACCAAAGGTACAAATTAGGTGAAATCGACAGACCACACAGTCACGACTTGTCAACGACGTTACCACCTTTTAATCATGCGCATAAAGGACTTCACTCTCATCAGGTGCCTTCCCGCCCTCAGAGCGAGCAGACTATGTGTAAATTACCAAGCATGCGAAAAGTTGCCGCCAATTCTGTACGACATCAGCAGGGGGACGAGTTACAATGGGCGAGCAATGGGCTGTCTGTTCGTCACTCCACATATCGCAGTCTAGCAAACAATCCGAAATTAAAAGTGAAGGCAAAGGAGGGAAAGCTCCAGATCACACGCCGGAGACCTAAATCTCTCCCGGCCAGTCTCCAACAAGAAATGCAACTCGCCGCTAATCGCGCAGAAAAGGAGACTCCGAAGAAGGAATTTTATCACCGTAGTAAATCCCCCACGTTAGCAACTCTCAGCAAAGCAAAAGAACAATTAGATGTTGCCCTATCGAAAAAATTGTGGCATATACGCATGCAAGTCGATGGGCAGAGAGATCGTGAAAATTCCGCAGTTTATAGTCACATTTCATCGGCAAAAACAATCTCTAGTTCTGAAGACTGGTACGAACGAATGCTTCGAGAACACTCTGACGAAGATTTGGCAGCCATTGAAACTTTATGTATCGCAAATCACGAAGATCAGCTTAAATCTTCGGAGTCATTAAGTCTCATGGCCACCAGACCAAAGCTGGATATTCACTTTGATAGCGAGTATCTTAGGATGCATGTTAATGATTGGGACATTTTGGCTCTGATGGCAGACGAAGAAAGAAAGCGACGTGAGCGGGAACTGCGCAAGGCAAAACAAGAAGCCGGTCGACCTAAAGCCGCTACGTCTACGCTTAGAAAACCGCGGAAAATTGCCGTACAGCTGAACAAACCTCAACGCAAACAACCAAACCCGGTTTTGCCGCCAAAAGTTGAGCCTGTCATAAATATAAATGTTCCCATTTCTTTGCCACCAGTTATTGACAACGTATTATCAGAAACGAAAGAAAATGAAATATCCGAAGAACTCTCGCATTCAACCGTCGACAATAGCGACGAATCGAATGCACAAGACACGGAAAAACCGCAGGAAGACCTGATCTCCAAATATCTGCTAAACTCAAAATCAACAGTAGAACCGATTCAAGAACAGTACGAACAAATCATCGTAGAAGATAACAAAGAAGTGAATGACAATCAGGACGACAGTGCGAGTAAACGGTCTGACGGGTCGACGGCTAAAAAGGAATTGACGGAAAAGGAGAAGTTTCTCGTCATGCGGAAGCGCATGGAGGAACGTAAAGCTGACAAAGACAAACGCCGTGAGCGTTTCAACGAGTACTCGTTGGGGAATAAAACTAATAACAAATCTCTCGGTAGTTTGATGTCGTCTCGGTTGGAGAAAATAGCCACGTTTAAGTCATCGAGAAGACGTTCAAGCGACGATGATGACGACGACTACGATGGGGATTATGGTATAGATGACGACGACGACGATGATGATGATGAGGAGGATTGAAACATTTGGAATAAAAAAACGCTGACAATGGTGTGTTTTAAACAGATTAAGTAATTGAACCTTTGAGTCCATATTGCACAAAACAAGTTACAATCTAGACATTATTTAAATTGGTGGTTAGTCCTACAAACATCGTTTGCTTAATTTCGCTCAATTTATATTCAGCACAAAGTCTAAAGGTTCAATTACTTCCATGATCTTATATTTACTTCCATGGTAGAAACCAAATGTAACAGTCCCTCGATCTGAAGCAGTAATGAGCATTGAGCAAGGGTAATATGTAACTACCGAAATATTCTCTATGTAGAACTGAACTTAACAATTTTAAAATTAGACAATGCCCTACTACTACATAAGGAAGAGGGTGATTCAAGACGATTCTGTGATGATTCATCAATCGATCTTCATAGGATCTAAGTCCAACTTAAAGGGACACAATGTCATGTTGAACTTTTTAATTAATTTACTTCAGAATTCAAGATTAACAATTGCCATTATTGTTGTTTTTACTTTAAAAACCCAGCAAAACTTGATTAAAACAATGTTTAAATATGTTGGAATACCACCCTTAACCATGTAAAATGCTGATCGGGCCCGATCAGCATTTTTGAATCGACGTTTTGTTGTACAAAGAGGGCTGATTTGTCTTAATCTTTATAGGTGTAAGTTTTTACATGTAATACACTTGTAAAAATACACAAATCCAAGTATCATCATATATTTTTGTAATTGAGGTGAGGGCGCTGCCGCCACCACATCTCTTAATGCCCCTTTAAGACATGAGTCTATCTTCAGCAAGCTCAATCTTCTAATAATTTGGCTTGAGAAGTGTTTAAAATTCACTTAAGTTCACTTTATTATGAATCTTTTCTTTATGCAATAGGACCCTGATCACTTTGTTTTGTGCATGCTCTTAGCCACAGATACCTTAGCGTTTTTAATCTTATCAATAATTGGCAAACCCTTATTTTGCATTACAAATATGTAGGTTTATTTTAGGTTGGTGGGTATCAAGGTTAATTCCTTTTTCCCTGCACCACCTTGTACATAGGATTCAAAGGAGGTGGTCAAAAGTAGAAATACCCCACTAACTAAACTGCTCACAAAAAGTATCGAAACACTTAGAAATGATCCAATATATAACGGCTCGAAAGGGTATGCATTAATCAAAGCAAATAACCGAGTGCATAATTTTGTTCTGCGTATGTTGACACCTCGATCGATGAGATACGAGTTATTGTCATTTCAATGGTCATGGGTCCAGTTTCAAAAGTGACAATCCTATAGAAAGAGGTTTGCATTACTGTTTAGAATGATAAGATTCGTGCTTTTCAATAGGGATGAGTGTCACTTTTGAAACTGGACCTACGATCATTGAAATGACAATAACTCCGCTCTGCAACATCGTATCTCAACGATCGAGGTGTCAAAATACGCAGAACAAAAGTATGCACTTGGTTATTTGCTTCGATTAATGCATACCCTTTCGAGTCGTTATGTAATGGATCATTTCTAAGTGTTTCGATACTTTTTGTGAGAAGTTTATATTAAAAGAAACAAAAGGGAAATGGTTGCATATCCGGGTCATACTTCGGTAAATGTCACATTTCATGTCCGACACTTTGATATCCTATATGGCCATGTGTTTTGAACTCGACACCCTTCCCGTTGCATGTCCAGATTTTATCATTTTACACCCATCTGAAATTCGATTTAGCATATCGCAATAACTACTTGTTCTACCCCATAAAAAAAAAATCTGAACGGTAATCTCAGAAGGAATCCAAATAAGCTACTGGAATTTAAATAGTAGGGGAGATGCGGGAGAGTTGAGCCATTTTTTGTATTTTGTGTCACCATATGCGGAAGAAAAGTACAAACCTGTAAAAAATGAGTGTAAGATAAACTTTAGAGTGTTGTTTTCGTTGTGAAACAATAACAGTTGGGATAGCAGTTCAGGCTTATTAATACAAAAGGTTTGACAAAAATTGGTAAAGTGGCTCAACTCTCCCGACAGTATGGGAGAGTTGAGCCACCATTACAGGAGAGTTGAGCCAGCATGATAAGTCAATGGCTGGTGAAAAAAACAAAATCATATTTTTTCAACTTTTGATTTATTAATCCTTAAAGCAAATATGGTGCTCAATTGTTATTATCATGCACAAAATAACATTTTCTCTCATTTATTATACACTCTTAGAAAAAATGGTTCGTTTAAGAACCCTTTTTTGTCCCGCGGGGAGCACCTTTTGGCCTAAAAGGTTCTAAAAAGAACCTTAGAATGGTTCTTTGAAGAACTTTCAAATTTTAAATAAGACCTAAAGGTATATTTACTTTTTTGTTTTTATGTAATATGCAAATTCAAGAGAAATGTAAACAAATTTAATCCTTTTCAACTGTTAAAAATCATTTCTTCTTGGCTAAAAACATTTTTTACCGTTTTACCAAGAACCATTGAGGGTTCTCCATAATTTTTTCCCAAAAGGTTCTTGAAGCTTGAGGAACCATTTTCTTGGCTAAAGAACCCTTTTAGAACCTTTTTTGGTTCTAAAAGGAACCCTATAGAAATTTCATTGGGTTCCTTTTAGAACCAAAAAAGGTTCTAAAAGGGTTCTTTAGCCAAGAAAATGGTTCCTCAAGCTTCAAGAACCTTTTGGGGAAAAATTATGGAGAACCCTCAATGGTTCTTGGTAAAACGGTAAAAAATGTTTTTAGCCAAGAAGAAATGATTTTTAACAGTTGAAAAGGACTAAATTTGTTTACATTTCTCTTGAATTTGCATATTACATAAAAACAAAAAGTAAATATACCTTTATGTCTTATTTAAAATTTGAAAGTTCTTCAAAGAACCATTCTAAGGTTCTTTAGAACCTTTTAGGCCAAAAGGTGCTCCCCGCGGGGACAAAAAAGGGTTCTTAAACGAACCATTTTTTCTAAGAGTGTACATTTTTCACCGTTAGTCCAAAAATCAAAATGTTACTACATGTTTTCCCTATGCTCAACTCTCCCCATGACTAATGGCTCAACTCTCCTCATGGTGAACATTTTGTAAATAACCCAATCCAGTCTGGTGTAGAACTTTTGGTAGTTTACAATAGTTCTCTAAAATAATGGTCATATTATACCCCTTCAATAAACAAATTACCGCTATTATATTCTAAGTCTTGCTATGGAAAAAAAGACAAAACATTTATTTTTCTATTTTTCACTCAAAAGTGAAAAAAATGATTTTGTTTAGATATCTTTGATACTGAGCACACATGACAGTAGAGTTTAACACTAAGAATGTCGTATTGATGCTATATAACAATATATGCCAATATAAATTTTAGTAAGTTACTACTTTTCGAGTTATAGGGGGTGGTTCAACTCTCCCGGTGGCTCAACTCTCCCGCATCTCCCCTACCTTATGGTAACATGCATGTTGTGATTAAGAATGTTCAAAATATATCGATTTTTATTCATATTTTGATTAAAGCTCAATAATAATTTTATACCGATCCCAATCACCCATCAGAAAAAAATGGTTGTCAATGGTAACTTGTTGAATACACTATATCGGGAAGTGAATGAGCACAAACGTTTAAATTTCATTAATTATTAGAGTTAACAAGTATATTTATTAGGGTATGCACCCTATCCTGATTTAAACGGCATTTTTGAATTCCCCTATTTGAGAGCTTTCCAAAAAATGAATAATTTTTCTATCATCGGTTGAATACTTTTGTTGATATAGTCATGTATGTAAAACCGATGAATTAGGACACGTTCACTTTGTAGCGAATAGGGAGAAAGCCAAGGACAATGCAATCGATTCGTGATTACAATTGTTACATAATAGTTGTCACGTTTGTTGAAACAGAATCTTATAGAATATAAAATAATCTATAAAATGAGAGAAAAATCATATTTGTACCATACGGGGATGAGGAGTTACGGTTAATTGAACGTAGAATTGGGAACGTTTTCTATATTCCCCATAGAGATTTGGATGGTATACCGAAACAATAAAAAATAGTTGGATTTATTTGAAGAGAATACTCTTTATTTTATAGGTTGGGATATGTATGTCAATTTCTAGTCTGGAATCATAATTATACATTTTCTAATGGATTTTTATTCTGAAAATGTGACGGAGATGACTCGAGTGTGTGACCAACCTATTAACAGAAAGGGAAAAAATCAATTAAATATCCGTAAAGATTGTGCCAAACATGTTTTTTAAAATATGTTACAGATGTTTACCTTTGTGAAAAAATATTCAAAGCTATAAACATTTGAAATTTAAAACCGAGTTTCAAGAAACTTTAAATGAAACATTTACCAAAGAATGACCCATCATCATACATTAATTCTCAGTTTCGCACAATATTCCTAAGACACAAAAAAGGTGAAAGAAATGTACATTAATATAGTTAAATCAGGGAGGTGGTTAAATGCTGTTTATGTTCCTTACGGAATAATACGAGATGCTTAATGAGCGGAACTTATCATTTAATAAATTTTACCCCTACATGACCTTTGACCGTCGTTAGCTGCCTGTGTTTGGAACTTGAATACACCAAAGATTTTCTAGTACAGGGATTATGATCTTTAATTGAAATGTCGAATAAGAACTGATACTATGTGTGTGTTTCATAGCATGACATGGCATGTTTGAATAGAGCGGTGATTAGTATGGGCATTGGTAGTCTCTTGCGACAACAGCATGGCCCTTGAAGTGGCTGTTGTGACACAAAACTAACGCGCGCTAAAAACGAGATGGCACAGTGAAAGTGTAAATGCTTCCAACAATTTCAACATATTAAATTATCACATACATTCGTGTCCGATTGATTTTACTATATGTGTGATACTTATAGAAAACAACTAAACTCGAACCCTCGCGCACCGTATGGATAATGTGTGCATATTATTCAGATCGATACTAATAGATGCAATCGTAGGGAACGAGAGTGAATATTTATTGATCACTTGTTGTTGAATTATTTCATGACAGGGCTAAATGCTACACGTGCTTTATCTTGGTCCGAAACACACCCAGCTTCAAACGACTTGGCGCACATTAGTATCCTGCAGGGGTATCCTGTACTGAGAAATCCATTGAAAATACATGTACGTTGTCCGCCTTGTGGTATAGAAGTTGTCCCAACGAAACGAAAGATTACATGCAAAGCCACCAACCTTCGATCGCGTTATGACGTTCGCAAGCTTGGTTATGACAATCAACAAAAAGGTGCTCAATCAAGCTCCCGAATATACGATTTTCCCCAAGCCATCCTTATATAAAGATGGCGTCAGAGAAATGGCCACTAAGAAAGACGATATTCCTTTTATGGAATTGTATGGAATTGATATAAACGATGTAAGGGAGTGTTCATAAATACTTTGGTGGGGGGGACGGGGGGTTGGAAACAATTGAATTGAGCCATGGACATCTTTTTTTTTTAGACCCCCCCCAAATAGGGTGGGGTTTTTTCTTGACCCCCCCTTTCAAGAACCTTTTTTTTTTACCTCCCCCCACGTCTGTTCACGATATATAACAGAAACAATAACAACATTCTATATAAACCTATAGACATAGTCACAATCACTTTTATTATGGTAGGTGGGTTATATCAAACTATTTATTAAAGATATATAATATAACACAATTGAAAAGTCAAACAAAATCAGTGTAGGTCTTCTTCTTTATAATCCTGCCCGACACTCGTGATCGCTGTGGTACATGTATGTCCTCCTCTTCTTCTTTATCTGCATCCTCTTCATCTTCCCCTTCATCCACCTCTTCATCATCCTCTTCATCATCCTCTCCATCTTCCTCTTCATCCTCACTCTCTGTTTCACCATCTCCAATTTCCCCTAGTACTATCTCCTCTTCCTCTTCTTCCGAATCATCAACTACATCCATCTGGTCCTCCAAAACGATATTTAAACCTTGGCACACATGTCCAGTTATCCGTCTAAATTTGTCTAGCTTTCTTCCTTGGAGTGAAAGTTGATGATGCTAATATTGTTAGTTTGCGTAGGTGACCACTATTAAACTCATCTTCCCAATCGTAATCATCATACTCCTTTCCTTCACGCACATCCCGTCCTCTTTCTCTCTCAGTCTGTCTCATTATTTATCACTATATAGCTTTGTTGAAGTTTTAATGTGCAAGCCTATATAAGCAACAAACTTGCAATTGACTTTTCAATATAAATATTTTGTGTAATACAAACATGTTGCAAGATTCGTTGATTGTAGATATAATAAACAAACACTTTTTCGATGATAAATATAGTATTCTTTGTATTGTATATACTTGGCTTCTGTATGATACCGTCACAAGATCATTTGATGGAACCCCCTCATTGCTACCTTGCTCCCTTCGCCACTGTGTAAAGAACTATGGCTATCAAGTTTCATCTGAATATTCAACAATTTGTAAAGCTGATTTTAGTTTTGCATTCATTGATCCAAGTGTATTTTTTCAATTTGTGTTGTTCCATAAATATTGGTTGGTATTAAAATGTAATAGTAGTCCTCGGTTTCCTCTCAATTTATCAACTTTTTCAAAATGCTGCTTTGTCAAAAATACCAACCTTTTTTTTGTTGACCCCCCTTATACAAGCACTTTTTTCCCTGACCCCCCCCTTTTAAGAACCTTTTTTTGGTTGGCCCCCCCCCCCTCATATTTTCCAACCCCCCCCCCCCCCCCACCAAAGTATTTATGAACACTCCCTAACAAGTTTGTATGTATAAATATTCATGATCAAAGGACATCTTATATGTCTACATAGGTGTGCGCAGGATTTTTTTACCCGGGGGGCTTAGAAATAAATTTCATTAGTTCGCAACGCTATCCGCGGTAACACGGACAGGGGGAGACTAAGGAGGATGTGCCCCCCTTGGAATTTGATTTTTTTACTTAAGGTACTATTATTCGAATGAATTAAGCCCCGTCTCAAACTCAGGGCTTCATCCCGTTTTCAAAAGTGGGGGACACGAGTTTTGGCTCATGGGTGTTTGTAAACCAAGGCGCATCACGGGGGGGGGGGGGGGGGGGGGGGGGGGAGGGTGCCCCCTTAGAATTAAGAACAATTTGAAAATATGCAATGAAAATGGTGCAATTTGGTGCATACTTTTAACCAAATTTTTGATGAATATGCATAGGCGTGTGCAGGATTTATTCTGGGGACTTTTTCAAATTTCATTGAGTTTGCGGTAACGCGGACTGGGGGAGTCTGAGGGGATGTGCCGCCCTTGGAATTGGATTTTTTAATCAATTTTTGAACCCATTTGGTGCGATTTGGTGTGTTATTTTGACCAATATTTTATTGAAAAGCCTTAACTTCATTTCCAATCAATATTAGCTTATAATATCATTCAAAATTGTTGGTTTTTTCCTTCAATTTTGCAAAAGCAAACAACACGGCGTAAGGGTTTGAAATTGCGAATAAATTTAAAAGGATTTGCGCGTAGCCCGGAAATATTGACTATTGTAAAAAGAAAGGTTTAACAAACCGTTCCTGAAGCCATGTTGTTAAGTTTGACTGATAATTAAACAGTGAAACTAATTTGCGCGTAGCGCGCCAAAAACGTCTATTTTAACACTAAAAAGGTCCGGTAAACGTTTCTGAAGCCATCTTGTTCCAATTGAAAAACAAAGTAGTATAAGAATAATTTGCGCGGGGCTCGTAAAAAATTGCTATTGTAAAAATAAAAGTGTAGTAATACGTTCATGACAAGCCATCTTGTTAAGCTTGAATAATAAATAAACAATGAAACTTACGCGCGCGTAGCGAGCAAAAAATGTATATTTTAACACTAAAAAGGTTCAGAAAACGTTTATAAAGCCATCTTCTTGAAATTGAATAACAACAACAACAAAAATCCCGCGGAACACGAAAAAAAAGGCTTTTGTAATAATAAAGGGGTCTGTCTCCCTGGTTACGCCACTGGTGAGGGCCGAGCTGTTGGGTTTTAACTTGCCTTGATGACCTAAAACTCTCCTTGCTATCAACATTTATACATTCGTTATAAAACAATCACATGATTCAGAGACGTAGAGACAAAGTGAGAGACACTAATACAAGCTCCCGGTCTCTCCTTTTCCCTCTCCTCCTCCCCTCCCTTCCTCTTCTCCATTCCTCCCCCTCCTCCTCTTCTCCCCTCTCTCCCCTTTTCTTTTTTTTACCCTCTGGGGACCCGGGGGGCTTGAGCCCCCAAAGCCCCCCCCCTGGGCACGCGCCTGGTCTATGCTTTAAAAATAGCGTATAAATTGACCATCAAAATAAAAATGGGCTATTTCTATACGACGTATAAGCAAGGTTAGGGGCAATATGCTCGAACAATAACAAATTATACATGAAATGATTGTTTTGTTCACTAGAAATAAACTTGCTTTTACATAATTTGACTAATCAAGATGGCTTCACTATAAAAGCGGGTCTTCTCGTGAAATGAGATGTAGCTTGGCATCTAACCGTGCAGTTATATTATGTCAATAGCATTAGTATCAGCGCTTCAGCTTGAGGGGGCTGCCATTTTCATTGGTAGGGAGAATGGGGGGATCTAAAAAATCCGGTACAATTTTATTTTGACCCCTATTACAATGGTATTAATGGCCCCTATTTTCCATGGACAACACTATGACCCCACCCCCGCTCGCATTGTTTCTACATGTTTCATTCAAAGTTGTAAAACACAAAATGGGCACGTCCGCCCTAATTTAAATATTTTCTTCTGCATCAACTGTTATATTAAAGTACAGTACATGTGTGTGTGTGGGGGGGGGGGGGGGGGGGTGTCATAAAATAATCAATATTCTGAGTAGGGGTGGGGTCATGAAAATAATCGCTTATGATGACGACAAATATCATTTTTGGGACCCTCCCCTACGAAAGAAAATGACCACCCCTAAGGCACTTATTCCTTCTATTTCTTGATTTCTTGATTGATTTCTTGATTGATTGTAGTGATTGAGTGATTAATTTTTATTTATTTATTTAGGTCAGTTTCTTTGAAAAGTAGGCCTTCGTGATAAATTATTGAATTGAAAAGTAAATATATAATATAAATAAATAAGTAAATAAATAAAATAGATAAATGAATGAATACACGGATAAAACGTGTTTCAACAAGCAAACTGAATGAAATTAATACATTAAATAATCAAATAATTAATTAAATTGTAATGTTTGCAGGTCACTGCTACTAGGCATGTAGGCTATACAAGTGTTATAGTAAAAATGTACACCAGAATGATGATTTTGAAACAGAAATATATTCCTCAAGCCAAAATGGAATGTAAAATCTGCAATTAATAATGGAAATCTTTGCTGTACCACTACAACATTGGAATCGTAATAAAACGAGCACCAAATTAATTCAATGCCGTTTGTTGTTTTCCTCTGCATGGCCGGGGTGATGCACTACAGTATACATTAATAAGGTCTGAGGGTCTCACGCCGCTGTGGCCTACTTACTTTATCGATCAATATTTATATCGCTAAGGGTAACGTCTATTGTTATTCAAGTGATATAATCAATTCTTTACTATAACCTCAAGGGCGGTGTGCAGTTTACTTTACAAACACTTTGGTGGTTGTATACCACCACATACGCCAGCGGCTATAATTATTAAAGTGATGTGTACATGTACCAAGCTGTAGTTTTCTTAATTAGCCATTCCACGACAACGGACTAATTAACATCACCAGGATTGCTGCTTTGTTTTGTTGTAACACTATACACTATGTAGGAGTTTGGAGTGACATTTTATATACTTGTTTATTTATAACGACTACTGAAACATCACATTAATCATGTTAATGTGAATACGGCTAATAGTTCTGTTGATAAATACGTGATAAACCAGTAAACGGACTGAGTAAACATAACCTCGACGCATGGACTGATTATAGTATTTGCACACATCGTGTATATTTGCAGAATATTGTGACTTCGATGAATGCCGTTAATTAAATGAATGAATGGAAATAGTCTTCACAAGGACATACTCATTGTGAAACAATAGCGAAAACTAGCTGTTATTGTATGCCAAATAAAATGACAAGCTATATCATTATTCACGTCACCAGATCAAAGTTATGTCAATGAAGTTACCGGCAGTTCTTGATTATTAAACTGACCCAGCAGATTCTACAATTCCGCCATAGAGCCTTCAAGGAAGTTCTTCCAGAGCTGTCAACTTGTATTGTTTCTTCTGAAACGACGACCATGAACAAAATGACTACTCTTAACATTGTGTGTCAACCACTATATACATGAAGCTGGCTTCATGCTCTGCAATGTGTGAAACATTCATTTAACCGAACTACCAACAGTTGCACAATGAGCGCCTGTATAAACAATCGACGACGTACAGTAAGCATCAACTCACCAATCCCTACCGATGTAATGGAAGGCGGTGATGATGATTACCTCGATGCCACCGAGGTTGTTTTTAATGCTAATCTGGTCACCTCTACCACATCTAGCATCAAAGACTGGCGACCTATGAGTTCGGTTAGTCAGCCAGGAAAATCTAAAAATTATCAAGAACTTCCAGAGGAAACTGAAAACAAAAATCTTAATGAACACGAAAAGTCTTCACAACTACAGCAAAATTCACCATCGTCAAAACAACGTGGATCGATCGAATCATCTCCATCACAGAGTCGTCGTTCCACTAAGACAGATTTTTTGTTCCAAAGAACGCTCAAACATCCGTCCAAGTTCAAAACGGGTGGTGGACCCTCGAAAGGAGCTCATAAATCCTTTATCACTATGGATCAAAAAAAACGAATCACTATAGACAAAATCAAAGACAATATACGGGATCGAACCAATGCGTATGGAGATCGTGTGTGTAGACCTTACAGTACTTACAGTGTTTCTAAATCATGCGAAAGACTTGCTATCAGTCCATACGGAGGACCAATTCTTCCAGGGGCTGCCGGACGCTATCGAGAACATTACCAGTCGCGAAATCCTCCTAAACTTTGCAAAGAGACTCTCGACGCTCTCAATTCCAAGTTTCAGAAATTTTACATAAATCTGGATTTGGTAGCTATCACTGAGAACAAGAAACCTGCCGGAGTTCTGAAACGACCACCTGCACCAAAAACGGCAAAGAAAGGTGAGAGAAAACAGAATTCTCTGCATCATGGGGCCAACGAGAGAATGAATGCCGTGCAGACTACACTAGGTTGGCAAAAAGCGTCGAATGAAGGCAAGAGGTTTGGTGTTGGTTATCATGTTGCAATGGAACTCTCGCACAACTTGGAAAGACATCGGAAGGCTCGATCAGCCAGCGTGGAACCCGAGGTCCCACCGCATTATCATACTCCACAATCTGACACATCAAGACTTGTTCACCAATCCCCCGAATATTTGACGCAGGGAGAGATCGCAATCCGACAATCCATAAAATCGAATGCTTATGATGCGGACAAACCAAAACGTGAACCGATTAAATTTGTTAAGAAAAGACCTCCGTCTCCGCCTCTTTCTAAAATGTCACGAGATAAGTTCCTACCGGAGGCGTTGAGAAGAAGGGAAGAGTTGGAACATACACGATCATTCTCTGGACATTCAGGCCTTCGACTAGGTAAAACTACGGGAGTTCATGAGGACAGTGTATCTCGCGCTGAACCGGGTGATAGCGAAAATCATCGGGTCTCAAAATCAGGCTCAGATGATGTGCCGAACAATGCTGGAAGCGGGACTAACGAAGATCCCCCAAATTCAGAGGATAGAAAGCTCATAATTCGAGGACAATCTGCTAAGCATACCCCTCGAAGTGACCCTGAAAGAAATGGAATGACTACCCCTTCACCAAGTCCGGAACCTTTTATATCGAGAACTTGTGAACAAAATTCTGTTCCAAATGGACAAATTCAACCAAACAACTCATCTGCAAATCAGAAAGTTGTATCTAGAAGTACAGAACGCGACAAAGATGCGGAACTCCGAACCAAAGAACTTGCCGAAGGAATCCAGATTAATGATAACAATGGAGCTGCACTTGACGATGAAGACAAAGCTTCATCTCTTCAAGTACCGTCGTGTCCATCTGAAAACACAAATCTTGATGATATGACTGATGACGCAGATAGTCATCGGGTCAATTCAATTGCGTCATCATCAATGACATCATTTAAAAGTCTAGATATAACCTTGCCAGCAGTCGATGAACACGAAGGAGCAGCCCCTGCTGATGCTGTAGATGGGGGCGAAGATGGAGTTTTACCTGGAGACAACGAGGAAGCATTGGCACCTCCTCAAACTGATTAATGAATTCGGTATCAATTCGCTTAACACGCTATAGGGAAGGGTGATTATTGCATGACTAGAAATGGAAGGTCATTAGTTCAAATCATAGAAAACATGCAAATGTAAGGAGTACAATACAAATCAGTAATCACTCAAGTGCTTGGCTATTAGTATCTTGGGTTATAATACAGGGTGTCCCAAAACACTTTTCACGTGTTTACCCAACTTATTGACCATGAAGAACTAGAAGTTGGTGTTACATTTTTATACATATTGAGAGACGAAACGCTTGGCTTTCAGTTGACGTTTATTTCATCTGATTTGGTTTTGCCAATCCTGAGATATGACCAATCCCTGTTCAAGTGGTTTTAGCAACTTGTGTTATGCAATCATTTTTTTTTAATATTGCGATAGAATCTAGGTTTAAATAATAGAATAAGTGTCTGTGTAGCCAAACAGAACTGAATATTTTTAAAATTTAGACCGAATGCCTCCACCCTCCCTAATCATGCTAATGTCTCAATACGGATTGATGCCTATCGAAAGAAGAAGTTAGTATCGGTTTGATGCTTATAATATAAGCATTCTTTCTGTTAAAGTGACACGGCATCGATTTTAGGTAGCTTTAATTAATTGATCATATCTCAGGATTGATAAAACCAAATTAGGTGAAATAAACGGTATATGAAAGCCAAGCGTTTCGTCTCTCAATATGTATAAAAATATTACACCAACTTCTAGTACTTCATGGCCAATAAGTTGGGTAAACACGTGCACGGTTTTTTTTGGGACACCCTGTACTTCATGCATATTCTCTTCTGATAATAATGTGAACTAGTGATATTCTACCCTCTTTTCTGCCTGATCTGATCATAATAGAAAACAGCATTACATTTTAGGTTTTAGGAACACTTTAGTATCACATGCTCACGATCTGGTATATCAAAAGAGTGCAATTTCTGAACGATCTGGTATATAAAAGAGTGCAATTTCTGAACACTATTTTGAAGCGCTATTCGGAATGTGAGTGATTTAAATGAAAAACGGCAAGTGGTAACAATTTGACAGTAGCATTGGTTATTAATTTTAAATAATGATCTTGATTGGTTTAATATAACTATGTACTTAGAGAATATAGTTCGCTGTTTTGGTATGGTCTCAAAATGTATAGGCTGTACCTGTGTGCCATTTTGAGTTGTATATGGTCGCCGCAGCAGGCGGCCATGTACGACGATACAAATACGGTACAGTGATGGAGGGTACATCACATCGGTTAATACAATTTTGTCTAATATCCAGATAGTCTAATACTGTTTGGTCTAATCCACATAGTATAATAACCACATGGTCTAATCTAATGCCCTTTTTGTCTAATATCCATTTAGTCTAAATATGAGATTAGATCAAATGGCATTAGACCAAATAGCATTAGACCAAGTGATAGTGAACCTGATGGAGTACTCGAGTCGATCAAAGGGTTACGGAGCTATTATTATTATTATTTTATTATTATTATTTATTATCTTTACCCAGGGTTGCTCGAATCAGCTGGCCGCTGTTCTTAGTCGGGGCCCTGCACATCAATATATTAATACATGCTTAAAAATAATTGACTTAATATAAAATACACGAGATATAATAATGACAATATGATTATGGTATATTAATAGTGCAAATTCTGAACACTTTTTTTCGGAATGCGAGTGATTTTAATGAAAACGACAAGTGGTTTCAATTTGACATTAGCATTGGTTATTAATTTGAAATGATGATCTTGAATGGTTTGATATAATTATGTACTTGGAGAACATAGTTCGTACATTTGTAGGTGTTTTGGTATAGGCCTACATGTATATACATGTACTTTGGTCTCAAAATGTATAGGCTGTACCACACACAGAAAACACTATGTAAACAAATTACACAAATTATGTAAAAAATACACAATCTGTGTAAAAATAGAACTCCATAATACTATGTAAACAGTTGTGTTAAGCTTTTGCATAGGAATTTACACAAGCTTGGGTATATATTACATGTTTTATGTAAACTCTTACATAATAATTATGGACTTCTATATTTACATAATTTTTTACATAGTGTTTTCTGTGTGCATACATGACGATACAAATACGGTACAGTGATGGAGGGTACATCACATCGGCTAATACCATTTTGTCTAATACCCAGATAGTCTAATACTATTTGGTCTAAAGACAGATAGTCTAATAACCACATGGTCTAATCGAATGCCCTTTTTGTCTAATATTTATTTAGTCTAAATATTTGATTATACCAAATGGCATTAGACCAAAGGGTAATTAGACCAAATGGCATTAGATCAAGTGATAGTAAACCTGATGGAGTACTCGAGTCGGATAAAGGGTTACGGAGCTATGGGCTTGTTGCCACAAGACGGGACATTTTGACCACCCTGTATAAGGTATCCTTTATAAATAATGACAAAGGTGGCAACATTTTTCCTTGTAATAATATTGTATACTTTTGAATTATGCAGCTTAATAAATCATAAATTTATCTTCAAGGTATGAAAATAGCCAGTGAAAATGTTGTTTTTTAGTGCATTTCTTCATGTTTGCACCCTATACATTGTCTACCCACCCTGTACAATGACCTTGATATTGACATTGTGAGATATGTAGGCCTTTCAAGAAATGCATACTTTCTTTATACTCCCTATATGCTAAAGATGTTTTAAGCAAAACCCACGTGATTTTTCCATTTTTAGCAATGTCATACAAAGGGGTACCAACTCAAGGCATTGTGTTAGGCATTTTCTCTTCTGATAATAATTTGAACTAATGATATTCTACGCTCTTTTCCGCATGATCTGATCATAATAGAAAACAGCATAACATTTTAGATTTTAGGAACACTTAGTATCACATGCTCACGGTGCAATATTTGAACACTATTTTGAAGCGCTATTCGGAATGTGAGTGATTTGAGTGAAAAACGACAAGTAAAGTGGTTACAATTTGACAATAGCATATTGGTTATAATAATTTGAAATGATGATCTTGAAGGGTTTGATATAATTATGTACTTGTAGCTGCTTTGGTTTACATTGGTCTCATAATGTATAGGCTGTACCATATTTGGAGTTGTAGGCGGTCATACACGACGATACAAATACGATTCTCGACTAATCTAAAAAGACGGAAGAAAAAAAGAGCCACTCCAAACAAAATAGAGTCAACAATTTTGCTGTCAGCCTTCGGACATGAGAAAAGAATAGTATTGATCCAATCTCATCTGCCACGCAGTTTGGTACTACATGTAGAATGTATGGGATTATAAAATAGTCTGATTTCACTTCCGCTGGGCAGTGACGAAACTTTATATGCGCAGAAATGTGCCGCGGTGCGCGTGTATGTGCGTATGATTTTGTCTTCCGCCTGTCAGTATTCATGAGTACGCGCGAGTGTTTATTTACTGCGATAAGTAAATGACGCACTGCGCAGTGACTTCACTGTCTTGTGTAAGTGAAATAGGCTATATTACATGATTTCATGTAACCAGTTCGACTCTCCCCTCCCCTATCTATTTCTCCTTCAGCACACTATTTCTGATTATTCAATAAGTCATTGTAATCTGGTAATTGTATGCAACACTTTAACTCATTCCGATTCCAACTCGATCAAGGATATACAGGGTGTGTCAAAAAAGTGTCCCATGTGAAACATATTTTTTAGCCATGAAATTTATCAACATTTGACGTGAAGTACTAATAATCACGTTCAGCCATATTTCAGATGTCATAAGAATGTCTTTCTATCCATTTTGGAGCTTTCGTTATCAAATTATAGCAAATCTCCTCAGGTATGTCAAATTCATCTTTGGCCATTTTTCATGCGCAGACAAGTCTTTAATTACAATCATCATCCATTGTGTAATTGAGCATAATTAATAAAATCAATAATACTCTACCGAAACGGAGCTCAATTTAAATTGGACCCTCAATCGGGCCCTCAACCTACCAGCAGTGGTTAACGATGGGATCCCCATTCCCCTTTGGTGCTCTGCACGTCGGGTCTGTCCCTTGTGCCCTACGGGGTTAACGAAATGGACCGTGAGCACAGCAAACGATAGGTTGCATTACAAAAAATAAATGGTACAAGTAGTAGGGAGAATTCAGAATAATAAATCGTACGTACTGTACGTCCGTACGTACGCGAGTACGTGTTTTACAAACACCGCAGAAAGGGGTTGAGAAATGCGTTTGATCAATCATTGGAGGTACCATCTCAAACCTCTCTAAAATTAAAAGATACAATACGCAGATTATGGAATGGACCCTGCCAGACAATGTATCTGTTGTAAAGGGCCTGGCAGACAACCCAAAAAAACAACTGTTAGATCAGCAGTTATTCGAGGTACCACCTCAAACCACTTTCAAATGAACAAGCTCATCATACAGAGTATCGAATGGCCCCTGCCAGACAAATTATCTTCTGCAAAGTGCCCGGTAGACAATCCTCATGATCCTTGCTATCTAAAATAATGTAGTGTTTCACCCAAATTAAAATGCAGCCTTAAAGTAGCTCTGCTGATACCGAACTGCGAGCGTAGCAAGATGCGACCTGATCCCTCCAACACTAGAGCCGGGTCTTTGCTACCAAGGTCTACTAGAGGGGCCCAGTTTTGGGCTATTGAGGAGACACACGTCTAGTGCTACCTTAAAGGGGCACTAAGAGATCCTTCATGGAGGGAGCCCTCAATTTTTTTTTCATAAGTTGGGTTTTTCACATATATACGTACTAACTACCACCCAAATTTGCAGTACGGTAACCGTATTTCATGTGAAATTCATAGATTTGCTAGCATTTTGAGTTTCTATATATATGATCACATATCGAAACTACCCATATTCATCTAAAAGGCCACAGATGGCTTCTCACTCATTTGTTTCATATTTATTCAAAATAACCTCGCAGACCACTCATGGCTTGTTACAAGATGCTTAGTCATGACCTCCCTGATTCAATTGGTGGTGACTTTATCCAAAATACAAAAAAAGTGAGAAACATCAAAATCTGAAATTCTTTATTTTTCATTTTTAATGTTTTATTTTGGAAATAAATCTTACATGAGAGGGTTTCTATGTATATCATCTATCTAAACAATGTGAAAATATTGAATTTTAATTTTATGTGAAATCTCTCAATGCCCCTCTAAAGTTAAAAACGAAACTATTAAGGAAGTACATGTAGCACGGTTGGTTTAACGACTACGTTAACAAATCGACTAATGTGTTGTAAATAAAGTTTATGGCTCGACTACAGCATTATTCCAAGAACTATTTAAAAATGTTCTTGGTTTCGATTGACTTGTTATTTAAATTCTATTTCACATATGGCCTACGAGAAATACAGGACACGGCCATCAAGAATACCCCAAATGTAAATGCAGCCGATAGTTAAAAAAAAACCGTATTGCGGTTGGTTTAACGACATTATCGATTTTAAAACAATTCAACAATGTGTTGTAAATAAAGTTAATGGCTCGGCTACAGCATTATTCCAAGAACTATTTCAGAATGATCTTGGTTTCGATTGATTTGTTATTGTGCAATTGAAAAAAGTTATGAACTTTATTCGATTAAAAATGTGCGATTACAGTTTAATTGATAAGGGCACAAATCAAAACTCGACCGCGCGACAACCGCCCGGTTGGACCGCATATCATTGTTTAGAACAATAGAAACCGGCTGCAACCGCACGGAACCGGCGGTTGCCGGGCGGTCGAGTTTTTATGTGCTCCCTAATATAACACGCTTGTGCGCTTGATTAACACATCGATCCAGCATTTTGAATGCAAAAAAGCACGAACCTGCACATCCCGCATTTTGAACGCTAAAAACAAACTGTAGACAACTCAATATGTTTAGTCCGTGTGTACCAAATCAGCAAAAGTACAGCAAAATGTAGCTTATGAGATTAACTAAAAAAAGATCAAATTAGTTTGATCACAATTGATCGAAACACGTCCTACAATCATGACAATAGCTAAAATATAAAGAACCTTGTGTGGACCCTCCTTATTGGTTGAGTGGAATTTCATTAAAAAACAACATAAGGTCATGTTTTTTATACTGGGTACAATTTGTGTTACATGTCCCTTTTTCTATAAATTAGGTTCCTTTTTCAGTTTATGCATTATATCTAAAAAAGTTTACATTTAAAGTTGATAAAAGTATACATATTCTGAAAGCATATACTGTAACGGATGCAAATAGCATACAATCAAGTTGATTATACAGGGTGGTCCGAAATTGTACAGGGTGTAACAAGCAAAATCTTCTTAAAAAAGAAGGGTTACAATAATTACTTCTACTATGTATATGAAGTGATGAGAGAAAAGTTCAGTACAGATTTAAAGTAGTTTAATAAAATACCCATCCAGACATATGCAAATTAAATTTCATTACGAATCTGAAATTCTACATACAGGGTGTCTACAAATTTGTTTATTTAGTTCCAGAAAAATGCTTCTATTACTACATACATACAAAGACTAGTATTTTAACAAAATTCAAGTAGATTTCAAATAAAAATGCATCAATTACATGTACATGAACATTGATTGATTTTAAAAGTCACCCTTTTCTAACATATAGGGTGTTTAAAACATTAATTTATAGGTATACATGATTATCCACAACTCATTAAATTGAATGAATTTATATTTGCATCTGAAACATGATTTTACATTCCAATTTGATGTGGCAAATGCTTAAAGTGGTATGAGTTTCAAATAATGTTCAATAAAAAGGGGCCCTTTAACTACAGGGTGACTCAAATTTTCCCAATGGCACATGTTTAGTGGCATACAATTAATTGCGTTCATTCTTCTTGTACCTTCATGATGTGCAAAGCACATTCAAATGAACAAATTAGGTTAGTTTCCATAATGTTTGAACCCAGTATTCAAATTTCAAGAGTCTGATTTAAGTTTGAAATATAATTGTTTTCGTTTTAAGTTGTATTCAACATATAGGGTGATCCAATGTTGATTGGCAAACTGCTTATGCTGGTCATCCTATACTAGGTCAGGTCAGTTGCATTTCTAAGAATTTAATAATTCTCTTGAGTTTACAAGCTTGATGAAAACCAGCAGTTTTTTACTTATTTAGTAACACAGTTAAAAACAAGTAATAACACCACACTTAAACGCATTTAACAAAATGTGCTAATTAACATCCAGACAATACAGAATACATGAGGTTAATTACATATCTTCCTTTAATTTTTAATTAAATAGTTAAATTTATTTATTCAAAAGGGTACCTCAACCTTTCTATATTTTTAAAATGGACAGTTTAGTGCAGGCAAATGTTTGCATACATTTGCAAACTGCGACCAACTTACGTTTCTTAACATTTTTTTGAGCTTCTTATTTAATGCTAATTAATGATTCCTTAATTAACTAATTATATTTTTAATTCAAATATACTTCAATAATGTTATGTTTTCAATATAGAATTGTACCAAGAGTAAAACCAGTGCATTTTATGTTTGCCCAATGTATATTGCACCATACTTGTTCAACTATGCACTCCTCCTCCTCCACATACTCCTCCTCCACATACTCCTCCACCCCTGACTAATTAGGTTTAACGAACTATTGTAATTAACAGAACCATGGTAGTTTATATTTTTCTTTTTAAAATAAAGGCCAAATACTTTCTCATCAAAATAAGACCAAATTTAAGTATGTGTGATAAAGAATAGCCAAAATATATGCATGCAAAGTAATAATATGTAGTGCAAATGTAACAGATCCACTTTTTTGGGTACCCAGTATAAAAAACATGACCATAAGGCCTCCATGTGCATGTTTTGCAAAGGCCAAAATGAGAGCAAATTTTAAACCAAAATGTTGACTTACTATGTAGGCTAGATAATAATCAGCTATATTTTATATCCTGTTTCTCTACAATTTACAAAAAGTCCCAAAAGGTAACTCAACGACAGATTGTGTAACTCTATAGTCTATCACATTTCAAACTCTGTGCATGTTGGGTTTCATTGATTATTCAAAATTACTTTGAAGTGATTTTCAATATTTAGTCTGTATCTGTAATTGTGAGCTGGGCGGCCCCTTACCGTCTTATTGAAAAACATCAGAGTCCAACACGGTGAACAATCAGCCAAAAATGTCAACGGCCGCATTGATTCTTTTTGTCACCGGGTTCATACGTTCTATACCGGGTCCTCATCGGCCTGGAACCGGGCTCATACCACCTCCTCACCGGCCGGAACGCCGGGGTACCGGCCGAACCGCCTTGATAACGTCATCAAACCGCTCTTTATAAGCCGAGTGCTCAAGCTCGCCGCTTCACTCACATTCCGGGAATCTCTGTATTACTCACATGTATCCGTGTGAGCTGGTCGGCCCCTTATGGGGCCCTCACATGTATCCGTGTGAGCTGGGCGGCCCCTTACCGTCTTATAGAAAAACAACAGAGTCCAACACGGTGAACAATCAGCAAAAAATGTCAACGGCCGCATTTTTTTTTTGTCACCGGGTTCATACTGTTCTATACCGGGTCCTTATCGGCCTGGAACCGGGCTCATACCACCTCCTCACCAGGTCCTCACCGGCCGAAACGCTTGGGTACCGACCGAACCGCCTTGATAACGTCATCAAACTGCCCTGTATAAGTTGAGCGCTCAAGCTCGCCGCTTCTCTCACATTCCGGGAATCTCTGTAAAATACATTTGCCCTCACATGTATCCGTGTGAGCTGGCCGGCTCATTACCCAGGGGGGCCAGTCAAACATAATGGTGTACACACGCGTGACCAAATTTTTTCCAGACACCCCCTAAACAAGTTTTACCCTGCAAGCAAAATTACCCCCTAAACAAGTTTTTAGCGCGCTTTCCTTGCAAATTTTGTCCCCTAAACAGGTTCTTGCCAGAATATGACCCCTAAACAAGTTTTGTCTATTTGCGATTATGACGCTGTAGAGACGAGTGACACACATGCATTCTCAAATTGGAAATGAGATGCTCAAAAGAAATCGCAAAAACGGGGATAACATTCTTCTGGGAACGGAGAACAAAACAAGTTACCCTAAACACGTTCGACAGGTATTTTAAGCCACCCTTTTTCTTGAAAATCAGCGTTTTTGATACCCTTAACGCGTCACTCGCGTGACGCGTCCAACACTGAAAAAACACCCCTTTTTACGCGTTTTTTTGGTCACGCCTGTGTACACTATTATGTTTGACTGGGCCCCCCGGGGCTCATTACCGTGTGACAAATTGGTGCAGACGGCGGCACACGGTGATGTCACACGGTGGGCCGTTTCCCGTCCGTTGAACACGTTGCCGGGGACATTGACGGCCATCCGCGCCCGGCAGGACCCGGCAGGAATTTTGAACATGCTCAAAACTCTTGCCGGGTGAGCAAAAGCGGCGGCAAACGGTGAGAGCCCGGTTTGAGGACGGTATAAAGACGGCACACCCGTTTCGCGCCCGTTCGCAGGGCGGTAATGGTAGGCGGCCACCTTACCGTCTAATAGAAAAACAACAGAGTCCAAACAATCACTAAAAAATGTCAACGGGCGCATTAATTTTTTGTTGTGGCCACCGGGTCCATAACGTTATATACAGGGTCTTTACCGGGTCCTCACCGGCCGTGTACCGGGCTCACCGTCCTCATACATTTCTAGCTTACCGTTCTTAACGGGTGCATAACACCTCCTCACCGGGTCCTCGGTCCATACCGTTCTACACCGGGTCTGTCCCGGGTTCTCACCGGCCTTGTCCCGGGATCACCGGCCTCATACAGTTCTAGCTTACCGTTCTCACCGTGTCCTCACCGTTTGCATACCACCTCCATACCGGTTCCTAACCGGTCGAAACGCCTGGGTACCGGCTGAAACGTCTTGATTACATCATCAAACCGCCCTTTTCAAGTTGAGCGCTCATGTCGCCGCTTCATTTGTATTCCGGAATTCGTACGACCAACATCTATAATACTCTCTAAATGTAAAAGAGCTAAACCTCACTCTTTCGAGAGCTTTAGGAGGGACGGCTCTTTTAAGAAGTGAAGTTCACTCTTTTCAGAGTGATTTGTCACTCTTTTAAGAGTAATTTCCACTTTTTCAGAGTGATTTTAACTCTTTTTAGAGCGAAAATCGCTCTTTTAAGAGTGAACTTCACTCCAAAAAAAGAGCTGTTCCTCCTAGAGCTGTCGAAAGAGTGAGTTTTAGCTCTTTTACATTTAGAGAGTTGCAACATGCCTGCTGAGAGTCCGTTCCGCGAACGGTTACTAGGCTGCATGCGGCCATTCGCAGTCCGTCGCTAAGATGGTCGACGTCCACCACTGCACCGTCCATCACCGCCCTGCGAATGGGCGCGAAACGGGTGCGAAACGGGTGCGAACGGGTGCGCCGTTCTTATACCATCTTCATACCGGGCTCTCATCGTTCGCCGCCGCTTTTACTCACCCGCCAGGAGTTTTGAGCATGTTCAAAACTCCGGTGGCCGGCAAAGTCCCCTGAACGTGTTCAACGGACGGGAAACGGCCCACCGTGTGTGCCGCCGTCCGCACCCATTTTTCACACGGTAAGAGGCCGCTCAGCTCACACGGATACATGTGAGGGCCCCATTACCGTGTGACAAATTGGTGCAGACGGCGGCACACGGTGAGGACACACGGTGGGCCGTTTCCCGTCAAACAAATAAACAAACAAATAAACCTTTCCTCATAATGTAACCAACGGACCCTTTTAAGCCAAGTATAGTATAGAGGGCAGTGTATATACAAATGTAGGTTTGACAGTGTGGCGACGAGCTGCGATAAGTCATCGGAAGACGATTTCCACTCGAGAGAATGACGTTCGTTCCCAATGTTATACGGTTCCCAATTTTAAATATGATTAAACGGAATAAATCGTATTTAAAATTGGGAACCAGCAATTATAACGTCATTCTATCGTGTGGAAATCATCGTCTTCCTAAAGTCATCGTTGTTGATGTTTTTCCGATTGACTCATAACTGAGTATAAATTATTTATAACGATAACGACCACAATACCAATAAATAAGGCACAATGAAGATAACAAATCACGACCAATGAACCATGATTACTGCTGTACACAACTGGTATTATCCATAGGAACGCCGCGGAAACTGCGTTACAATACAATGTACAGTAACAACAGTATGTATGGCATGGATACAGAAGCCTAGGCTCGAGTAGCCCCCCACATGACTCGCCCGTAGAACAGTAGGCCTAATGTGAAAAAGAATATAATGTTAGTATGCATGCAAAATTGATATACTTGCCAATTTTATGCATTGTCACTTTTATGCATTGTCACAAGTGTGGAAATTATTTTGCATGCATTCTACATCGTGCATATCACATCTGCATGAATGTCACATGATTATGAATTAAGATTATTTTGAGCATTACTATATTACGCCATTAGGGGTGCATTATTGAGTGTTGGTACGCCGTTTCAGGGGCGGATCCAGGGGGGGGGGGTGCTGCGGTGGCTGCAGCACCCCGGGGTATGAAGAAGAAAAAAAGAAAAAAGGGGGAGAAAGAAAAAGGAAAGGGGAAAAAGGAAAGGAGACAAAAAAGGAAAGATAAGAGAGCATAGCTCGGAGGGCGGTGCTGCGCACCGCTTGGATGGTACCTAATCAATTTCATTTTTTGGGGAATCGTCTATTCACAGCACCCCGGGATGCGACCATCCTGTATCCGCCCCTGCGCCGTTTAGGGTAGGGTTTGTATGTGTTACGCCATTTAGGGGTATCAAAATAGTGTTCTGGTTTACGCCATTACAGAGGTGCTCGGTGACGGTATTAAAATGGCGCAAGATTTTCCCAGTTATATTTAAAACAAAAAAACTTGATGTTGTATAAAATAACTCGACCATGACAATCTTTAAAAACCGAATGAATATATCTTCATATTCATGGAGAAAATAAATACTAGTCTGTGTAAATTCATATGTTGTGGTAAATAATAAAACATCTATGTAGAACTAATTCACAAATTGAACCATTATTCAAGTCAACATAAAAAGGCAACATAAGTGTAGTTTTCAATCAATTACCTTCTAAAGATTGCCAATAATCATGGTAATGTTAATAAACTAAACATGCTAAAGAAAAAGGAGCAAAACTATGAAAAGATAATTGATAACTGCAAGATATGGTATACATATGAAATACTTTTTAACTATTTTTTTCCACAAGTATAAAACACAACATTGGATGACGTATACTTTACCTGATTTTTTAATACCGTCACCGAACCATAATCAACCAGAATGGCAATTTTCTTACAACTGATAACATCAAATCCCAAACCTATACAATGTACTAGATTGTACAGGTTTAAAAATGCTAGCCTGCAAATTTTTGTTTCACCATACTTGAGACAATTTTGTAAATTTCTTTCTAGTTGAAGTCACACTCCATCTTCTGTTCCGACACATTCGTGGGCATAATTTCATTTACTATCAAAACTATTAACAATTCACCAGATTTCATTTCTGACACATTGATGATTTTATATAAACATAATAAAACACTTGCGGCGCAGATACTGTTTTCTAGCACGAGGCAGCATGCTATAAGGAATTAATAGCACTCATCGACAGTATACTAGTATTAATGATGATTTATTTGGCAGAACTTTGCTGTACAAACCCCTGCACAGTATAGTAGGACACTGATAGAACTTAGAAGTTTTGATTCAAGCAACACTGATCAAGATAAACAATCATCTACTAAACACACACACACCCCCACACACCAAGTTGGGATATAATTAATCAGGTTATTTACGATGTAAAATTTATAGCACTCTGAAGCTGTACTACAAGTGAAATTTGTGGAACTCTGGACTGGCTGTGTATGTGCTATTATAGCATGTATAGTGGAGGTACCAAATGAAAACAGTCGTTGCTTTGAACAAGAATTTTGCAATGACACTACGTATTGGCGAATGACGAGTGTAGGCCTACATATTAGAACTGCAAAAGGGATACTACTCGAGGGCAACATACGGATTTAACGTCGGTTCAACGTCGGAACGTTGTATAACCATGATAATTGTTGTCCCCTGGTTTGATATAACAGGGTTTCGACGTCGGGAGTATAGTACAGTATAGGTTTAACGTTGAAATAACGACATTTATTGATGTGATGTGTTTGACGTTACTGAAATATAACAACGTTAAACAACCCTAACGTTTAAAACCCCATTTTTATCCAACCCTATGGAAGATATAACCTTAATCTTCTAAAGAGGGAGTGTACATTCCAAAATGGGGTTAGCTAAATGGGTAACTATATTTGAAATGTATACTCCCTGTGTGGGAAATTAAGGTTATGTCTTTGAAAGGGGGTGTATGAATTTCAACTGGAATAGCCCACCGGAAGATATAAACATATCACTTTGGATCATCGGGAAAGTCCAGAATTAAAATATTTCGACGCTGGATCATGGCGTATTGTTTTTGCACCTCCGTCTAAATACCGTTCGTCACTATTAAAAAAAAATAAACGCACCGGACGGCACACACCCTGTTTCCTACATACTCCTAATCTTCCTGATCGGTATAGTCCAGTCGATAAATCGAAGACCCTTCCCTCTCATTGGTCTTATTAAAACAGCATCTGCAGAAATAAGGACATTGTTGTTGTTTGGCACGTTTACCTTGAGGACGTCTGTTCATCAAAGAACGCCATGGTGGCGAGGATTTGACGAGTCTCGATCTACTTTTGACGTTACACCATCCATACCTGCCGGTGGCTGCGCCACAATCTATGGACGCCTCAGTTTCATCATCGGGAAGGCTTTTTAGTCTGAAACTGGATCTTGCTGGAGTAGTTAGTGGTCTTTTTGCGTAAGTGGGCAAATGAGTGCGCGATACAGTTCTGTTAGGAGTTACGGTTTGTGGACGACAGGTACTTTTACGATGGTGATTACGATCATCAAATAATAAAGCTCTTCTGTAAGCTATTTCCATCTCTTGTTTTGTCTGAAATCCAGTGTTCTCTTCATATGGCGCTTCGTAGATATTTAAATATGGTAAAGAAAAGTTTGCCGAAGAATCTTCCATTTCGGGATTTCGGGAACGAAACGGACTTCCCGCATAATCGTCCCACTTATCCCGTGGCATCGAAGGACTCTGTAACAAGTATCGCTGTTGTTTCAATTGCTTCTGGAAATCATCCAGACTAGGTAGTGAATAATCTCTTCTTCCTCTCCACGAAGAACGAGGTGAACCAACAACAGATAGGTTAGTCTTAACACGGGTTATACGAACAGGTAGGTCAGACTTAATACATGTTACTCGACCAGGAGGACTAGTATCAACCCTTCTTCCCGAGCGCTTTATTGCACGATATATCGGTTGCGGGGTCAAGTTTGTATCATCACAACCTTGCGTCATCGTAACAGGTGGTGTTTTATCGGAGTTTCCGCGGGAACCACCGGATATATCCACTTTTGTAAAGTCCAATTGGTCGACTTTGTGGTTTTCCTCCTCAGTTGGTTTCCTCGAGTCATCACCTTCATCGTAAGACGAACTGCTATCCTCAATAGCTGTCCCATGCCCTGACACTGTTGGCTCATTATGCCTAGTTCTACTCTCGATCTCCCCGATGTCTTTGACAACACATGCAATTAAGGTTTGTGAATCTGTACATGTGGACTTAAGATCTCTGTCGTCTGAAATTTTGTAAGTGTCTGACATTACTTGCTCAGAATGCTCAGTGCCAATGTCCCTGTCTTTGACGAGGTCTTTGATTACACATGAGAATATTGTTGGTGGATCTGCTGAAGCTCCAATATCTCCGTTTTCTGAAATGTTGTTAGTGTCTGATATCAATTGCTCAGCTTTCTCAGTGCTACTCTCACTGCCTTTGATAACGCATGGAATTAAAGTTTGCGAATCGGTAGCAGTGGCTTCTTCACTTTTGTACTCTGCCGATCTGGAAGTGTCTGACATTGTTTGCCCACAATGCTCGTTGTCTTCGCTGTCTTTGATAACACATGGAATTATTGTACGAGATTCTGTGGCTGCGGACTCTATACATTTGTCTTCTGTAAAATCGTTGATAGCTGACTCCGCTGTTGTTTCTTTTGGAGACCGGGTGGTATCTAAATCAACTGTTGTTACAACTGAAGATTTGGCGGTATCTGACTTCATCATGTTCACTGTTTCTTTAACGACATCTGGCGCGTTGTAACTTTGATTAATATATTCCATTGTCTTTGGTGCAAACCAGACCGAAGGCCTTGTAAGTAGCTGTATTGTTCCTTTACTGTGACAATATGTAGACCATTTCTCATCTGGTGAAAAATAATATCAAGAGTAAATTATGAATTAACTTCAAAGCTTGCTACGTAAGTTCTGAAGAAGCATACGACAAGAAGACTTATAAAGCTACTTTCTTGAAAAAAAATTTCTAACCGGCCGGAAGGGAGACCATGAGTCCAACGTAATCAGAAATGAATATTTTTGGAAGCCCATGAAATTATAGTTGATGTAACCCTCTACCAATTTTAAGAGGGCTCGCTCATAGCTTTACTCAGTCAAACTACCGTCGAGACAACTAATGCTTTCAGAGGAATTCGCGAGTAGAGTTGTGCTTTGCTGGCTGCCAAACCACCCCTTACGCACGCGCCTTGTTACAAGTTACCAAAAATGATTTGATTGTGTTTTACACAGAATTTTCAATGTAAAAGCTGAATGCACACTGCTTATCCACAAATAAAGCCTGTGCAAGTAAATGTAATGACTATGAGGGTCTGACGTTTCGTTCGTAGCAGAATTTGGATAACTATGTCGAATCATCGACTTGCAACTTTTAATGACATTTGTTCAGATCATGGTAATACTTTATTACCTCAATGTTGAAACTAATGTTGCAGTTAGGGCCTAATTCGTGAATACCCTCTACACCATATATCATAATACACGTAGTGGAGAGTGAAGGGTACAATGTGAAGGGTAGTATACAATTCGTCCGAAGTGGGTTCCAATAAAAATAGTACGGTATGTTTTCGTTTTTGGTAATCAGTCTCTTTGTCTGTAATACACTAATAATCTACATTGTACGTCTGTGACACTTTCCACGCGGTATTGTCTGCAGATGACAGTTCCGAAATGTCACAAAATGTTTAAAAAATGTCAAAATTATTGCATTACATCATCATATTTGGAATCACCATGAGAAATGAATTTAAGTAAGCACTACCATGCCTAGTAATAGTATTGGTTCAGTAATTCTTGAGATAGACTCCGAAAGGTTGGGAAAGATTTCAGAAAATTCTGTAATGGTAAACCTATTAGCCGCATGGAAAGTCTGAAGCAGCATCCGTTTCACCAAACTCGCATTACATGTGCTCTGGGGTGTGCTCTATCATGTCTATTTACCATACGAATGCAAACCCGGGGAATGCAACTTCAAAATTGTACCTGTGTAATCAATCATTATTCTTTTATCTTCATTTACTACAAGATAACACCTACCTTGTGTTTATGTAAGTATCACTAAAAAGACAGCAATAATATTATCTGTATCCAATTCAAACTCATTGGTTTGAGTTGAGACAAATGATCAAGTACGTATGAGCTTATAGATATCGAGGATCTATTAATATAATGGTCAAATTAGCATGCATAAATCTGATCCCGTCCGCAACTTGTGTCCCAGGACCACAAGCTTAGATTCATTCCGTCTTGGCGCCCTCAACGGAATAAAGCGCCATAACATAGTTTAAGAATGTAGGATATCCCATATTTATTGTTTAAGCTAGTCGCCATCCCTTTTTTTACCTGCCATTATTCTTTTTACCACCAACCCCCTGAGTGTTTTGACATACACTTGTTCATGAATATCATTTCAGCGGTGTCATAATATAACCACTTATATGGTCCTGGGACACAAGTTGCGGACGGGATCAGATTTATGCAAAGTAGCATGTTCAAACAGTACTCACGCTACGCAAGTTAATTATGACACTCACACAGTCAACAATCAAAAAGTCAATGTAATTTGCGCGACATCTTTAATTAAGGGATCGTCGTTATTACAATAAAATGCGAGAGCCATATTACATTTTCAGCAACATGCATTTTGCTACAGTTTATATATATCCCGTTTATATCCATAGCGCGATAAGAACAATTATAAATCAGGCGATGAAAAAATGGGTGAATGGATAATTCAGGTCCCGATTCAAGTAGGATTGTTGGTCGGTAGAGCGTTATTGTTTTCGTTTGTTTGCGGTTGTTTTTATTCTTCTTTGCTTTTGAAGACAGATATGTGAAACAGATACAACATTTTACAATTCTTTTTCGAAAATTGGCAACAATGAAATCAAAATTACAATTGTGTGCATTCATTTCCATTTAACATGGTGCATAATAAAGAAATACAATCCGATGGACAAAAGGATGGAAATTAGCGTTGTTCCGCATAATGATTATCCGGAAAACTGAAATGGAAAAATGAGCCTAAATTTAGGAAGAATTTACAGTACTTCCCAAATACTTTGACCAATTAGGCCTAACGTTATCAATTTCCATTTTTCAGGAAGAAATTAAATCACATAATAGGCAAGCCTATCATACGCCATCTGTCATTTGTAACAAACCGACAAACCACTAGATGAGAACATATTTTCTTTTTTCATAAGACCCCGTAACAATTATTGCAAAAAGAATAATTTATTCCTTTTAAGTGTGGGTCGTAAGTACAAATATTGAACATTTCATACAACATGTCTGATACTAAGCGACAGGCGCAATTTCACACCGGCCTATTGTGTATTTAGCTCAGTTGGTATTTAATTAATCAACGAAATAAATGAAATCGACAAACGTCAATCTTAATACTAGTGTCTACAACTCTACATGCATGGAACATTATGCGGCGTAACAATTATTTTCTACTGGATGGACGTGTTCTAATTTTTAACATTTTGAGTAATTTGAAGAAAACAAAATTTCAGGTGTTTTTTATATCAAATTTTTCATTTTGTTTTCAAATTCAAAAATTTCGAAGAAAAGAACCCGCCCTCAAATGACCCAAGTTGAAAGCATACCGTTTTACCGCCTGTCCGTCATATGTAGCATAACTTATTACAATTCATTAAATAATCATGAACCTATTAGCATGATTAGTATTACCATGAAAACCATAATTATTAGGTGCATTGTGATGAACACAAATAGTGGTCAACTGAAAAAGACATACATGTATAACTTATACACTCTATAACAAACAGTTGCAGCAACATTATACTGTTGATCATGCTGATCAAATAAATGCTCAATTTACTATCAGATATACGTACAGATAAAATCGTTCCATATTATCATCACCAGTTCATAACTAACCTCTTCTAAAGCTTTCCGCACACTGCCCAGTGTTAGAAAGGTTCCAGGGCCATCCTTTTCATAACTGAAGTTTAGAAGTTGCACGATACTAAACCCAAATACATATGATATACCGTATGTGACTAGTGACTTACTATATCCCATGGAAATTCACCTCACAACTCCCCTTATAAAGGTTAAAGTATAGGCACAAAACTATTGTAAATAAACGCTGGCACTTTGTACCACAGATAAGTTTGTTGTGCCATATTCAAGTATAATCAAATTTACCTTACAATAAAATCAGTTAATGATCAAAACAGAAGCCATACAATAAGCATATTTGTTATTGTGCAAGTTCATAAATGTGGGCATCGCTGGATTCCTTTCTTTTATCGCCACTATCACCAGTGTTTACGTTAAGTTTGGTATTTTCCTGGCTTCCAGCTGAATCACAGCTAATCATTTATTCATGCCCAACTGCTTTCAATTTGTACCATATATAAACCAATGATATTCCATAGGAAAATAATTTGCTACAACTTTATTTTGTTGCCAATGCAAATTTAAGTGGAGAAATAAATTTCTTCATTAATTTAATTTGGAGCTATTATTTTGGATTTACCAGGTAAATGACATTTTGAGCACTGTGTTATGTTATCACAGCTACTTAATGACAATTTTGTGTGATCGACGCCTTGTTTCCCTTTGTGTGTACAAAAACCTAACATTTAATTGACATTAACAGTTGTTCATAACTTTAGAAACTGTAAATACAAGCTTGTTTCAAAATGGACTAAATAAAGTCCAGAAATAATTTTGAAAAAACCTAAATTTGACCTACAACTTTGTTACCCTATTTTTATAATATCATAACAAACACATACGTGATAATAAAGTAGAATCGTACAAATAAAAAACGATTATATTTTATTATCGCACAGTTTTGAAGCATTGCAGTATTTCAGATCATCGGTAAAAACCCTTACCGACTGTCAATCAAACTTGAGTGTTATCGGTCGAGTGCACCAAATTGGCGCACACTGTCAAATTGGCGTAACTTACTAGAGAGGTATAAAGCTACCTCGCTAGTACTTAAAGCCCGAACTGCAGCCTAAATTACTAGCGATGTAATTTTGAGAGCAAAACTGGAGAGTAAGATCAGAATAGTAACTAGCGAGGTTAATATCCATATAAATTAACATCGTCCCACTTAAACAATATTTGTCGCATGCGCCAAAAGTGTACCATATATCAGACTAGAGACAAACAATGACGTTACTGGTTTTCCGTAAAATAAAAAATGTGTCGTCAGTTAATTACGTCACTCCCTGGGGTCAAATTTAACACGGTTAATTTGAATAATGAGGCCACGCGTCGAGCGATCTGAGAAACAGATAAAATGACGACACTTTGAGTCAGAAAATGTCAAAGATGTTAACAATTCTCTGGAAAATAAGGACCATCATTACATTATAAACATTTTTTATTCGAGAGGCACATACACATTTTGCATTTAAAGGGTACAATTTTATCCTGGAGTTTTTAAACGGAAAACACGGGTTTGCTTCCCGAGAATTCCCTTATTTGTTCTGTTATTTTCAAAACATGATGGTGACTTTAATAAAATCATTCATGTCAATTTCTATGAACTACAATATGATGGACCAGGTATTGACATACTTTAGTATTTATTTATTATTAATTAATTGATTTATTAAAATGTGTATGTGTTATCATTTTGTATTCATCTTTTTTATTTACTTAATGTATTTACTAATTTATTTATAATATTGAATTATTCATTCATTCATTTATATAAATAGGCATAGGCCTTTTTATTTATTAATTTATGTATTCGTTTATTTATTTGATTTCATGTTATTTGATTAATTAGTTGATTGATTGATTGATTGATTGATTGATTGATTGATTGATTGATTGATTGATTGCTTGATTGGTTGAAGGGTAAAGAGTTGTTCAATGCGTTCGCTAAGCATGGCTAAACACGTATTGGTTGGCCATTATTTAAGCGCGTTCTGTTTATCTACACTAAACTGTCCGTATCCCAGGTGCGTTTACCCTCTCCGATCTACGGTTTTCAATCCGTACGAATATGGATGCCATCCCTTACCCTGGTTTGGTGCTCTCAAAATTTTGGGTTACGCCTTAGTTACTAGCGAGATAGCACTATTCTTCAGCTACTCGCCATTGGTGCACTCGGCCGAATATTATGTTTTGGGTAATATGGACCAATCAGGCTTCAGTCAGTTGACATCGTAGCTAGCTAGGTATTGTATTACGCCGTGAGATCGGCCAATCACAACGCAGATTAGAAGATTTGTGTGTGACTTACGACAAAATGCAATTTATGAATGAAAAATCACTTCATCTTAAACTCCGTGAGCAGGTGAGGGATCATCACCTAAAACTGACTTATCGAAAATCAAGATTCAACGTAGTTTGTTGTAATATTGTCTATAATATTGTCGAAATAAAATCTGATCAGAAGGAACTGTCTCCTGTTGATTTACCTCCGAGTTTCGATTCGATGTTAATGTAATTTAATGAGTTGAAAGCACCGCTCGGCAACGCAACTAATCATATTGCATTTTATCATATTTATCTTCCTGATGTCAATGAAAATTGTGTAAATTTGATGGTCAATTTGATATTAGGCGACAAACCAAATCCTGTTCTACAGGCGAACGGATCTTTAGTCGGTCAGTCGGGCCTTTTGGCTTTGCTTATTTTCTTTAAACATTTCGAAATGTTCACAAATTATCCAAAACATTTAAAACAAACCCATACACTTTTTCAAACGATGTGTAAAAATATGTTTGTTTTTTTTGTTCGTCGCCTTACATCAAATTTACGAAACTTCGTCACGTGATTTAATTTTAACACGGTCGTAATTGACATTTTTGGCAACATTGATCTCGTTTAAATCCGTGGAAATACAGGAATACAAGGTCAGAAATAAAAGTGCTTCATTTCTAGTAAGGAAATAAGACAATTAAAATTGGGCATAGGATCAAACTTAAGCAAATTTAAAGACACGACTTTTTTAATCACGACCCGGACGATTAGCATGATTAGGTTGACCTCGCGTGAAAGTACACGAGATTTGCTCCCGCTCAAAAAGGTTAGGACAAAATGGTCAAACTGACCGAGCCGAAGCGGAATGCGCCCGCCCGCAAGTGTATACATTTGGCCTGGAGGATATTGCTGCGCATCAGCTGGGACTAGCAGTGATTTGTTTCAGTGATTTGTTGCATTTTTAAATATAGTTTAGGTGTGCTAAACTGTACGAAAGATAAAATGTAAGCATCCACATAAGAATACAATTTGAAATGTTATGAATTTATACGAATATGGATGCTTGGTACCTCAACACTGGTGTTTTTTCTTTTTATAAATTTTTAATGTGAAAACAATACTTGATAGGGATTCGATCTATAGTTAACCTTTACTTCTAAGCAACTTTGGCAAATTCTTATTTGTTCACACTTTCGCAGAAATGCACTGTTAACCCCTTACGGTCATTCTAACTATCGGTATCAGACATGGGATTCAGGGTTTATTAGTTTGTGTGTTTTTTAGAAGGTCGGGTTGGTTTTTGACTCGGTTATTATCATGTTATCGAATCCTCTAATCGCAGATCAAATTCTAATGATTCGATTGTCATATCGTGAACGTGGTCATTGAAGGTACATGTATGCAAAATAGTTGTGAAGTGTTTTGTTTTTGCCCTCTTTAGCATCCGCCTTTATTACATAGAAACATCATCAACAACAACAACAGAAAACACAGAAAGCCCACACATCTTAATACATAAATTAATACGTACATTAAAAGTTAAATGTACTAAGTACACGCAATCGGAAGCGTGGCAATCATTTACAATGATAAGTGTTTACTTAGATACGAGCACTTTGTGTAGTGGAGCTAGAGTGGAAGAGACATCTCTCCTCGGAATGTATAATGTGTTTGCTGTATCTTAAATGCTACTTTAACCCAGGATGAAGTGTTGTTTTGGTGATTGCATCACAACACATCAGGCAATGAGCAATTTTCAATTGTCAACAGATAGTCAAAAAGAAATGCCCCATGGGGGAACTTAATTAATGAAAAATACATCCCATGTTGTTTTGTTCTCTAAAAATAGACCGTTGGTAAGCCATCAAAATACACTTATCCCATCAAATTTCACAACCTAACTGCCGAGATATGATCAATTTAGTAACAAGAGTGCGAATCCCATTTTGGCCACTTTTAAACACGAATTGGACTTTCAATTGAAAAAATGCAGTTTGTGATTCTAATGATGAATATAGGACATGTTAATGTAATTGTTTAATATACAACAAGACTCAAATATTATATGGTTTGCCATTGATAATGTGGATGGAAATAGTAAGTTTTCTGCTCAAATTAAGTAACTATTAAACTTTTAGTAGGTAGATTTTTATTGATTTGATTAATGATTAATAAGAGAATTTTCTACGCATGAAAAGTGGCCAAAGTTGAATTTGACATGCCTGAGGAGATTTGCTATAATTTGATAACGAAAGCTCCAAAATGGATAGATTTTTTCTTCTATGACAACTTGAAAAATTGCTGAATATTATTATATTAGTACGTCACGTCCAATTTTGATATTTTGATGTTTCACATGGAACACTTTTTTGTCACACCCTGTATAATATGTGTTTAAAGGTCATATTGGTGATGGTATGATATACGAAAATGCATACCACACCACCAATTTCCAATTACACAATTATAGTGCTGTTTTATTTTACTCATACGGGATCCTTGCATGATAATCCAATGGTAGCTAAAACAATGTCGATTCTAGAGGTCAAAAATTGAACTGGCAAGAACAACCGCTGGCGGCGCATCGTATTGCGAATAACGGGAATTATACAGCAATACAGGTTTATGGGCATGGTCACACAATCTTTTTCAGCGCGCGTGCGCGATGTATTATATCATTTGTTCATAATGAACCAAAGCTGAACTGGTGCATGTACTTTACGCTCGTTGGAGAGATGAACTTAATTGCTAGCAAGGTCACATCATGGATACAGTGTGCATTTTGAACTATGCAACTTAAGTATAGTGTGTGAGTAGGCCAGCCAAACGTCAAGTAAGCTTGGTTTCAGTTTGTTCACAGAGGTCACCGCACTATTAACACACAACCCTGTCATCCAATCACAGCAGTAAACATAACTGGTATTTCTAAATATCCCTACACAGCTGTGAAATTTCTGCAAGCATGCGTAGATATGGCAAGGGCAAATAAATCACATCTTACCGTCTTTGCTCACATTCTATGTGCAGATAAACCTAGATGTGTGGGTAAAGCTAAAATAAGTGCTACATGGTTATTTCTTATTTAAAATAGTTAAACTTTTCTTAACTTTGCCCCATTTTTTATACCTTTAGATAAAAATGAACTCTCCGATCACATCCAGACCTGTTTATAATATACTAGTAACAATTCTACTTCTAAACAATTGTATAGCACCGAAGACCCCCCCCCCCCCCCTAGCCTCGGTTTGAGGCTTCTGGGCCCTAGGATACTCTTTTTTCTCTCTCTCTCCCTGTTTTCATTTATTTTATTTTTCGGTGAGCTTGATTGATTAATCAAGCTCACCGAAAAGCTCACAGGAAAAATAAAAAATAAAATGTAAACAGAGAGAGAGAGAGAGAAGAAAAGAAAGAAGAGTATCCCAGGGCCCAGAAGCCTCAAATCGAAGCTACCCCACCCTGTGTCGTACTTCCGTGATACTTCACACAGTGAGTTAATGATGACAAGTACATGGTTCAACAGGTCGAACTCTGAGTTATGGGGTTCTATAATTTGTATTGGTGACAGTTATATTATTATGTCCCAGTATTATGTCTCCATTCATGGCTTGGTCACTAGCCTGCTATCTGTGAAATATAGGGTGTGTATGTGTACGAAATGCAATATAAATGTATTTTTATGGAGCTATCACATTCACCAGTGCAGCAGGTTTTCCAGTTGTATAAAAATTCATGAATTAATACATTTTTAAATTCATAATATGTATGTATTATTTTATTAATAAATTAATAAATCAATAAATTAATTTAATCAATTTAACAATTTAATCAATTTGAATTATTTGAATCAGTTTAAGAAATTTTTATAAATGTCATCAATTAAATTAATTAATTTTATTTAAGTAAGTTCCACTCACTAAAAAACAACAAAAACAACAACAGCAACAACAACACGAAAATGTTGAACATGTTGAAGAAGATTCATTAACCTCTAATTTGGTCACACTGGCATCTCAGCAGCATGTCGAAACAAATAAAGCAGTTCAGTGATATTATAGGTCTATTCTTAAAGGTGGATGTTCCGATCACCTTTTTTACCCATCAACATATTTTGATATCAGAAGAGACCCCATATTTTTCTCATTAGTCTGTAAAATGTTGGGCGCAAGGTATGTTTCATTTTTGCGGTATAGGCCAAAATGCAATGAGTTATTGGTAAAGGTAGTTAACCACCCAGCCAGTTTGTGTACTACTTAATGGACACATTTCATGTCACTTTGTGCTTCTAAAATAAGAACCATTGGAGTTATGCAACTCAAACTTTGCAATACGACTATTTTCAGGATGACTCTTCATGTATTATAGAAAACATCAAGTTGAAAAACGAGCCAGCAATCGGAACACCTACATTTGATCCAGGAAATGTGAAATCTCACCTTTACTGATTTAATCATATACAAAACAAACAACAACAACAACAAAATCAATTTTGGTTAAGTATAAGACCCTTAACACCGACTATTTTCAGGGGCGTGTGTTTATGTAAATGATGATAACAATAATATACAACTTGAATATGACTTTTTGTTATATTAAATTTAAAACTTGAAACTTGATTTCAATGAAAAATTGAGAGTCCTCGTTTTGGTAAAACAAAATGCACTCAACTCTTCATGATATGTCCGTGCATTCAAACTCAACCCTTCTAAGCGTTGTTTGTCTATTTGAAGACTCTTCTTGTTCTGACAGAAAACACAATACATTAATACAAGGTAGGGCTATATTCATACTCGCAACCTGGATAGTAAAACATAGCGGTCTGGAGCCAAAATCATGACGTACAGCCATTTATATTACAATATATCCGCGAGAAGTTCGATATCTACTACTTACAGGTAATTTACATTACATATTTCTACATGAATATAGGTGTAAAGATGATTTTGCTGACCAGCAGCAATTCAAACGACTTGAGAGTTAGTGGATGGAAGCATCGATTATACGGGAACATTTATGGTTGAAAAGCTTTTCTTAATTGATTGTTTGATTAACTATATACAAAAGTATGATTGTATTTGTTTCTCTGCTTCGTCCGTTGTCGGTTTCGGAAGAGTTTAAAATTATAAATTTACTATCTGACGACGCACTGGTGTTCGTTTCAAATTCTTCGTTTTTTAAAATCAATAGTGATCATATGATCATCGCGCTGGAAGTCAGTATTAGAGGGTTTTGATACTGGGCACTGCAAAGTTAACGGTAAGATTTAACGGTAAGTTTTTAATCTCCCCTGTTTCTACTCGCGAAAAGTTACCGCTAAGTTTATCGATCCTAGTCGATGGGCCACGGCATTTGACCTTTTGTTATACCAAACAATGCCGCCCCACTTGAAAAAGACTGCCTCACAATGCGTAGAATCCAGCGTGACACGGGTCACTGGTCTTAACGTATAAGGATTAAGAAAAATCAGCTCTCTTTGACTTTGTACAAGTAGGCCTAAATGTCGATTCAAAAATGCTCGTACAGCCGAAACGAGCATTTTACGTCCGACAGTATCCCACTGCAGTACGCGTGATACATAACGCGAACCATATTTGCATAGAGGGCGTTTTACAATAAATAGCGATTATATTGTTTTATTCAAGTTTTGCTGTGTTTTTGTTAGTAGAAACAACAATAACGGCAATTTTTAATGTTCATCTTGAATTCTGAAGTAAATTTTTAAACATTTAAAATTTTCAACACCACTTAATGTCCCTTCAGTAATATATATGACTTTATGGTTAAAATCTGCTTGTGATGAACAGGTTGCTATTTTGACATCTGCTCGATGGTCCTTTTTTTAGGAAAACGGAATAAATTACACACATTGTCATCATTTGCAATACTTTGTTCTTTTGACAAATCCAATAAATAGTACTCACTGGTTACGTTTCGACTTACTGAGCTGGAGTCTTCATAAGTCTGGCAACCTTTTAGCTGGTCCTGTGTTGTTGTTATTAGGACGACTCACGCCCGCAAATGGCGGACTTTCAATCAGTTGGCCCGTTGGTCGTTGATCATGTTGATGGTGTTTACGAGCGTGAGTCGTACTATTGGATTTATTGGATACGTAAAAAGAACAATTTATTCCATGTTTATCAACAATTCATTATTTAATGCGAAATTGAAACGACCCGTTGTTTTATACTCCACAATTATCTTTAACCACAAATATTCGTTCTCCGGAATATTTTGCTAGAAATGTTTCTCATCAGAAAATCCGAATCGAACTACACGTGCTACATCTGTATTTTAGTCCTCAGCGCTCGGGAGATCAAAGGTGTTTTTTCTTAAAGCACGGGAAAATTCTGCAAGAGATAACAAATGGAGATAAAAAAATGAAATTATAACTTGACAGGCGAGAACCATCATGTTATAAAAATAGTATTAATGTTCATCTTTGGCTCTGAGGGCGTAATAGTTCATATGGATGTCCGCCTTCAGATTATAACACCGTACAGAAAGGTGCGAATATCACCCTCCATTATTGGCTCCAAGGGCGGTTATCCGCCTTCAGATAATATACTACTTGACACTCTTCAGCTCTTAGAAAGGTGCGAATAACCCTGAACAACCAAATTGTGCATGATTTGTAACAACCCTTGACCTTGATTAGTGTCTTGAATCATAAAATCGTTATTGTTTGAATAAAGCATATCTCATTTATTTCATCTTCCGAAAAAAATGAAAGAACTCGGCTGGAATCGGCTATTTTATTTTTTTGGATTTTTTATTTTTTTTATTTTTTTTATTTTTTACAAAATATTTTTAAAGCTTGGATTAGCAAAAAAACACCAAAAAACCATACCTCATAGCCTTTTTTCTAAAAATCAAATCAAATCGCACAGCACTTAGCTTTTTTTGCCAAATGTTTCTGAGACAGACCTTCTTCTTTAATTGGCCTTAAAGAACGAAAATATTAATAAAGATAATTGCTATTTCTATTTTGAGCAATGGACTAATGTGAACATGGCCAATAGTTTTTTCTTCACAAAATGTATTAACATGATTACATGATTTTGCAATAATTAATTAATATTAATCACGAAAGATAGTATCTTAAGAATATATTTATGCATTTGTATCCTTGGAACTATATATCACTTTTGTGTTAAAATGGTCTCATTTAAAATAATTTACCTGCATAATCAAGGTTGCCATTGGAATTTTTGTCGGCTGCAATTATCGCCTTGTTAACCTCCGTCACTGTCACCTCAGACGTCAATTCTTGCAGTTTCTTCGAAACCTCATCAAAACTGAATATAGAGAGAGTACAAAAGCAGGTTCCGTCTCGAATAAATCAGGATTGTCACGTGAATTAGATCCATTATGCAAATAATTTAAAGTGTTAGTGTTAATCCAATTTACAAAAATATTATTTGACTTGTAAAAAAAGCTGTAGCGTATAAATAAGTAGTTTCGTACACTTATAATACCTTTCAAACAATTCAACGTCATTATACAATTACAATACGTGCATTATATTTAACTTTTCTCGGTATATACAAAATAAAATAAAATTGCAATAATAAGGTATTTCACTAAAAGTATGTTTCTGAGCCGTTAAAATCAATAATAGTAAAACACAAAGTCCAAGTCACCTTCATGAAAGAAAACCCTTTATTATGATTTTGATGTGGAGACGATAATTTCTTCACATATCTCGTTTAAAAAATGATTAAAATTCAATCTACTTATTATTTATGAATGAGTCAAATGCCAAATTAGGGCCCGTGCATACGTCTCAAAGAATATCATCGTGTGAGTTGCAGGTTTTTTTGTTCGGATATACAAACACATGGGGATATGTGTGTGTTTGTAGAAAATTTGATCCCGTATACAGTCAGCACGCAGGTATCGTTTTTTATGAGTAACCTTGCCGATTTCTAACCCACGCAAAGATCGATTTCAGGATGTCAACCTTGCGCTAAAACCTTACGAGAAGTTTGTTTTCCCTGAATTAATTGAGGTAGGATTAGCTGGCAGCCATGATGGAGAAGTAGGTGGATTGTTCGTAATTTTCTCTATAATATGATGCCAAATCTGACATATTTTGGTCCACAAACAGTGATTTTATCGCTAATTTTAGAATTTAAAAACTTTCGTGACTTTGCTTCTTGTAACTATTCACTTGACTGGACTAAAATTCGTACGATATTTTAAGAGCAATTTCCGTACTAACGGAATCTTAAGCTTTAATTTCATATCAAAAACATTGATGCCTGACTTCTTTTTTGATAAGAAAAACGGAGTTTGATTTTCACCGATTTTCGGTCAGAAAACGAAACTTACGATCCCCCGTTAGGCCTCGCCAACTTGATTTTTAGTCTCCCGTAACACGCCCGCGCTTCATTTTCATGCCCGCGTTTGAATTAATTATTGAAGTTTTTGAGAAAAAAATACCGTTTTTCCAATGAAAACGTCCGAATTCATGCATTTTGTGTGATGAAATTGTGAAATGTTTATTCATTTTGACCAGAATAGCCTTTCTGTAACAAAATAAATCATGTGACATTGTGCAGAGCAGAAGGATCGATTTCGAACCCCAGACCTCCCGCTCCCAAAGCGAAGCCTTTACCATCTGAGCTATCCAGCGAATCTGAATATAAATGTGAGATTTAAACATTTGATCAACAACCCATCGACGCTACGAAATGAATTTATATCGAGACAAGATTCGAGGAGCTATATTATAAGCATTCACTTGACCGGACTAAATAATTTATAAAATTGTAAGCATGTTTCTAGTTACAAAAGACTATGAATATTATGATACGATGGATAAAATTGATGCCTGATTCTTCAGAAGTGACTTTTTTACCGTGGATTTGGCTTTAGTTTCGTCAAGTTTTTCTTGGATTCGGGTTTGTGTGATTACAATAATTTGCACCGAAAATACAACATGTCATGAAGTTCACAGATAATATTAGATAATATTATTTGCATAATATGCCTTTTTATTATACAATTTCATGGCAAATGTGTTTGAAATGTGTGATTATAATCATGAAAAGAGCTCATTTACATCGTGCTATTACGAGGTCAACTATGACTGCGAAGTCGTATCGCTACGGGTGAGTACTTCCGGGTCGCTTTGCTGGGTTAGAAAAGGAACGACTTTTCGCGTGGTTGCATACTGACTGTATAACTATAAACGTCAATGTCTCCAGATCGAGGAAGGAAAGCAGAATAGGACAGACATATTATACTTTGGTTGTGTATATAATTTTTCAGCCTGGCCTCGTTTCAGCTCTGCCTCCTAAAAATCGAAATGTCACGCTTGCCAACATATCCACGGTGTGAACATAAACGTCATACAGCATTATTTGGACATGTGTCGTTTTGGCATCCTTACTAATGCAATAGATTTACTGCTCGTCAACATTATAGGCACATTCATAGTCTCGTCGTTGGACATCGCGCAACTACCGCCGGCGGATAAAAGTTGACATTTGCTTCAACGTGCGATATCCGTCGACGTCACGCGATGCCCAACGACTAGATTATGAACAGGCTTTCCTACCTTAAAAATCCGTCACTGTTTTCGTCAAACATTTTGAAAGCTGACATTATGTATTTTTCCGACTCACGTACGTGCGACGGCGGTGACGCTGATCGGAATGCTCGCAGAAATTCATCGAGATTGAGTTTGCCGTCACCTGCAACGATATGTTAAAAGGCAAAATAGCATTATACCGGTTGGTTCAAAAAAAAGTTGACCCAAGTTCAAAGTAATTTTGCAACCACATTTAAAGTTTCAGAGAATTTGTGTTTACTTAGTCTTAATCAGCAGTAAGTTTTGAAATTATCCTGAGAAGATGGCACGTTTAGCTTGTTTGGTTCTTCAGATATGGTTCATTACAGAAAACATGTACAAACTGACTTGTCCACGGGAGCGTCATTTAGTTTTTGTCTTCAACAAAACAGCATGCACTAGTTTCAGAATAGAAAAGCCCGCCCTGACAAAGTATCCCAATCTCTATGCTTATGTGCCATTCACATTCAGCAAAGAAACGCAGGTAAGTAGGCAGGTTATGTCAAGCACCAGACAGATGTTTCAGATATCTCATTTTTTTCTTCTTTTTCTCATTTTTTACAATTTTTACAATTTGTGCCAATCGTGTGTAAGTCCACATTGTGCATTCCATCTCTACTAAAGGACGCTCCCGTGGACAAGGCAGTTTTGTGCATGCTTTCTGTAATGAACCATATCTGAAGAACCAACCAAGATAAATGTACCATTTCTTCAGGATAATTTCAAAACTTACTGCTGATCAAGACTTATTAAACACAAATTCTCTGAAACTTTAAATTTGGTTGAAAAATTACCTTGAATTTGGGTCAACTTTTTTTTGAACCACCTGGTATAACTTTATAAGTAGAAAAGTGTTAACAATCAGGAAAATGGAACACTATTACATATTGTGTGTGTCAAAACCTTTAGAGATCGTTAACAGTGAAAGTTGATCATAGATGTAATCTAAAGGTCTCTTGATCTTAAATGACTTTAGTCCTTCTTCTGGTCCACATACTCCACAAGGTTTGTCAGTCACGTTGTGTCTGCCACCAGTGGCGTAGCTCAGGGGTGGGGGGATGCCACTTTGGCTATATATAACTTTGCTTTGGTCCCATCTACCGCTTCATGTTACGGCAACCTCAAGCATCTGTTTTACAGGTCAATATTACGTACATCAATGGCACTTGATCTGTGCCATGCGTTGTTTTTGGCGAACAGTAAGCGCGGGCATTCATTTGCTTGTTGCGTGTTGCTGATTGCGCCCTCAACCTCTGGTGATTGGTTGGGAAGTATAAAAGGTCCCTGTTAGCGGGGTTTGTAAAGGATTTTATCGTTACAAACTTCACAAAACGGCCATCTTTGGCACACATATTGGTATGGATATAAGATACAAGAATTTCTCAAGACGCAAAAAAATGGACCAATAATTGGCTAAAATCTGCATTTTGGGGAAAAAAATAACTTGTTAATGATTTAACTCTATATGATCTACAAAGTAATTTCCTGAATGCACAAACATAGTAGACAGTTTTGAAATTAAGAAATTATCAAATGTCCATGGTCAAAAACAATACATATAATAGCAGAATTACATCTTAAACTTGTCGTATCTCGATTTCTATCTCGAGTAAATTAATGTATATATTTCAAAGACTATTCACATTCAAATTATACAACCATGCCGTACATTTACTGTTAGAGACATTGCTCATGTGTGTAGGACTCGCATGTGACGTCAAAATAATCTTTAACGACATACTTGAGTTCTGAGCTTCAATTCAGATGCATCGTCTTTTCTCACTTTTGCTGAATCCATCTGCCTCTTGAAATCCGTGATGGCAACTTCTGGTGGGTTATCGATGATTGCATCGCTACAAGTGGTAATAGTACTAGTATTCGATTCCGGTAGTGTGGGGCTTACCATGGAAGTATCAGGCTCAAGTTCGAATGTAGCCGAGTTCCTGATAATTCCGGGAATATCAGCGGATGGGTGTTGAACAAGAGTAATACTTGTCCCATGGAAAGAACCTTTGCAGAAGGATCGTAATCCAAATTGTCTTTTTCTTCAACTACGGGTAAGCCTTTTTCGTAGATTAGATGGACATACGACATTTACCATCTCATAGCAAGAGAATTCTCAAGTTGATGTACCCGGTTATACGATATAACAATCCCTTACTTTGCAAATTGACCTACCAGGGTTCTATTTTCAAAATTGCCGCCTACTCACAAGTTGTCGGTAAACCTGAGAGGACATCATGTGCTGCCATTTTTTTTGAAATTTGCTATTTTATAAATCCCGTCATTTTGGAGCAAATGTTGAAGTCGAAATGCATTAGTTGCTTTTATATTATATATCATCAATGTTTGTACTTCAACTTAAACATTAAAAATAATAACATAATACCCGATGTTTAGCATTTGATTATTATGACTGTTTAGGCTCATTATAACATAGTTTTCCGTATCAACATTTGTAAGGGGTACAGTATGATTTATGGGCATACGGTATGTTATCAAATGTTCCATTTGTTTACCAAGGATATATAAACTGCTCAAAAAAGTTCGGAAACTTTGTTCAAGCACAACATTTACAAATATCTCAGGAATTGTTCATTCAATGTTATATATCAGTGTAAAGCTCATGTGTTCATCTTCAAAATTATACCCAATTTAAAGCAATCCCTTGTTCCAATCCTCAGCCACTTGAGAACATGGGTAGGTCACAATCCGAATGTGCCAAGATCAACTCCATGCATTTCATGCCTTATTTCATGCCCTGTTTCATGTTCACTTTGTCGTCTGCTCAATGGAGTGTTGCATTGACCATGTTGACCAGTACAGTGTAGAGTGATGCTCTATTGACTTTTGAGTACAAAATAGCGTTGAGGTTGGCACATTCAGATGTTCTCAAGCCAGTGGCTGAGCACTAGAACATGGGATTGCTTCAAATTTGGTACCATTGTAAAGATGAACACGTCAGCTTTTTATTGGTATAACACTGAATGATCATATCTCGAGATATTTGAACATTTTGTGATTGAATTTGAGCAGTTTACATAAATATATATAGGCCTATATACAAATAATGGGCCGTATTCTCGTACGTAGTTAAACACGGTTTTAAGCTAAACACGCGTCTAACTTTGACTTTAGACACAGCGTTTAACTAAACGCAATTCTCGTACATTTGTTTTACTTAAACACGCGTCTAACTCGCCGAAATGTGTCTAACTTTAAACATGGGTACGGGGTAGTTTAATGCGTGTTTAACTAAACTCGCACACCAACTGTTTGCCTTAAATGATCACTCAACCGTGCCCGGTGCAAGCTGGCACGCGGATCGTGTAGTCTTTAAAAGTACCGTGTATTTAAGGCACTCGGTCGATATCTTGTAACCAACTAGGGCCACAATGAATTAAATACATGAATACAATCAACGCTGGACCACTCTGGGAACGAGATTTGCAGAGTTTAAAATCGTGTTTTGTTAGACACATCGTTTAAAGGATAAACTCAAGTTAGACACGTGTTTAGTTAAACACGGTTTTAAGCTAAAACCGTGTTTAGTACGAGAATACGGCCCTTTGTTTTACCAAAACATGTCTTTTGCCGCCCAAACAGTATTATCGGTATTGTCTGTTTTTCAATTTGGCAAGTTTTATACCTTTCAGAATAAACATTTCTACTTGTAGTTGGTGGTTCATAATCAACAGAAATATATAACTGCTTAGTGTTAAACAAAATCTTCTAAAACAAATTCTTCGAAAACAGAATCAACTCAAATATATGATTTCATTGTTTTTCAACAACAAAAACTGGATAGCAATGACTTAATTTTGCTATACCATTTAAATAATAACACTACACGTGTCAATGAACCTTTTCATAATCATCCCGATAACTATACGTCATATCATTACATGTTAACAATAAACAAATGATGACCATAACAATTTGATTTAAATGGTCGAATTTCCCTTTAAAATTAAGACATTTACATCCAAAAATATGATATTTTAGACTTTTTGACAATCTTTTTTTGTTGTAATTTGTTGTAATTGGATGTTTGCCTTGTAAACTAGAGCAGTATGCAAATTGCCCAATGTCATTTGACGATGAAAACAATAAAAATGTAAAAAAACATATTTTGGCTTAAAAAGATGTTTTTAGGTAAAAATGTTATATAACAATGGACGTAATTTTTGCGTTTTGAGATTTTATTGCACTACACATATACACAAATAGTTGTTGAACACTTGGGTGATTGAAACCTATTAGTTCGTGTATTTTTGAGAATGATAATCTTTTTAATTCTTTGTAAGTGATTATTTATCTATTATACATTTTCTATTTATTGTTCTAAAATTTAAAAAACATAGCCAAAAAAGGATTCGTCTATATATTATGTAAACTTTATTACACATTAAAGTCTGTAAGAAAACTCGGGCGTAAAATTGTGTTAATATCATGTAAAAAACCATAAAAAATAAAATATTTAAATTTAAAAAAATGAAAATAATCAAATATTTACGTTTTTCTACCTTTTTTGAGCTGTTTAAGTATTTATGACACCCGCTTTCTTTTAACCAAAAACTTTTCCGAAGCCGTATCTTTAAAATAAAGCAACTTCTGAAGTAATGCGATGTCTGAAACTACCTCTAAACATGAAATAAGAAAATTGAATTTTTCACCTAAAAAACCACATTTTTGGCCTAAAATAAATGTCTGAGAATCTAACAATTCCCTTTTTAATTTCTACTTAAATCTATTACATGTTACATTATTTCCACAATCTTAAGAAGCGATAGACAAATTGTATCGTATTCAAATAATGTGAATTGTGATTTTGTTATTTTACACCAAAAAAGGCGTTTTTTGGCCAAAAAAGGACGAAGATAAACTAAAACAAATTGCGTCTTGAGAAAATCTTATTCCATATATTCAGTTTAACCTATGTAGCAAATATGGCCGTTTTGTGAAATCTGTAACGATAATGGCATTCTTGGTCCTTTACAAACCGTACTATGTGGGAGGTTTTATTATTCACATGTAAAATAAGTAATAATAAAAAAGCAATGTATTAATTACGTGCTTTTAAAAACAAGATTCGGGTACAGTGTACTTAAGGTCCTATAGATATGCATCAACTACACGGTGAAATAAAGTGTCATATAATAACCAAATGGTGTGATTTATTCCGTCGAAGACTTGAAACAAGAGTAGAACGTACACTATTGCTAATCCCAAGATCAATTGGATTACCTTGATGAATGAGGTTCATTTATTGGATTAGTTGATTTTGGGTTCAACTTTTAGGGTTCCAATATTTCCCTCGGTGCTGCGCCCATCTCGAAATTCCTTGGTACCAAAGTAAAATGTTAAGAATTGTCATAGCATTCTCTAAACATGATATACTGTCATCAACCTCTAATTGACAGACACGAAATGTTTAACATACGGTGTAAAACCGTGGTGGTTAGAGACTCAGAGGCCACAAGTGCTACCGCAAGCATATAACGGACATCAAATGCAGCGCCCACTAGCGACCAGCTGAACAATAGGAATCGAACCACAGCTAAACATCAATGGTCGCTTGCTCTGATGTCAATTATTGTTTAAAGCTAACTATTGGGAGTCAATATATTAGAAAATTGACATATCAAAGTTGTTGTTTAATGGTATGGATGTAATGAATATTAGTCAAACTCCTATTATGGATGAGATGAGAGCCAAATGCCATTCCCCTGCAACATAACAGATCGATACAGATGAGTGAAAATTAATGTGTCGCAAAAAATAAAAAAATTCAACAAAAATTAAAAATGTTTGCAACTTTCATTTCAAGATTTCTCTGTAATTTGTGCATTACAGAGAATGATTTCCGTTCATAATAATGATTTATATATTTATATATCAAGGAATATTTTGATAGCTTACTTATTGAAATTGATTCTATAAATCGTCTAATATCAATGCTCCCGTAAGTCCCAAAATATAAATAATTTAGTTGTCCACGGTCAGTCCTTATATTTGGTCATATCTAAAACAGTTTTAGTGAGTTCACACGCTCACCATAGGCCGGTGAACAATGATGTCAATAACGAAACACACTAATACAACAACAATGAATTTCAACACATTTCCCAATCGACACTCTGCTTTATCAACGGCTAATAATTGGCGTTTGAACTCACGTCAACTTAGCATAATCACACACTACACATGAATGCTTTCATTGTACACTGCTCAATCGGTATGTCCAATCCGGCGCCCTGCACAATACAGGTATATCGTCTCAGGGCATGTTCATCGGTTAAGCATGAGCGGGTAATTTGACTATGAATAAGGTATACGAGGTTTTAGAACTGACGCAAAATAAGATAGGAATGTCGAGGACAACCAATCAATATTTTATTATTGGCCTAACTGCTGTTTGGAAAATTCAGTCATGGATGATTAGAAAGCTGTCACTTGGAGGCGCTGTATTTCATGTCCATAGTCTACCATAGGGGGGGCTGGGGTACCGCGCCATTTTGCAATATTTTGCGAAATCGATCGTGGTTATCACGTGATACGTATCGTGGAAAAATAATGTACACTGTTTTAACGAAATGCACTGTGGGATTGTGTTACCAGCCTAAAATTACAGAGGTCGCAAACTTGCTTATATTGAGCCTAGCTATAACAAGCTAAAAGTGACATCTCTAAATGTATTACCAAAGTGTGAAATTGTTGGACACACTGGTAAAATGGTTTTACAACAAGTTTTGCTATCATATTATCAAACTGAACTCAAGTTAAATCACTCTATATCGAGCAATAATATAATTGTTTACGCATTTTAATTTTAGACAAAGTTAAATAAATCAAGGATACATTTATGATAGATAAATAAATAAAAAGAAAACTATAAACGCATGGGCGGCATTTATAATTGATAAAAATTGACATAACAATGATGTTACATTAATATACCATCAAGTTTAAAAAATAGAAAAATAATGGGAAAATTCGAACCCGTGATTTCCGATTGCTACGACATGGCCAACCTACGCACGCCACATAGATTTACGACTGTAATTGTGATAGTTTTATTATTTAACTATGTCCATTTATTTATAACGAACGGATTTTTATTGTGCCATTTTTGCCAAATGTGTGTGTTGCTCTCGCACAAAATGTGTTTGTAATTTGATTATAATTCTTATTTTTAAAAGAACGGTAATTTTTTTTGACATTTTCGAGAGAAAAAAATGGCGTAACCCTGAACGGTAAACGCCAGCAGTGTGGTGTCCGCGTGGTGGGCAAGCATACAGATGATGCTAAGCAAATCCAGCATATAAAACAAAAAGTGCTCCTAATGGGACTCGAACCCACAACCTCTCGCTCCTTAAGCGAGTTCCTTTCCATTACACTAACCGTGCTTAAATTCTACAATCCCGGCCGCCACTCTGTTCAAAGGCACAAAAAAGTGGACTTATTTTATGCTTTTTTTGCAATTCTGGGGTGTGTGGATCGTGTTTTTTTTATCAAATTGGTTAGATATCCGTCCATTTTAGAACATCTGAAATTTAAAGTGCACCCACACACCCGGGAAAGTATGCTGCCAAGGGCATATATTTTGCACGTAAATCCAATACAAAAGTTCAGAAAATCGACCAAAATATGACGTCATGACCATTGCTTCGAGACAAAATGGCGCGGTACCCCACCCCCCCCCCTAAGTCTACCACTTGTGAGGCAGTACCCACTGCGGACTCTGTCGTTGATGTTTGGTTCTGTGCACACAGAACGTGAAGTCATTGCAGTTTTGCGCTGCGTGTTAAATCAGGGGTTGCCAGTGAGCTTGCCGATCGGGTCCACTTTTAAACTAAAATTTGGTCAGCATAGAACTGGTGGCGCTATACTGATCAGGCGTGATTGTAGCAGACGACACGACGCTGGCCACGCGTCTCTCAGACGACCCAATATGTCAACGGGAGTGCACTATTTTGAATTATTTTTAACAGTCATCGCCCGGTTAACGATGACAATTCTTCTAATTATGATGAATTTGTCAAAATGATAAGATTAACATTCGCGATTACGTGTTATTCACCTTATTCATTACGTATTCAACATTTAGGTTTCGCGTGGCCACCGCCGTCTGTGTAAATCCACAACGCCCTCAAACCTATGCTGACCAAATATTACGTTAAACCTGGTTAAACACTGTTAAACGCGTTCAACGCCGGTCACCGACACATTCCGATGATTAACATAATTTATGTAATTTATGCAAACGGCACCGTTTTCGCTACGTGTGTTAGTATAGGACTTTCCTATCCCAAAATTAATAGTATCCCTGGTTTAATTTGAAAGCATGCATTTAAAAATGATACATTTATGTAATGACACGTCGTATGACGCCCTCTTTGGTATTCCGTTTTGAATCCAAAACGAAAATACGTGCATATTTAAAAAAATAAAGAAATTGTTTATAATTGGTAACAAAATGTGTCAATTCCAAAACATGTTGCAAACTGTTATTTGAAAAAAAAATCAGTGGAAGAATTCAAAAACAATATTAAAATTTACGATTTTTATGCCGTTCATGTGTTTGATATGTTGGGGACAAATATGTATGTATAACTATCAGTTTTTATATACGTACCATTTTTTTCAAATCTATTAAAGAACTTCTTGATTCGTTTTACAAAATTGTCGACATCCGGCCCGTGATCAACTCGTTGTAACACCAACGTCATCTCTATTGGCGATAAAGTACCGTCATTATCCAGGTCGTAAAGAATAAATATATCTGTATGAAAAAATATTGATTTAAAATTTAGTCAGTTTCTATCTACAGGGTGTCCCAAAAGGGTCGATACCTTTTTAAAGCTTTATATCTGCGGTATTCGCAGTGTAAACATAAGTTATTTAGATAGAGAAAACTCTTGTAGAATTATTTTTATACCAAACTTGTTCCCTTTTCTGAGGCCCCTTAATTTACAACACAAGGTGAAATGTTTGGTCACATAACTCGCAATACAAATTGCATGGTTCAACTTGCAGGACATCAGGTGTTTGTAGCTGTAAACACATGCTGTACACTCCTCATATTCTATTCATATAATGTATCATTTAGCCTTTGCACACATCCACCCCTGCACTTATAACATTTTGCGCATTGCATTATTGAAATGCACAAATGCATAATAACTTTGATTGACTTTTTAATAGATCTGAAATTCAAACAATGTAAAAACAAGAGTTATTTTCATTATAGACTCAATAAAGTTCAGAAGAAAAAGAAATCACTATTATCTAGTAGTTTATGACTGGTCGATGACAAAAAATGACAAAATAGGTGAAACAAATTCAAATCTCTCCCCTCGGCGGCAGGGGTAGCACTGGCTCAAAAATGTGAGGAGTCCCATTACATTTTTCAGGACCCTTTAAGGACTGCAAAAACTAAATTTAAGGGGTCCTCCAGAAATATAGGGGGTCCTGAAGTTTGAGCCTTTAAAAATGGTCAAAAAAACGATTTAGAAAAATTAGAGGTCACAAACTAACTTATGATTTGGTTAGGGTTAACTATCTCGGGTGAACTGCAGGGTCGCAAGAAATTGCTTTTGCACTTCAGGATCAGGACTGCACTGTGTGCAGGTATTACAACCAATTATATTACGTAATAAGGACACACATTGATACGTTGCTGTGAGTTGTAACTTGTGACTGATGTTATCCTACGCCTATTCTGGATTTCAAGGAGAGGGTTTTTTGCTTGGTATGTCTTCAGTAACGACAGCAGTCGCGAATGGTCTCCTAATGGGCGTCCTTCATGTCGGTTCAGCGCAGAGATCTGGAAATTACTGCAGCCTTTTTGTTTAAGGAACGCATTATTCCAGTTTGATTTGAATCCCCTCGACGCTGCCTCGGTGCAAGATGTGCACCACATCTTCTGCCCATCGAAATCTAACCATTTAAATTGGTTCTTCCATCTCAGCTTTTATGTTCGTATTTTCTTAGATGGAGCCATTGTTTACCTCAGTCATACTCATGGAGAAAGGTGTACAGCAGCAACGATGCATGTACGAAAATCGATTTAACGGCATGCGTGTTTCGCTGTTATTCAGTCGGTCTTGTACAGAGATCGATGAATTTGCATTTTGCAAACAGTCGCTAACACAGATACGCACACTGGCGTAAGGACGTGTAACTCATATACCTATATCGTGTTCATGTTAATCAGTAGAAGATACTTATAGAATGTTTTGGAAATCGCTTGAAACTTTTGTGGAAGCAATTCGGAAGCGATTTAATGTGTTTTAAAACTTTTGAAAATAGAGGATTGTATTTATCTTTTACGGACATTAATACATTTACATAGTGAAGTTCAATATGTAAACTTACGCGTCCAAAAAGAAAATAAGGGGTCCTAGGACGCGAGGACGCGCAAGAACGCGAGCCCTGCTCGGCGGGCGGGGGGAGGGGGGGGGGGGGGGGGGGGGGGGGTAAGAGGGAGATAGGCGGCGGAGGCAATGTCTTTGAAACTAATGTTTAGGCGTCTGTAAACGGAGGGGGGGGTATATGGACGGCGGACCGATGTAGACGCGTGTGACTTAGAGAGGCATTGTGGGCGGGGCGGACGAATGCGGGCCCACGTGGTGGTAGAGGCAATGTCTTTAAAGTTAATATACAATGTACCTTAATATCACACCACTCCTACCCTCGCCCCAACTCACCCCCATCCCCATCCCGCTCCCACTCCCAGCCCACCCCACAAACACCTACTACCACACCAAACCCGTAACATAGAATGCCATTTGAAGTTTCCTATCAAAATAATTCTACACGTGGCCTCCTATATACAAATTATGTTTCAGATTCATACTGCGAATATTATTTTACTGGGGGTATAGATTTAAAAAGATTTCGAATCTTTTGGGACACCCTGTCCTTACTATTTATTTATCATTCAAACTGACTTACATATCGAAATAGTTATAAAAATAGAACAGAATATATGACTACGTATTTGAAATAATTTGTAATTGAAATGATGCATACAATACCGCGTTTTGTTGTAATTTATTCAGTGTTGTTGAATTTTGAGTGGATAGCGAGTACAGGCGAGTGCGAAGAGTTTACGTAAGGCGACGAACAAACACCCTGTTCTAAGGGCCCGAGCGACCCATTTTTTCTTTTCTTTTTTTTTCTCGGAAAAACATAGACATTTTTTGAAATTTTTGTGTAGAAATCTTTGATTTGATGTTATTGAATGTTTTATTTTTGTTTTGAAATTTTTGATTTTTTAAAAATTATTTTTGACAATTTCGAAAATGGCTGAAAATTCACCAACATTTCCCGAAATGGTACACCAACATTTCCCGAAATGTTTGAAAATATCCCCAGAATACAATAAAATAACCCAAAGTGCAAAGGATTCATACACATTCATGAAATGTAAATTTATAAAAGACTAATGTGTGACACTTGGAGAAAAGAGACAAAATTATACGATCAAGTAGAATAAATAACCCACGTAGATGTTTCTCTTCATATTTTTTAAATGTCATGATAAATAAAGCTGAACAATTTAAAAATAACTTTGATTGTCAGCTTTGTCAAGATTTTGGGACTATTTGAAGTGGACCACCTGGAAGATTAGTTTGAGCTTTTAGCGCAGTGCCTTTTAAGGCATAATGAAATATAAGGCCCCAAAAACCCCATAAGTTTGTCTCAGAAGAAACTTAAAAAGAGACTATGCGAAAGCAGTATCTGTTTTTTTAAATATGAGACGGACTCTGTAAAGCAAGAAAATGAAGCTGATATGATACTTCACAATGTGAAATTATGTGAAGAAGCATATTCCAATAAATCACTAAAATATTACTGATAAAAACTGATACTGCTTTTGATAATGATACCGATACGAAAAGTGATACTAAATCTGATACCGATCCAGGTGCGGATATAGAGGGGAGGCCGACGGCCCCGCCCTCCCCCCCCCCCCCCAAAAAAAAGGGAAGACAAAAGAAAAGGGGGGGGGAGTAAAAAAGAGGGGAAAGAAAGAGAAAAGAGTAAGAAAAGGGGAAAAACGAAAACGAAAAATAAGGGGGGGGGGGCGGTACGACCGACAATGCGGGAGGGGAGGCATGCGAGGGACATAAGAACGTTTGAAGTTGATTGGAAGTTGGTCGGGATATACGCGTAGGTACGTTGATGAGAAATCTGATATTTTGGAGGTTTTAACTATAATAGTAAACTTCTTTTTGGCATAAGCCTATATAAAAAGCCAATATTGATCGGAAATAAAGTGATTGCTTTTCAATAAAATATTGCTCAAAAGTACATACCAAATCGCACCAAATGGGTTCTAAAATTGAAAAAAAAATCCCTGTTCGAGCTTTTAAACAATCTAAGGAAATATCATATGCTCAACTTCTTTCTTGCATTGATAAAAAAATGATTGGAAATGAAGAAGTGGCTTTTCGATAAAAATGTTGGTCAAAATTATACACCAGATCGCACCAAATGAGTTCGAAAATTGAAAAACAAAATTCTGAGGGGGCACATCCTCAGACGCACATCCCCCTCAGACTCCCCCCTGTTCGGGCTTTTAAACCATCTATTAAATCAAGAAAATATCAGTATATGCTTCGTGCATTGATAAAAAACAAATTATTTATTGGAAATGAAGAAGTGGCTTTTCGATAACATTTTGGTCAAAAGTATACACCAGATCGCACCAAATTACGAGGGTCATTCAATAAGTCCCACCTCATAACTTTGCTATTATATAAGCCAGTCGCATGAAATATTCCACAATTGTAGCTTTGAATCTTGGCTACAAATTCATAGTAAATTAGTCTGAGTACTGTTTGTACTTTTCTAGAGATGCTGTGAAAACCAATGGTCCATTTAGTGCGACGGAAACGGATAAAATATAGCCAAATGTCTCCTAAGTGCTATTCATTTGGCCAATTCTAAGAGACATAACGTACCTATAGGTCAATTAAAACCGTTCTAAATAACAGATATCTCTTAAACAGCCTATGAAAAATAAAAGTCACTAATTTTCTTGGAGAAAAATGCCCTCTAATAAGCCAGAACCAGACCATGACAGCCTTTAGTTTTAACCCTACCCCAGAGAACCGCTGCAAAAGTCATATTTGCTTTTCATAAGAAAGAGATCATTTAATATACAGGACTAAATGGAGGCATTACAAGTATATCTAATGGATAATTTTTACCACTGACTACCTGATTGACTATTATGAAGGTAACATATAAGTAAAACTCATAAAATGACTATCATTAGGCATAGCACACATAACATTCAAATTATTGAGACATGTACAAAATTGGATTCAAATGAAAGATTGCAATGAAAGATTTATTTTCCAAAAAGAATTATGACAATCGGTCAATGCATTCTTGTGGTACGGTGTTTTGAGACACTCGGAAAATGGCCGAAAACCTGCCAAAAACAGTAACAATGCCCACAAATATAATTTATCAGGATTTAGAGAGCTCAATTTGTTAATAATGTAACATTCAAAACACCATTTACACATATTTCTTTAATAATTGAATATCTATATACCATGTTAAATTAAAAAAATATGGTAAAATTATATTGCATTATGCTAAAATAACCTAGTGAAATTGGTCATTTTGACCAGTTTTACTGACTGCAATCAAAAAAGTGACTAAGTCCAGCTAATTAATATGCGTAAATGTTATAAATCCAGATGTGAATGGTGTATTGCAATCAAACTTGGTATTATGGCTAACTGTATATAATAATAATAATAAACCATGCTTATTAAGCGCACTCCGTCGCAAGACCCCAGTGCGCTGAACAAAAAAGTACAAAATATGAACAAAGATACAAAACATTATAAAGTCATTTGCTGAAAGAGGTGAGTCTTGAGCGAGCTCTTGAATTGCTGCAGTGATGTGGCATTTCTAACATGAGATGGGAGCCGGTTCCAAAGTTCAGGAGATGCATGAGAGAATGATCTTTGGCCGTAGGTGACAGTGTTAGTTTTCCTCCGTTGTAAGATGACAGATGCATTTGACCTAAGAGTACGTGTGGGTTCCTTGATGGAAATAAGGTCGCATAAGTACTTTGGAGCCTGGTTATTTAGTGCTTTGTATGTCAAAAGCATAAGTTTAAAAACAATACGGCTCTCCACAGACAACCAGTGAAGATCTTTTAACACTGGGCTTATATGTACACGCTTCTTTGTCAAGGTTACCAACCGGGCAGCGGCATTTTGGATGCGCTGTAATTTGCTTAATTGAGAAGCTGGAAGTCCATATAATATACTGTATAATATACCCAATCTTTTAAACTATAATTTAGTTTCATAAGCTCATTAAATATGCAAATTAGCTAATTATCTATTCAAGTCATTGATATGCAAATGAGCAATGTCCGACAATTTTTTTCCCATCATAAGAGTGATCGGTAATAGATATTTAACATGTATACCCAATTTGATTGACAAATATTGATGGATTTAGAAATTAAACAAACTTTTCCATTTCTTAAATACCCATATTTAAATTCTCAGTCTTTTCCTCACACGAGGCACTCAAAGGATGCAAAAACTGAGCATATCACTAAATTGATTGAAGTGTTTAGTACAATATCTCAGGTTAGGTTTATTTAAATCGGCCCAATATATTCAAGTTCAGAGCCAATTTCAAAAATTGGTAAAAACTGTCATAACTAAAAAACCTGATGATAAGTATTTATACCTGGATCAAGGTTATATAGTCCAAGGTCATGACTACCATATATGGCAAGCTCACTGCCCTACAGGGAGTGCCTTATGTGAGGATAATTAATTTTATATAGGGATGTTTCTCAAAGTGGAGCTGCATACATTATATGAAAAGATTGTTTTGCATAAGGGCTTACAGACCACTCCTACATGTTACTCATTTTGCGTGATTAATTAATCCAAATATTGTATGGCTGTCTTCATGACTTGGATTAGTGCATCCTTGAACGCCAATTGAGGCAACAATACAAATCACATTCCACATCGTGAATAGCCATCCATTCAATAATGCAAAATGAGTAACAGGTAGAAGTGGATGTAGGCCTTTATGCAACACAGCTCTTCATATGTTGTTGTTCATTGGTGTAATGCTCCCAGTGGCAGATCTGTGTGTGTGCATTGTGCTATGCCTACTATCATGTTAAGATTTAACATTCGAGGCATCACTGTGGCTTGACTTGTAACAACGAACATTTGACTGAATAGCAGTATTCCAGTATGCTAAAGGCGTAGCAATACATTCGAGTTGTTATTATACTATTTTCAAGCCTACAAAGGTTATTATTGCCAACCATCGAATCTATGTACGTGATAATACAGTATTATATTCAGAAATAATCCATTGTTTTCTGTTTTCAGTATTTAAATCGGACTGTTATATCTAATCATACAATACGGAGAGAAAACCTAAAACACATATTTATCGTTAGTGTAATTTCCGTGTCCGTTGTCCAAAATCTCACACTGGTTTTGATTGCATCATAACAAAAGTAAAACAGATATCAGTTATCATTTACAATATTCATGTGTAGCTATGATTCAGAGCTATAATCATGACAAATGTCATGAGGCTGACATTCATATTTATAGCGATGTTATGAGTGAGGAGGTAGAACTTATTGAATGACCCTCGTAGTTCGACAATTGAAAAATGTTCTACTTCGGAGCGAGCACATCCTACCTCAGACTCGACACCCCCTGTCCGAGCATAGCTCGGAGGGTGGTGCTGCGCACCGCTTAGATGGTACCAGCCCAATTTCAGTTTGTTAGCCGCCCCCCTTAAAACTTGGCTGGAAGATGACTTAACTGACACTGACACTGATTGTTGATACCGATACTGATACCGATACCAATACCGATACCAATACTGATACCGATACTGATACCGATACCAATACCGATACCAATACCGATACCAATACTGATACTGATACCGATACCAATACCGATACCAATACTGATACCGATACCGATACTGATACCGATACTGATACTGATACCGACATTGACACTGAAAATATCACGAGCTACTTACCTTTATTTTGTTTTTCCTCTAAGGTTCTGTCGATGCTCAGACTCACACTTAAATGATCATTGTTGCTATTATTAGCGTACGCTACCTGGACTATCACTATATACACTGCAGATAGCATGTAACAGAAGATGCGTGAAATATCCATTTCTACATGTTTCCTTTCAGGTAATCGCATCGTGTAAATGACACAGGATCGTGGGATACAATGATATAAATACTGAACCCCACCTACACACGAATAATTCATGGTGCGGTTTATCATCATGAGACTAATTATCATGTATTATGGTAGAAAAGGATATGAAAAAATGGATTACTCACTCACTTTCAATAAATTAAATTGAAATCATACAAAAATGGCATACCCGCTTTTCCAGAAGCAAGTTAATTAACATAAACGACTTCCGTATTAATATTAGAGACCCGAGGCAATCATATATTACGGAAAAGCATCAAAGTGCCATCCACTTGACAACATAGCGAGAAAGTATAGCTTGACGAGACGACATAAGATCAGTATTATGTCGACATGGACAGATGCATTTTCCTACCATGTCGACTTAATTACTTTATTAAGTCGTCTTGGTGAGATATGCTATCTTGCCAAGTCGACTTCACAAAAAGTTGATGTCGTCATGGCGAGATATATCATCTTGCCAAGGCGACTTCACAAATATTCTATGTCGTCATGGCAAGATATATTATCTCGCCAAGTCGACTTCATAAAAAGTAAATATCCCCATTTTTCATATTGCGAGATAAATTATCTTGCAAAGTCGATTGCACATTAACAAAATAAAAGGTTTTCGCTTAAAATATCCAGTGATCTAACCCGAATAAACCCATACGGTCTTCCACTGACATGACCTTAATCTTCGGCACAGGGAGTATTGATTTCAAATAGGGTTACCTGTGCGCTGCATGGGCGACTCCATTTGATGAGCTTTGATGTAATAATCAAAGAATATAAATATAAAAATCGTGAAGATTTAGATATAAACCCACAAACATAGGTCCACTTGGCAAAATAACTGATCTCATCATGTCGACATCCACTTGTTTCAAAGTCGTCATAAACCAATAGGATGTCAACATGGCGAGATAAATTATCTGGTCATTTGGTTATATAGCATGGCACTTAGAAAGCTCCGTAGAATGCTTCCGTAGCTTAGAGTTAGGCGTGGTAGATAATCGACTCTTTGTGAAGTCGACTTGGCAAGATAATATATCTCACCATGACGACATCGATTTTTTGTGAAGTCGAATTGGCAAGTTAACCTATCTCGCCATGACGACATTTACTTTTTGTGAAGTCAACTTGTCAAGATAGTATATCTCCCCATGTCGACTTAAATGTTTTTTGTGTTGACATGGTAAGAAAATGTATCTAACCATGTCGATATAATACTGATATTATGTCTACTTGTGAAGATTATTGTCGTCAAGAAGGACGGCACTTATATTAGATGCTTCCGTAGTACATAAAGTTTACCTGGATGAATTGAAGGAAAACGCATATTAGGAGGGCATTCAATAAATACCTGCAACCATTGAAAATCTCTGAACCGTGACACATGTCAGTAAAATAAACTTATGATACTTAAACTATAAGTCTTACTCGTTTCTCATAGAAAATTTCGAACTGCATCATTTGTTATTCAAATGGCCACTGCTTCATCAATTTTGGGGTAATGCTATTGTGACAAATGAGGTGTCAACAGCGCAAGAAAAAATCCCGGTTTTTTTTCCCATATTTCGAATTTATTACGGGTCTTAGGAATTAAACACAGGGGTCCGTATGCACAAAAGAGTTAGACTGGGTCTAAGTGGATTTTAGTTTTTGTGAAAGCACACCTTTAATTACATTTCCTTTTCAAATAAGCTAACAAATTATAAAGATTCGGATGCAAAGTTCAAAAAAAGCACAAAATATTTCATGAAAATGCAGAGGAAAACAGATTTTGAGGCATGAATAAATTTCACTTAGACCAGGTCTAACTTTAGACCTGGTCTAACTCTTTTGTGCATATGGACCAGGGTGTCTCGAAAAAAGTTGTTACTATATTTTTGTGCAGTGTTTATATGCGTTCTAATACGCGATGAAAAGATCAAATATTTTAATCACTCATTTTAATAGAAAAGCGTTCCATAGTTAACAGTGTTAATATTGGATATTGACGCTTGATTTATAATGCTGATTCTTGTCACTTTTCAGTGCCCAGAGACCATGATGTTTATAATACTGAAACTACATGATAAAACAGACCCACATGTTTGAATTTTTCCGTGAGAAAGGAGTAAGGCTTACAGTTTAAGTATCATAATTTTATTTTATTGACACATGTCACGGTTCAGAGATTTTCAATGGTTGCAGGCATTTATTGAATACCCCTCGTATGAATGCTCCTTTCGACCAGCTTACGCTTCAAATCACACCGATTTTGAAGAAGGATGTCCTGCCCAACCGTTTGTATCAATAATAACGTTCATCGTCAGTGGTGCTCTAATGCTTGCATCTGAGTGTACGCATTATGGGAGCACTGTACCAAATCAATGCGCAATTCGTGTAATCTAGTGTAATAGTTCCGGAAAAGCACGAAGACTAGGCTTGTAAATGTGAGGTTTTCGGGCAATTTGTTTCTCCGGGGATGGTATGTTTGTATTTAAATGAACGAATGGGACCTACCCGTTGCACCTACAATGATAAAATACGATATTTTTTAATTTATCGACCTAAATAGTGCCCAGGGCGTACACTCTCAGAAAAAAGGTGCGACTTACAGCTTGTCCTCTATTTAGAACCCTCGAGGGTTCCCCCTGAGAACCATTTTTAATGGTTCTTCTTGGGGGTTCTTAAAAGAACCTTAAATGGTTCTTCAGATTTGTCCTCTATTTAGAACCCTCATGGTTCCTTGAGGAACCATTCATGTAGGGTTCTTCAAAGAGCCCCCAAGAAAGGGTTCTAAATAGAACCTTAAATGGTTCTTCAGATTTGTCCTCTATTTAGAACCCTCATGGTTCTATCAAGAACCCTCTGAAAGGGTTCTTGACAGAATGTAAAAAGGTTCTTCAGTTTTGGCATGTATGCCGAACCCTTAAGGTTCTATTAAATGATGAACATACTGACTGTAAATCTGACTAGATAATATTTACAAAATACAGAATCAATGGTGTTAAATTAATAAAAGTCAAAGTCATTGATTATACTTGGTTATAATCATATCAATAAAGAAATAAAGAAGAAAGTAAATATTTGTAATTTTTTACACAGTACCGTTTATTAACAGGGTTACAAAACAATTATTACATTGCGAACTCATTTATTAAGATGTACGTATGCAAATTTCAGCATTTGCGATAATCTACCAAGAACCCCATTTTCCCCAAATAAGGGTTCTTTCTGGAACCATCTCACTACATAGAACCTTTTTGCGGTGTTAAAGAACCCCTAACAAACCCTTTTAGAACCTTTAAAGGTTCTTTAGAGAAACATGGTTCTGCCAAGAACCATTCGCCATTTCAAGAACCCCCGCTAGAACCCTTTTTTCTGTAAGCACCTGCCTAAATGGTGAACAGGCATGTCAGAAAACGTGAAAAAGTGAGGGCGCTGTGTGCAGGTCCGTAGCGGAAAATTTAGGTTAATAACCCCCCCATGAAACAAGGCTTAAATTAAAGTTGAGATGTTGCTGAAAATGGTCATAGGTGACAAGTATGCAATAAATGTAACCGGAGGGTAGAAAAGGTGTCTTGAAATATGGCACTTTTACACGTATTTCAATGAGAAAGATATTTGGTGTGGTGCTCCCTTATACCAACCGGAACGGTGTTGTATAACAATGGCATTGAGCAGCCGTCATGAGGTATTCGGTAAGAAAATTAAATTTCCCGCTCCATGTGCTCTGATAAATCATATTAATGTCAAAATGGACTATTAAAAGTCCAATTTTCTTTTATTCCCAGTTAATGTCAGAAATTAAGGTTATGTTGAACATCAACTATATAAAAATTAAAAATTTGAGCTAGAAAGAAAGGAAAAAGGAAAAAAAAAGAAGCCAGCCTGGAAGTGTTGACTGAATCAAGTCATTAAAAATCTATCGTCTTGCAGAAAAAGGTTAGACTGGGTCCCGATGTCCCTCTATGTGGCCACCATCGCAGTGCAGTGTGTACATTATGAAGACGGGACGGATTCAGCCTATAAATTCTTCCGCGTTTGGCGTATGCTCGGGTGTATGGATTTGGCAAAAGTGGACCTTTAATGGAAAGTTCTTAAATTTAAAAGTGTATTTAAATGAATTTGAGTTTCTTGAGATATTACTATTTAAAAGAAAGTAGAGATAATTTTGATGGTTTCCATTTAAAATATGAAAGTAAAGGTGTCAAAATGAAACTAAATTTCCATCACAAATATCTTATGACGAATAAATATGATAAAGAGATCAAGTGTCAATGTCTGTGAGAGATTAAAAACCAGTGACTACATTGGGATTAGTTTTACTTGAGTGAATCCATTGACAAAACAATTGAGACGGTTTATTTGAAAGGAAGTCAAAATAGTCAGACTACCCACACAGTTCATTGGCTATAATGAGGTTGATTAATTATTCATGAGCTATTTCCAATGGTAAATTTGTATGGGGATTTGAAGAAGACACATGTTTTATACAATTCCATGGAATTGAATAAGCAGATGTTGTAGGAAACATGAATTTATTAATGAGAAGAGATTCAGCAACACCTTTGTAGTAACTCGTAGTGAAATATTACCCTCCAAATTTAATATTTAGGATGATTTTTGGGTTGTTAGTGTAATAAGGCAATGAGGTAAAACACTGTTCTGAACCATATTCGTATTCAATGAAATACACCAATTAATTTTAATTTCAAAGTGTAACTACTAAATTCAGTACAATGGCTTGGATTTTCATAACTATACTGGACTAAGCCTACTCGCTTGACAATTTACGCAGAGTAATTAACCACACATGACAATAGTATTTGAAGAGCTCTATTCCAAAAGAGATCAACTCCCCTTTTTGTCGAAATTGAGTTAAGGTGCAGAACATGAAAGAGAGTTACGAAATACATCTTTTAAACTTTGTTCTACATCTTTAGCATCTTCGGGTCAAAAGTTATGGCCCACGGTAATTTCCGGCAATGTCCGGTAATTTCCGGAAGTTTCCGGAAATGTAAGCTAAAATGGTAGAAATATGGTTCTTTTATCATGGTAAAACATTGATAGGAATGTCCTTAATGAAATGCAATGAAGAAAACGTTAAATGTATGGGATAATTGTTTTTAAAATTGCACACAAACAGAAGCGTTGTTATTTCAAAAAATGAGCCAAATTGTCCAAATTTTCAGTTCTTTCAAGAAAAACCAAAATGTCATAATTTAAAAAGTTGAAGAGGTATTTGAATGCGGTTTTCTATTTTCAATGTGATTTGATAATGTCTTTCAGGTGTACCTTAATTAAAAATAACGATTGTTTGGTAAAGCTGTTTTAAAAAATTGGTCGAAACATTTATGTTCCAAAAGGGATCAACTCCACTAGTTTCCGAAAATAAAGAATGACATAGGAAATACAGTGAAAATCAAGAAATGAAATCAAACATGTTTTTAAGCTTACACGTATGGTATCTTTCATATGGCAGAAAATTAGTGCAACATCCTTAATTTAAAAAAACGTTGCTTTTCTTCTATTTCACTCTTTTGCTAAAGATCCTCGCAATCCTTTTCATAACCACCATGACGTCAGTAACCGAACGCAGCCGAATTACCTTACATTTCACATAAAATCTGGATGCATTGAAAGATTCTAACAAGAAAGGTGTCATTTTGAAGCTTTTGAAAACCTTAATTCTCATTATAAAGACATATTAAAGCCCCCTTTCGATGTGGTCACATTTTCATTGATGACCGTGACAAAGATTAGGCATTTTAGGACGCTTGCACGACCTGGAAATAGAAGGTCATAAGTTAAAATCATCTTCAAGATGGCATGCTGTGAGGGGTATAATAATAAACATTTAAACTGATAATAATGATTCCAGTGTTTTGTAATGTAGGCCTATTCATCCATGCATGTCTTCTTCTGAAATGATTTGAACTAATTACCTTCCGTGCACACTCCCTATACGTATCGACATTGATGATATTAATAATTAACCATAATCCCGGGCCCATAAGATTTCAATATCATGAGGTTTTCTGAATTATTTTACCGAAATACAATGACTTACGAAGAGCACACGAAATCTTCAAAAAGACGTATACAGGGATATTAATAATTATGGGATAAGAAACTCCAGATCTGTGCCTGTAATCAAATTGGTTCATGTACACAGCGCCCCCTTTAACAGTTGCGACATGCCGCATAAGGCAAGCAGTGGTTGGCTTCGACCATGTTATAGCGCCAACTAGACCAGTTGCGACAAACTATTAAGGTCAAGAGAATCGGGGTTTTATCTACCGTGTTACCTACGCCTGACGTATATTTCAACTGGATTTAGGGAGGGCGCTATTACAATGTAATGATGTCGCAGACGATGGCGGTCACGAAAAATCATTGTGGCAGACAACGGTGGACACGAACGGCCGTTAATTTTGAATTTCCGTTGGTTTCAATGTAACAATGGATTTTGATTATATGACCCCATAAAATTTATCACACGTTGGAACTAAATTATTTCATCCTAAAACCACTGTGGGTGGCTAACCATCCGCAGTGTCTGTATCATTTTTTAAATTTAAACCGTTGTTAAGCGTTCGTCCCATTTACTTGATCACGTAACCTCGTTCGCATATTTTAACCTGAATATTCGTGAATACGCCCGTGTCCAGCGTTGTCTGCATCAGTGTGGCAAGACCCCTGGTCACGTGCTGGTATCTTAAGAACACACCGGCAACGCGAAAAACCCCCGTCGGGATCCGCCGTCGCCGTGCTTCTTGAAAAGCCGTACATTTCTCTTATATTTAAATTGCAATATATTCAAAGGGCACATTTCAGAGGGGGAAAAGGGCATTTGTATAGTATAAATTAAATCTCGAATGTTTAACTGATAAAACAACGTCATTTGTTACAAAAATAAAGACAAAAGAAAAAGTGAACCAGTGAGATTCAAACTCACGCGCAAAAAATATTCTTTACTAATGCAATCCAACGCATACATGCCTTAGACCACTCAGCCACCGAGGAAGTTAACATTTTTGGTGGCGAAGAATTAACAAATACCCGCCATGTTCAAGAACATTTAACTTGCAAAATGAAAAGAAAGGACACTTAGAGTGGAGTTGGTTATCCAACTCCATTGGTTTTGGGATTATTAATTTAGTTGCCTAGGAATGTGATATTTAGAATTTTTCAATGGGTATTATTCGCGATTACGTGTTATACCAATACGAATTGCAAATGTAGGCAAATCGTGACCGCAATCGTCTGTGATGTCGGGAGTGCTCGGACAGACACGACATTCTAAAGGACTTCATACAATACACACATGAGATTGACCGCATGACTCAATGCAGTCCACCTGCATTTTGAGGTATTTTCCTACGGTAAAAACAATGTCACCGAGATAAATTAATAACCTGCATGTTTTCTTTAAACATTGCTTCATCTTGAGTATTCTCATGAATACCATTATCGCGATATGAATTCAAATATTCATAAACACAACCCACGAAGGAGTTTGGGTACAGTTTTATACCAACAAAACCGGTTCAAATCGAGGGACGGGGAAATAAGCACATCCATAAAGTTCGCTTTGATATACAACGACAATAGCGCTATAACACAGTATCACACGAGGGCGGCGCGGCGCTAGCCGGAGTGAGATACGGTATAAAAGCATATTTCATATACGAGGGGCGGTCAGTAAATAATGAAAGTGATCATGGTATGGGATGCATGAGTGATTCTATTGAGGCGATAATGTGACCAATACAAAGTATGAACCTTTGTCTTTCAAACAATACACTTTTGGATTGTTAGATACCTTTGGTTATGTAACGTCATTAACATAAACACAATAGGTTTCAGACACTGACTGAAATCTATCAATTATTTGGCTGGATTTGTAATATGTTGAATATGGGTTGATTGATACATTTGCGTATATCTCGGCAATGCAAGCATAAAAACAGATAACACTTGGCACATGGTTAGAATACACACTTATCTCTGTTTGACACTCTTTTTTAGATCTGAATGTCTTAATACGAACAAGAAGGGACCATCTCAAATACGCTTTTATTTAGCAAAATCCGCAATAATATACCTTAGAAAACAACAAAGGATAAAGAACAATGGAGGGATTATAATTTAATAAATTGTTGTGGGATGTAAAGCAATAATAGTGGGGATTTCAAAAGGAGCTGTTCATGAAATTTCCTCAAACCATTGAAATTATATGACGATTACTTACACAATGCATATCTAGTAGCTCTAAAGATAACAGTAATAAGAGAGGTTGTGGCAGCCATCTTTGATTGATACATTCCTGATTATCTTCATTTTGATTATCACAATATGTTTACACATTGATTTAAGCATGTTTCATTATTTCTGATTAGAATTTGAAGGCACAGTAAGCTTTTATTTGGTAAATTTCATGATTTTAGCCATTTTGGGCCCGTTTCAAAATTATCTGCCGTCTGCGCATACGCATTTTGTCTGCAGGTTTCATGCGAATAAGTTCTGATAATTAGTTAACTATCATATGGAATCTTCCAAACTGGTTAATTGCTTGAATTTTTCCTAAATTGTTTGATTTTCCGCAATATAAGTGATTCACTGACTGCGCATTTTTTAATGAAAATTAGCTATTTGAAATACTGATATTTGTAAACCTTTTATTCAATTGCTTCTCCTTACTTTTCCCTCTTATACTACACATTCCAAATTACACAGGGATTAAAGTTATTGTCTTTTGTATCATATTTATGCGAAAAAAAATCGGGATTTACCTGCTTCTGATGTCATGTTATGCAATCTTCTTACCACGTGTTTCATAAAAACAATTCAAATTTCCCGTCAAATAATAATAATAATAATAATACAACGACTCTTGTATAGCGCTTTACACCGAAGTCCCATAGCGCTTACAAATAACAAAAACAAAAAACAAAAACAGAGCAAAACATATGAAAGACACAATATATCAGGAAACTAAAGATACAAAATAAAATTAAATGTTACAAAATGCCATTTCAAAGAGATATGTTTTCAGAGATGATTTGAATTGATTAAGAGTCTGAGAGTTCTTAATATGAAATGGTAATTTGTTCCAGAGTTCACAAGATGCATGGCTAAAACTACGATGACCATATGAAGTTGTACTAACCAATGGTGGAACAAGATTTTGTTTTGAAGATGAGCGGAGGTTGCGAACAGGCTTGTATTCCTGAATCAAGTCAGTGAGATATTCTGGAGCAAGTCCATGAAGACATTTATAAGTCAAGAGAAGTATTTTGTACATGATGCGAAACTTAACAGGCAACCAATGAAGATCACGAAGCACAGGAGTGATATGTTCTGAGAAGCGAGTACGTGAGACAAGTCTTGCAGCAGAATTTTGAATACGTTGTAGCTTAGAAATATGGGAGTCTGGAAGTCCGTATAAAAGGCTGTTGCACATATCAAGATGACAAGTGATGAATGCATGAACTAAAGTCTCAGTCAATTTTTCATCAAGACAATTTCGGATGCGGCCAATTTTGTAGAGAGCAAAAGAGGCTGAACGGCATTTATTATTTATGTAGACATTCATGCTGAGATCATTAGCTACAATAACACCAAGATTACGGGCAGATATAACAGGTTGAATAGGAACATTGTTAATGTCAACAGACGGAAGAGGAGAATTTTTTCTAAACTTAGATGTGATGTGAAGAACTTCAGTTTTGTCTTCGTTTAGTTTCAAATGATTAGCTGTAGACCACGCTTTGATGTCAACAATACATTGTTCCAATTTTGGAATGAGAGTGGCACGTTCACTAGGTTTCAAAATAAGATAAACTTGGGTGTCGTCGGCATATATCATTCTGGGAAAACCATGCGATGCTATAATGTCCTCTAGTGGAGATGTGTACATCGTAAATGATAACGGACCGATGACGGATCCCTGCGGCACTCCTTCCAGTGGGATATGAGGATTTGAAACAGAGTCGTTGATAACAATGGATTGGGAACGATTTGTAAAATACGAAGCAAACCAATTTAAAGCTGAGGAAGTTATTCCATATCTTGTATTGAGCCGGTCAAGAAAAATAGTGTGATTTATAGTGTCAAAAGCAGCTGAGTAGTCAAGTAATATCAAGACTGCTTCATCACCTTTATCTACAGCAAGATAACTGATTTAGCAGTGTCCCAAGTGTACTTACTTTGAGACAATGCTATGACGTCATAGTTCACACTTAAAAATCCAAAACTGTATTGTTTGAAAGACAAAGGTTCATACTTTGTATTGATCACATTATCCCCTCAATAGAATCACTCATGCATCCCATACCATGATCACTTTCATTATTTACTGACCGCCCCTCGTAAGTGCATGACATACATTGTAGATTCCACTCGCGGGCCTGCTCAGAGCTATCGATTTGTTATGGTTTAATATCCATGAATACCGTGGAATTGTCTTTTTTGTAGAGGTATAGGTCCACTATGACTAGTCTACCCAGGGTCAGGCCTATGACTCTCATATCTGCCTGGTGGTTCAGTATAGCGCACTCTATAAAACCTTCACCCGGCAGTTACAGCGTAAGCTGTCAATCATTCGTTGTAAATGAATTTTCAGTCATGACTATTCATGACCTCACACCATGTGATCGTCGCGATCCGGCGTCCTTCCTAACTGATCTGATTACAATATTCATGAAATGCAAATAACGCCACGCCCCTCCTCTGTCACTGTCAGACGAAGCCATCCACAATTTAAAATTCGTAATTTGTTCTACGTAAATTAATTTCAAATAACCAATTCTGAATGTTTCGTGTCATATAAGAACTAAATTCTGCCATCATCAAAGCAAATCAGTTTACTCTAAATCACAATCAGCTTGTTTTTTACCATTGATGTACTATTTTTGTGCCACAAGTCATGTTTTGAGCCGATAAAATCAACCACGTCTTAGGTCGTCTGGTTTGCTACGACCATGATAGTGCGCCCCCTACAAAACCTTCACCCGTGAATTTGGTTTTAGTAGGCGAAATTTTGTGTGAGGAGTGTCCTCTCCCCTCCCTGCCAGGGTGAACCAACTCAATAACCCCTTCATTTGGTGAGTGGTGACAGATGTAACAGGGTTAAGATGGAGAAATCTCAACCATGAGATATTCAAAAGGATCTGGCTAGTAAGAGTGGACGTGGCTTTAGGTACCTATTGTATAGGTCCACTTTGACGGGTAAATAGCTTCACCTGTTCATTTTGTGACAATATTGTAGAGGCCTAGGTCTACCATCGCTAGTCTATCCAGGGTGAACTAGCTCAAAAAAACCTTGGTGACAGATGTAACAGAATTAAGATGGAGAAATCTCAACCTTGAGATATTCTAAACGGATTTGGCTGGTAAGAGTGGACGTGGCATTACCCACTTAAGATGTATGATTTTTTTACTACTTAAAGGTATAGACCCACTTTGACGGGTGAACTAGCTTACAATGGTTCATTTCAAAGGATCTGGCTGGTAAGAGTGGACCAGGAGTGGACGCGGCTTTAGGTTTCTTAGTAATACTTAAAGGCATAGGTCCATTTTGACTAGTTCACCATGGGTGAACTAGCTTACACCTGTTCATTTGGTGACAGATGAAATAGAGTTCAGATGGAGAAATCTCAACCTTGAAATATTCCCAATGGATCTGGCTGGTAAGAGTGAAGCTAAGGGTTTGAGTTCTAGACAAAATTTGGTCAACAAAAAAAGAAAAGAAACAAATCTCATCAATTTCTGATATCCACCGACACAAATCCAGTAAAATAAAGAGAGGCATCGACATGAGAAATATTTCAACAATGGCGAGGTCGTTTCAGAATAAATGTCATGTACAAATCACTGCAATTTATAAATATGTATCTCGGGTACTTGCCATTTACGATCGATTTCATTATTCTTTCACACTTGACTTACTGAATTATCCATAATCTGTGATACTAGTAAGTGACTTGGGCACTTGTTTATTCCTCAACTGCTCAAGTTGTTTATATATTTATCCAAAAACATGTTATATGAGACAGTATCAGTTAATGGCATGATGCGCCACTTCAAGTCACTTTCAATGTTTGTAGTTTCAACAGGATGTCAGTCTAAATACACAGGCAGCAAAAGGTATTTGCGCAGGGGTTCCTAGAAAACCCAAATACCTATTAGTATCTGTACTATGAAATCAGTACTATGAATAAACATTCAATATATTCACGGACACCAATGTGGTTTTTGTGCATTGTACAGGCGCGGGAAGGGGGGGGGGGGGGGGGCAGAGTCCCCAGAAAAAAGATAGAGGAGAGGGGAGAGAGCCCCCCACCCCCCTCCCCCGCTCTCAAGATTCTCACTCGGCGGAAATTAGCTTGGCACCAGGGCGCGCGGAGAAAAAATGCCACGACCAATGATATGAGGAACAACATATTGAAAAATCCAAAATGGCTATGGCTACCATACAGGGGGTCAAAATTCAAATTGCTTCAATTAAGCTGACAAGCATACCGGATTGTTCGTCCGATGTTTGGTTACCGAGGTATTGAGCAAAACGTGATAAGGTCGTTGACCTTTGAATTTGGGGGTCACAATTTGGCCCCAAATGCGAAGGTCAACGGCTTTTTCAAGTTTTGATCCATAGATGGGGCAAATTAAACACTTTTAGAATCCGTGTGTGCTCAGACGAACAATCTGATATGCTTGTCAGCTTACGTTGAAGCAATTTGACCCCCTGTATAATATAACGGCCATTTTTGGATTTTGGCTCTAAATTTGTTAGCACACACGGGATTATTGGGGACTTTCGATATGTTGTTCCTCATATCATAGGGGAACTATCCTGAAACAATCTGCTTGGTACTTTTTTTTCGGGATAAGAACACTAAATTTCCGAAACTAAAATACGCGTATAGGGGATGTCTGGGAAATATCTGGTCGCGCATATTTGACTTCCCATATTTTTAGTGTGAGAATAATATGTTAAGACGGCAGGGGGGATTTTTTTCGACTGGGAGTAGGCTATTACAAAACTACGTGCACTTTAGTTTGTGAATAGGGCATGGGACGGGTCTATTGTAAAACTAAAATGTTTCTTAAAGGGGGATGTTCCAATAATTCTAGCTTTTTTGCACATCAACACATTTTTAAAACATAAGAAGCCCCATTATTTTACACATTATTTCTGTAAAATGTTTGGCGCAAGATAACATCTTCAATTTATACGCTATAGTTCAAAATGCAGTGGAGTACTGCCAAAGGTGGTTAACCGCCCGGCCAGTTTGTGTACTACTACTACTCAGTGGGAAAATGTCATGACAACATAATTATGTTATGCAACTCACACTTTGGTTTACAACTATTTTAATAGGATGAAACTTCATGTAGAATAGAAAAGTTGAAAATCAGCAATCAGAATACCTACCTTTAATTGTTTTGCCTGTAAAAGACCCATTTTTTTTGCGTGAAAATAACACAAATTTACAGCAATTTATGATTTGAGAAATTTCATAATACACATGTGAAACATTTTATAACTGATACATAGGCCTATATGAAATCCAGTGTAATTTGCGGCATGTCGGCATTTGGCTATTCCTTTTGAGAACCATCCACCCTCTTTGGAATACATATCCTTAATCTTTCACACAGGGACTGTTGATTTCAAATGAAGTCACCCATACATAGATGGGGTGTATGGATTTCAAATAAAATAGCCCATTAATTCTATAGGGGTGCATTATTGAAATCAAAACAGATAAAGGCATGATGAGAAACACCCTGTGTGCAGCAATACGGAAATGGTCCGGATTTTCGGGAAGTAAGTATTACCTAGATCAACACTACTCAGCATCGTGTAGGCCTACATCGCAACCTTGTGTTGTTGCTAACAACATCCGGAATAGAGATTGAGAGAGAGAGGAACCTGGCATATATTATCCACATTAAAAGGCCTAACCAACCCGGGCCTAACCCATTACGCTGCTATTGGTGGGTAAGGTAAACTCACAACATTGTTTTTCAACTCATTGGCAAGTTTGTATGATTAATAATTATGACGACATTTTGTATGAAATCAATGTGATACCAATATCGACTGGAGAGGATCAGGAAGCTGTGCTTATTGGAACCATTTCACATTCGCCTGGATAGTTGAACAGACTAAGGATTTCAAGGAAGATACTGATTAGAGAGACGTTTTGTTTCGAAATTAGCAATTGTTGAAGGCATAATGGTGGTTTTAAAACTGTTTCTCAACATAACGTCGTTGCAGACGATTTTGTGGCTCTTCAGATTTGTGTTATCTTGCAGTGGATTATCACCGCCATTGTGTAATTTTCTCCCGACAAACCCTCAAATAGGCGATACAATCACGTTGAACTGCACGTCGCCTGCTAACGATACAGCGGTTGATTTCGATTGGTATCATGACGGTGATATAATCTCCGATGACTTTGGTGGAATTGAGAGAGTCAAGTTATCACAGAGAGATATCGGGGTATTATTTACCTGTACGGCTAGTGCGGATAACGAGGAGGCAAACTGCGATGTCCAACCTCTGCAACCCCCGGATGATCCAGATTCCCACGACGATCCGATCAAGTACATTTTCATAGGTATTTTCGCTCTCGGAGGTTTGTTGATAGTCTGCTTAATTTTAGCATGTATCGTGTGGCTGGCAAGACGAACTCGACCTACGCGATCTTACTCACTGACAGAGCGTCCGCGATCTAACAGTTTTGACGACTTCGATGCCGAAGCTGCTGTTGATAATCGTCCTGCTGCGCCCCTACCAAAAGCTAAACAATCGTCGGTAAAGTCGAATTCACCGAACGGAAACGCCCCAACGGATATACCAAAGTCCTTCATGGAACCCCCACCACCAGCACCCCAATCTGCGGATTCGATATACATGAACACAGCTAGGCTAGCACAAGAAGGTTCTTCGACGCTCCCCGTAGCTTCGTCATCAAAAGGGGCCGCGGGACACATATACCTAGTACCTAAATCAACACCGGTCAGTTCGGAAGACGATTTGACCAAAAATGATGATTCAAAACTTTACGCGAATATGCCCATTGGATCCCCACGTGCCTCGTCAACGCTACCACATTTCAAGTATTGATTCATTTAAGGCAAATTTGTTTACCCAGACACCTACAAATACTGCTGAGCAGTAACAAATATTATTACATTTCAGGAGATGCCTTGCAGAAACATGTCAACTAACATAAAACTCTCCACATGCGGTGCTACTATCTCTTGGTAGTCTTTTGTCTGTCATATTGACTATGTGACTAACACCATGTTCTGAAGGCTTTGTCGACATTGAGTGGATCCACAAAGTTCTCATTGCCCGCCCTATCATTGCCCGTTCTGATGATCTTAGACTTGATTCAGTATCTCCAAATAGCATGATTTTTGTCTATAATGCTTGCACCAATGACCAGCTAACCGCAGCCATCGTAAATTAATATGTTTATACATCGAGAAGAAAAAAAAGCCGTAACCTTTAAAAATCCGCCGATCGCCTAATATAGAATTTCGACGAATCTTCATCTTGATATCTCGTTTAATATCAAAGACGGTTAATCGTCCCAGATTCGTCAGCGAGTCATGGAAAAGGATGTTATTTCAATTTGCGAGAATGCGCACGTTTCAATGTACGCATAAACATGCAGGGATCTGAATCGCATAACAGGCTTCTCACCGGAGCTTCTCATAACTATCCGTTGTTCTGCATTGCATCGGGCAATTGATATTTACCAACGTCGTCAAATTAATAGAGGCCATCCGCGAGTCAGCCATATATGCGGGAACTAAAGTCTGTTTCCAAATTTAAAAGACCAACACTACAGATATATATGCGACCAACACACGTGTTGACTGATACTCGTTTAAATAACCCGCCACTGAGGTAATTGTTTGAACAGTAAGGTCGTACATTGCATGGATCTGAACAACGAATACTACGGGAACGAGAACATTTTGTTACGGGCACACATGAGTGAAGTGGGTTCTCTCTATTCTTGGGACGTATTGACGGATTAAATGGAATGTACGGATCATTAAAGAAGTCTTTATTACCTGACGAATCCATTGAAGCGCTCCGTATTTGAAACAATAGATAATATTCATGTTGGTTACATAACACGTGTGACTTTACTTAGCATTCTTAAACAGCTAAGAATGTTTAAGCAATTCTCATTAGTTTCTTAGATAAATCGGCGACATTTCTATATATGAGACAACTTAACACGGCGTACATTAATTAGCGGTAACCACCCTCGCGCAGTGCGTGGTAATTATAGTTTTGTTCCAAAACGCGCACTTCTGCAGTGCGTCTACTGCGCTTTTCCTGCGTGCTTATGCGGCGCATTATGCCGTCGCATGGCGAACTCACCGCACAGGATTGGATGGAATGTTTGTGGGTTATTCGATACTAACAGGGGTAAAAGTTGACAAATGTGGGCAATTACAGTATAAATTTGATTTATATAAATGTCTAAACTAAACAATGACTGTTTATGGTTTTAGAGTGAGAATAAACATGATAAAGGTATTGTTTTTAGATCGTACCCGTGTTATATTGTCTGACATAAATGAGTTCGGCCTATACTATAGAATCGTTATGGTGTATCAATGTATATGAAGTTGATGGTGAGTACGCTTTACTAAACTGCTCACAAAAAGTATCAAAACACTTAGAAATGATCCAATATACAACAGCTCGAAAAGGTATGCATTAATCGAAGCAAATAAACAAGTGCATAATTTTGTTCTGCGTATTTTGACACCTCGATCGTTGAGATACGATGTTGCTGAGCGGAGTTATTGTCATTTCAATGATCGTGGGTCCAGTTTCAAAAGTGACACTCATCCCTATTGAAAATCACGAATCTGATCATTCTAAACAGTAGGCCTAATGCAAACCTCTTTCTATAGGATGATTGTCACTTTTGAAACTGGACCCACGACCATTGAAATGACAATAACTCCGCTCCGCAACATGGTATCTCATCGATCGAGGTGTCAAAATACGCAGAATAAAATTATGCACTTGGTTATTTGCTTTGATTAATGCATACCCTTTCGAGCCGTTTTATATTGGATCATTTCTAAGTGTTTCGATACTTTTTGTGAGCAGTTTATATTGCTTTACTTTACTTTATTCCTTTACGTCTTGTTACATTACCAAACGATAACCAATCTCGAAATGATATTACAGGAAAGAAGTTTCAATATTTGAACACACAAAATCCATAACGTTAGCTTTTACTGCAATATCACAGTTACAATATTAATAAACCAGAATGAATATCATCATGTGTTCACTTTATTACTATTTTCTATGATAACCGTTGTGATGAAAGCTTTGGCATAACATCCTCATTTATAACATGTGACGTCACAAACCTCCATAATGGAATAAACGTTTCTGAATTCCACCATTGTATACAGTTCACAGCTTCATGTAAGGGACGCACCATTTGATTTTCAGGGGGGCGGTAGGAAGTTGGGTTCGGGGGAGAATTTTTTTTTTTTGCCACCGCAAGGGGTGAATGTTTTTTTTACGCCGCCAAAGGCGGCGATTTTTTTTTTTTTATGTATCCATACATATTGAGTTGGGTGGGGGTAGAATTTTATTTTTATTTTTTTTACTCATCAGGGGGTGAATATTTTTTTGGGGGCCTGCATAGAGGGTGAATTTTTTTTTTCCGAAAACTTCCTACCGCCCCCCTGAAAATCTAATGGTGCGTCCCTAATGGGGCAGAAAAAAGTGGATATTGCCCGAATAGTCCTACATTATTAATATTGACTTCAATGCACCATGTAAACACATGTTGAGGAAGGAGAAAGAGGGGAAGGTCGCCGGGAGAATCGCGCAAAGCATAGCGGCTTTCTAATACATCTTGTTGCTTCATTGAGTTTATACAAGGTGCTCCAAAAATCAATATACCTTTGTAAAACCTCACATATTCGCTAGTAATATAATCGCAATATAAACATTTTAAACGACCTATTTGGAAAGATATGATCGATACCAAATTTACAATATAAGTCATCTGTTTATCAAATGATATTTGTAACTGAAAATATACCGTTTTAAATAAAGGTATGGTTATTTTTGGAACAGTGCGAGGATTTTGTAACTTCGCCACCTTGATGTACGCCGCCATCTACACGTAGGCCGTCTTACCTAACTTTCGGCCAATATTCTAAAATCGGTCATGTCATCTACCGGAAGATATCACTTGAACAACATATCCCTGAGAATTTGTTTTCTTATTTCCTCACCTGAAACAAACATTTGAGTATTTTAAGCGGTCAGACCTACAAGTCATTTAAAGATCACCGGATGCCATATAACAGGTTTCTATGTGTATGTGTCATCGAAAACATTTTAGTTGAAAAGGTTAAGTTGTGACCATCATTTTGCAATGTGTTAGACAAACACATGTCAGCTAAGATAACCGTACCATAAGCATGATAGGCAGTAAGGACATTTTCTTTATTAAAAGGTTTTTTATGGCAATAACCTGGTTTATGATGTTGCTGCCTTTAATTAAATAACAATTTAACCTGCTGCACGCAAGTGACAACATTCAACGTAAACATGGTAAAGTTGCCATACAGTTGTCCCAGTGGGTTCACGACTGTATGGCAGCTATTTTGAATTCCCCGCCCCCCCCTCAAACGGATTCGTTCCATACTTTAAGGAGGACACCCCCGCAAAATGTTTAATTAACTTTCCTAGAATACAAATGCACAGAGAAACGAACTTTTGGTTTCATGGTCACGGGATCACTGGAGATGACCAAACTATTAATGAGATCTTAATGACGTAATGTCAAATATAGACGCTTGCTTCTAGCGAGTAATATCAGGGATACTATTAACTTTGGGATAGGAAAGTCGTATACTAACGTACGTAGCGAAAACGGACCCTTTTGCATATTTGAATAAATTATGGTTATCGTCCGGAATGTGTCGGTGACCGGCGTTTAACGCGTTTAACAATGTTTAACCAGGTTTAACGGCAGGTTAAACGGCATGTTAGTCAGCATAGGTTTGGGGGCGCTGTAGATTTACACAGACGACGGTGGCCACGTGAAACCTAAATTTTGAATTCGTAGTGAATAACACGTAATCGCGAATTTTAAACTATCATTTTGACAAATACATCATCATTAAAAAGATTTTTATCGTTAACCGGGCGATGACTGTTAAAAATAATTCAAAATGGTGCACTCCCGTTGCCAAATTGGGTCGTCTGAGAGACGCGTGGCCAGCGTTGCGTCGTCTGCTACAATCATGACGCCTGATCGGTATAGCGCCCTCAATTCTATGCTGACTAAGTTTGATTTAAAAGTGGACCCTATCGGCAAGCTGAGAGGCAGACCCCTGGTAATATATCTATTCGTGAACACGGAATGTACTTAACCTCCTATCAGGTGAAGGGAAAAACCTGTTCTACGGGTCCAACCGTCCCGTAAACCTTTTTTTTTTCAACTTGAAACTTTCTACTTTATTGTAAATGTTTGTACTTTTTGTAAATTGAAAACCCCCCAAAATAGACCGACCCACCGACCGAACCTATACCTGAGAGGTGCGAAAATCAGGCGTGGGGTTTTCACACTTTTATACACGTAATTAAGGGCCCTTGGCACCGTACAATGCTACCTTATTTAATCAGTTCTCTCGCTTATACAAGTAGTTTCAATCACATAGTTCATACTGTTGTAATGTAACACATTTGCCTGAAAGAAACGACAGGGATATATAACATGACTCGGGGAAAAGTCATAATGTGAACAAGGTGAATGGGTTACACAAGTCAAGTGGGAATTTCCCCTGTATAGTCTTCTTATACAATTTCGCGGAAACATGGATGGGTGAAAACAGGCTATGAAACAATAAATAGAAACAAAAAACAATTCCGGACCAAAGATTCTATTAGGAAATAAACATATCCCCTTTGTTGCAGTTGATATAAAGGGTGTGCCAAAATATTTGGAACCCTTAGAGTTTGTTTAAGTGAAACCTCTGGACCCAATTTGTTATAGTGTGTACAGTGGTGGATTTAATAGATAGAAAATCTTTAGTTGCTAAACCCTTACTATTTGGGCCTACGGGTCCCCATTGAAGGACTACTACACTTTTTATTCATCATAGTTGATCAATACAAATTGGAATGATAATGATTATAGTAGTAATTCATTGGCGGATCGGTTATTGATTTGGACCTATTCCATTTAACGTTTGAGGAACCACAGTGGGCCAATCACAACGATTTCGGCATCATTTAGATGCTATGGATTTCGCTGCGATATAATGGACTTCAAAGCGTTAAAGCAACTTATCGCCAAATATCATGCGTCGATGCATGACATTTACAGTCTGCTCCGGAACGGGAGCGCGTTCGGCTTCAGGGCGTACTATTCAGTGACGCACTGCCGTCCGGGACTGCCGTCACGGCGGTGGCGGTTACACGGCGGTGGCATCAAGTGACGGTAGTCCGTCTTCCGCTGGGTGACGATATTTCAATAGAGGGCGGGCTTGGGAACGGGACTTTCCATAGAGGTCGAGCTTGGGAACGGGACTACGTTTCCAAGGGAACGGCTTCCCGTCACAGTAATTTTCAAGATTGAAAAAAAAAATCATATTTTGCCGATTTTCAGCCATAAGATTAGTTTCTTATATTTGAGATATGTTAACAATTTCTTTATAATACTACAAGGCTTATATTCTACGTGAAAATTATCGCACTTACCCTAAAATGCATTAAAATGGTGTAGACTCGCCTAGAAAATAGTGGTCTCATCGCGGTATATGCTCAGAAATGTGTAATTTTGACCTGTATTGCGAGATGTTGGGGTCAAAGGTAAGATACAATCATCGGACTAGCTGCTGCGAGGAATTCTGGTACTAGTTAAGATGTTAATTTGTATGCAAATACATAGGGTTGAAAAGCGAAAATGCAATGAATGCACAAATTGCCGTGTACACGTTAACACAATGACGCACAGCCGTTAATTGTTAGCGCCCTCAAGTGAAACGGACTATCGTTCCGGAGCTGACTACCCAAGCAAATAGCGCGCTATTCAAACGTGCCATCTTAACAAGTGACACATATTGATCGTCATATCTAATACTTTTTGTATAGATGAGGATTCAATTATAGATAAAATCAATTTGGACAATGGCACAATTGTCACTATTCTGGATATGACCTACCTCGATGTGATTCAAGACACAGGGAAGCATAGAACAAATTAATCTGTGTCAATGATCACTGCCTCCCCTCAATTGGAATGCAGTACCATATACTGAAATAAATGGTAAATCGGCAAAATTCTGTGAATCTACTATAATGATAAATGATAAATCAATAGTTTTATCCGTTTATTTGTTGTTATTTGTTTTCTTGTGGAAAATAATTCGTTTTTAATCTATTTTGCTTTTTGTTTGTTACGCCCCCCCCCCCCCCCCCCCCCCCCCTTGTACGGGGATTAAGAATCAGATTCTCAGAATGAAATTATTATTAAAAGATCAAGTGGAAAAAAATGATCGATTCTTTTGAGTCACTATTGATAATACCTCCTATAATAACACACCTCCCGGACGGACATTTCTTACTAATTTGATAAATGCTATCTACTTGGACATCCTTTATGTGTTTTATCATATAATGGCAATCGAACAAGCCATAGGCTACAAATGGATACATAGACAAAATATGGGGAAGGAGGGAGGTTAATCACAATTAGATTTACACTTACAGATAGGTTACAAAGGAAAGGTTGCAATTTTCTTATTCCCAAAACATGGTTCTGTCATGGAATATAAGTCCATAGTTCCATGAGTATTAAAGATATTCATGAAAGCTAACATAGTTCAATATGCAATTAGATGAGCTTTGATCCGTTCATGAATATCTTACTTACAGGTGACACCAAAATCAAGCACATGGTACTGAATATACAATTGGCTACCGTATTATGATATAGACACGCGGAGGATCCGAATATACAATTGGCTACCGTATTATGATATGTATAGACACGCGGAGGATCCGAATGTACCGTAATTGGCTATTCCTTTTGAAATCTATACACCCCCATGAAACACATGGCCTTAATCTTCCACACAGGGAGTGCAGATTTCAGATTTTTTGTTTTGTTTTTATTTGTTGTTGTTATATATAATATAAAGCAGTTTACCAACACACAGTGTTTACAATTAGACAATAACAACAAATGTTAACAAACACCGGTGAATGTCCCAACGAAAAATAAGCAAGGACATGCACCGACGGGGAATTGAACCCAGGTCTCCTGAACTCTAGTCAGGCGCCTTAACCACTAGGCCACCGGTCTTGCTGATAGTGATAATACGGAATTGAACCAGTGGTAATGTTGTTGTTGTTGTTATGTTGTTGTTGTGGGGTGGGGTGGTGTTGGGGTGGTGTTTTTTTTCGGGGGTGACTAATTCTGTAATACCCTTAACAGGTAACGTTAGTAAATGGTCTTTTACGGAATAAAGTGTAATAATGTGAAATGGGTGTGATCATTGCTTTTAATTTGCTTGTACTAAAATCAGTACAAGTTGCCCTTAACAATTTATCACGTGTTTTAATTGAAAAACACAAACAGATTTGGTTGACTCTGTATTAGTATATACTGTATTGTTCTTCATGTCTAATTAGCTCTGGATTTCCGTTGACCTTGCCTGGTCGGATGTAGGATGGTTTCGACCTCATTGAAAGTTCAAACCGTGCGTAGACCTATATCATATATGAGATATGCCTAATTAGCTTTGAAATGATTGTATGATTTTTAGTTTAGGCAGACGGACAATTTTACGGGCCCGACAATTCCATAATTGTGGAGACTTGAGATTATTTCGGTAACCTGTTCACTATATATATATATTACGCTTTAGCTATTATAATCTGTCAACGTTTTTACTGTTTTTGCAAATCAACCATTCTACCTATGCTTATATAGTTCAATTAATCCGAGAACCACCTTGTCATTATCAGTTAGCTACGGAACATGAGCCCGTTTCACTTGAGGGCGTTTTAAATTTACGGGTGTGCGTTGCCATGGTTAAGTGTACACGTCAATTTGTGCAATTATTATATTTTCAACCCTAAATATGTAGAGGGCAGCCTAGGTACCAGAATTCCTTGAGGCAGCTAGTCCGATGATGTAACCTCTCTTTGACCCTGCATCTCACGACACACGCCGACATTACACCTTTGTCAACCTGTTTACCGCATTGAGACCACCGTTTTCTAGGCTAGCTTACACCATTTTATAGAATTTTTAGTGTAAGTGACGTTAAATATAAGCCTTATAAATAATGATGAATTTTTAACATTTCTGACTGGATAAGAGACATATTTTATAGTTGAAAATCGGCAAAAAGGGATTGTTTCAATCTTGAAAATTACTGTGAACGGAGACCGTTCCTTTGAAAACTCCCCGTTCCCTAGCCCGCCCTCTATTGAGATATCGAACTTATTCATAATCCCAGCGGAAGACGGACTCAATTTATATAATTGACGGCAGTGCGTCACTAAAATAGCACGCCCCCGAGTCGAATGTCCTCCCGTTCTAAAGCAGACTGATTATAACGTCCAAGGACGGGTCGATGAACAATTTTAAATCTTCTTTGAAGCTCGATACAGATTTCAATAACCGCCCCGTCCCCCTCCCGCTACGCAGTGGCGTAACTAGACTTTTTCATTTGGGGGGGGGGGCAAGAAGGGGCAGTGACTTGAAATGGGGGGCTCCTAAGACAATCCAAGTGCCGCGCCAGCATGCCATCCGCGCTTGCGCGGACAGGGAGGTGTCTGAGGGGGGATGTGCCCCAGTGGCGTAGCTAGGTTATTCAGATGCGCGCGTAGCTCACGAACATTTTCGACTTTACAGCTATTTTTTGCACGATTGAGCTACATTTTGGCTCTAAACAAGCTTGTACCAAAGAATATTTCATTTTGGGAAGACATATTTTTCATATGTGTACTTTTGACCATCATAATTCCATGATTCCTTTCGTCAAATGAACCGACGGTGCCAATCTCATCCGACACGACGTCATTATTGGGGGTGGGGGGGGGGGGGGGGATTTGGTGTGTACTTTTTTTTGTAAATTTCATTTACAGCTTTACTTGATTTCATTTGGGGGGGCAAGGGTTCCAAGTGCCCCCCCCCCCCCCCCCCCCCCCCCCCCCCCCCCCCCGCTGGTTACGCCACTGCCGCTACGCAGCTTATTCCCTAGGCTTAATACAAATCTTGTTAAAAACAAAGTTGTCACGCTTTATTCCGTTGTCAACTTGTTTAAAGTCTGGCATCGTTTCCATGAATGAATGTTGGATTCAACAGTCGCAAACACACTATGGGTCGTTCTTCAAATGACTGGTTTACACTTAACAATTTATCATTTTCTTATCAAATATGAAATATATTATATATCTAACATGTTATTTCGTAGCTTGCCTTACAGCACAATCGCGCGAATAGCACAAACAGCATGATACTATTACGTAGGAGAGGATGGGGCAACTGGTCCAGTTAAGCATATTTCATGATATAAAAGATTAAAGCGCGTGTAAATATTTATCGAATTGTTATGAAAATATCACCCATGTAACTGTTTTTATACATATAACATATAATCAGTGTTAAACAATATTTAAAGAAAAAGTCAATTACCACTAGCTTAAAATTTTACTTGGCGTGGACTAGTTACCCCATCATTGGGGCAACTGGTCCAATATGTTCCAATGGTTAGAATACACAGAAAGCAGTGAATGACAACACGGAAACCAGGCAGTATTTTTGTTGCAAACGCATTTACATATTATCTAACGTGTAAAAACGATACTTGTCTCATGAAACCCATGCTTTATATAGTTTTCGTGGTTAACGTGTAAATAGCAGTAATACTAATGGTATATAAAGCAAGCGAAGTTTTCGACCGCATATTTTTAAGATAAAACGGTATGAACCTAGTTAAATGGTAGACTTGATTTCAAGTCTCAGACTCACTACCCTCTCTCTCTCCCAATTCCTGGTACAAGTAATATTTTCCATTGATTCGAAACTATAATATTTTGTAGAGCTAGTGCATATCTATTGACCCTATACCTATCCCATGTATTTTATGTATTTGGGACAATGTGTGAGAGATGCCGTGTCCTCATATAGGGTCATGACCACCATACACCACACACTTATCATTCATGACAATGACATGTTTATTTAGTAACTGTTTCGATATATATGGATATTTTGACAAAACATAACTACACCCTAGGCTCTTCTTTCCTGTCAAACACTGAGTTCCCAAAACACCAACTGCTGGCCGCCACTTCCTGCAACCAAACTTTCTGGCCTATCAGTGATGGGTAATAACAGGTGGATACTGGATGGGGTAACTCATTGCCTGGTGTAAAGTGTGAAATACTGTTGCAATATTAATGTTATTGTTTTGGATAGTGAAATGGTTTTACAAATAAGAAGGCCTTGATGCCAAGGCTAGTTAAATGGTTACAGGGTTGTGATGCTGAGATACCCTATGCATTTGTCTATATTATATACCCCTATCTTTAATGATTTTAATTACTTCATATAATCATCATTTAGTACTTATGATAAACTATCTTGATAATTAGCAAGCTTTTCATGTCACAGGGGAAGTAAGTCAATATGACAATGATGACCCAATGGTTTTAATATTCACAAAAAGCAGTGAATAAAATGTATAAATCATGGTATTTCGTCATTGCAATATCTTTACAGACACCATTCAAAAAATAATAAGATAAAATTCATAATACCGAGGTTTAAAACCATTCTAAAGCAATTTCATGTCATATTGTAATCATTCAATAGCAGAAATTGTGGTATTAGGCCCAAAATGTCTAAGAACCAGTAAGAATGTGAATTGTTTCATATTCTATTCACATTTCAATACCGAGTCATGTTTCATTGATACTAACAACTAATTTTCAAATTGAATTTTACAATTTTGATAAGGTTTTTACCCCTTTGGACCACTTGCCCCAACAAATGACTCAACACTTTGTCGAGATGAAAAAATATTCAAGCACGACTGTGACATTAAACATTTTGCCTCAAAATGTTTCAAAACATACCACCATTTATCATGATAATCAATAACTCCCAAAACTTTTCAGAAAAAAGGCAAAACTGCATTTTTGTTATAGCCATTAGGCTACATAGATTTCTGTAGCCAGCGAGCATCGTTGAATTCACAATTATTACGGCGTTCGCGTCCTACACGTAGACGAGGGTCTTGAGTTAAAGTAAGAAATGATATACTTTGTTATTTGCAAATTCATAAACGAATAACTCTACCAAATTAATACCCGGGGCCGTGATAATGATTTAATTTGTAGCATTCTTTAAATGATAATATTGACCGCAAATCCAAACCACCAATGTGGCAAGTTAGCAACATGCGCCATTTTCCGGTCGTTACAACCACAACCTATGGTGTTAATCGTATTTCGGAAAGTCCCTGAGCACACCACAAAATATCACCGATCAAATGCAATATGCACTTAGCATCTTAAGATGACTGTACTGCATGTACATTATATAGTTTCTGTTGCATATATATCATCAATCATATAAAATACATTAAACATGATCTAAGCTCATCTTCATAAATCGCCCATACTATCTGTGAATTTTCAATCAGTCAATCAAGGAGGTGGCTTCAAAGATCTGGAGAATATCACATGTGAAAATACCCTTAAGTTGCAAATATTTTGGCATGTAGAAGGTAAGGATATATGTCAAGTTGCAACATAAGTCAAACTGTTCAAAAGAAAGCATTATGCCTATACCATTACAAAACCTTCAGTTTGGACCCATGGACCAGTTGCCCCATATTCCCCTGTATCTCCACGATCGTACAATAGCACGAATAGAGCAATGAAAGCCAAAATCTTTCGATATATAGCTTGAACATTGTTGAATAGCGCATATTGATATCTTCGTAGAACAATTGTATGTATAATTTCATATACTAGTAATTTAAATGATCTTATATTGAGCGACTTGTCGATGCCTTGAAGACATCGAGATTTTAATCAATGTCTTGTCTGATTAGCATGCCGAATCTGCATTGGCTTGAGTAACTCTAGTGTCAAGTCTGCTGCGATTAACACTCGATCCGTCATCTTCACCCGGTGCAATCTTTCCACGCTTACTAGCGAGAATGGTGACAACAGTATATAAGTACGGATTTAGAGAAGAGTTAATTGGTAGAATGAAAACCACTGACCATGTGTAAGCCTCAAGTGGAATAACCGCCATTCCAGTTTGGGACAATAGTCCCATAATGATGACTGGCATCCAGCACAGAAAATCGGTCCCCACAATGATGGCCATTTTTATTGCTACTCTCATCTCTTCTTCCCGGATCCTTCGTCGCTTCACCCTGTTTGCAGATTTTCTCAAACTTACAAATACGGCGATGTAACATGCGAAGATACAGATGAAACAAAAAAGATTTATTCCGAGAAAAATTGCGATTGAAAAGTACCAAGCCGGTTTGGAATCTTTCGCTACAGGCAAGTCAAAGCTCACCTCATTTCCAATACCACTTGATTCTAGGGTAAAGCTAGAGGGTCTTGTAATCAATGGGAGTCCAATACATACGTCGGATAAGTCGTAAAAATCTGAATCAGGTCCCGCCAAGAGAACCGGTGTTAGACTTACGACAAAGGTTAACAGCCAAAGGATAGTTCCTGTAATTTTAGCTGAATAGGGTGTCAGCCTTGCGTGACTGAAAGGGAATACGGCACTCATTAGTCTGTCCACGCTTATCAATGTTAGAAAAAACACAGATGCTTCACTAGACATTAATGATATAAACCCTATGAACCGACACAAACCCCCCGCTCGCCATTCGTCAGAGTGAAGAAAATATTGATCACCATAATAAGCATCAGCACACGCCAAAATAAGCATGTACACGCCCATTAGAAAATCCGACATTGCAAGGTTTGCTACGAGGAAAGTCTGAACAGCTCGAGTGTGGCTTCGTGGATTTTCTTTCAAGCGCCATATTATAGCGAACAGGTTGCCGATGAGAGCACTTAATCCCAATATCCACATGGACACTCGCAGAACTGTGTTTTGCATGAGACTTCCACAATTGAAAAGTGGCGGCTGTGGCTCAAAAGTTGTACAGATGTCCAGATTGTGAAAATGACAGCACAGTCGATGATCGTCTACGTATCTGTAGGAACAGGAAACAAAGAACTGTAAAATCTGTCTCTGTTTACAACTATCGTGACAACATCTTCGCATTTACTTTGACGCATACTCGGTTTTTCTATCGTTGTCTTAAAGTATTTAGGCTTACACATTTTGTTTGGCGCCACAAAACATAAATTTACATAATTCTGCAAGCATATTTCTTCACCATCAGGGAAACAACAGTTGCTGGCTAATATCAAGTTATTCATATCGTGAAAAAGTTCAAGAAACTTCTTAAAACTCACCTTTTTCCTAAACATTAGTTCACTTCCTGGCCTACTGGGTTTTTAATATTATATATCACTTTGTCAATTCATTCGTATTTTTAAACATTTTGTAACTGATTATTGTGTAAATTATATAATACTTTTTATACAACTGTGGTGCTTTGCTGTAATGCATCTTTTAAATCATATTTTTAAAAGTTTTTGATGTTATTTTGTTGTTATATAATTGTATGCCATTTTTTGATGTCTGTTATTTGTACAGCGCATTGATCTTTTGGAAATGCGCTCTATAAGCACCGGTAAATAATAATAATATCAAAGGCAGGATAAGATGGAAGAATTAGACTCTTTTAATCTCATTATTTTAGTTTCTCATTAACCACTATTTTAATATGTAAGCTTACTTTCTATGATTTATAGGACTTGGCGGTAGGAATAAGTGACTCATGATGAAATTACTTGAACCATTGCATGTGCACACTTACAGATAATGAACACTTTGTAGCTGAGTAAACGCTCTGGAATCGAATTCACTTGACGGTGCATCTCTACCGCGGACGAGAATTCTAAAATTGAAAGCAAAATTATTGTCGGGATGATGGTACGTTAAGACTAAATATTGGAAAATCTGTCGGGACACTTGCCAAGTAAAGTATTGTGCACTATACGCACGTTGTTTTGATTCGTTTTCACGCATAACGGGTTTGTTGATTTTGATGGGGGATTATTTGACTTTCCATAACTTCCATACTGATTTTAAAAGGTGAACAAAGGTATGATTACAAATGTAATTTTTTTATTAGTGTTGTCCTGTATGAATTTGATCAATACATGCGTATATTTCTCGAGAAATTAGACAAATCGATGCACTTGCACTGCAGGTCGATAATGTTCATAATAGACCTTTCCCTACGAGGTAGGTTTTTTATTCGCAGATCCACATTATTAGCATGCTGGTATTGCTCAAGAAATCTTCTTTGCTATTAACGCATCATTATATGAAGAGCTGTGTTGCAAAAGGGTCTACATCCATTTCTACCTGTTACTCATTTTGCATTATTGAATGGATGGCTATTCATTGTGTGGAATGTGGCTTGTATTGTTGGTGCCTCAATTGGCGTGCATGGATGCACTAATCCAAGTCATATGAACACAGCCATACAATAATTTGATTAATTCCATGGACTGGACTTGTCAATGCAAATTCACTAATGCAAAATGAGTAACACGTGGGGGTGGTTTGGTGGCCCTTTTGCAACAAAGCTCTTCATATATATTAATCACCCAGTCAAGTATGCAAATTCCCACTTACAGTGTACTTAGAACTTCAAGTCCGTCAAAACTGCTGGCTTGGAGCACTGTCAATGGTACTTCGTAAAATATTCTGTATAAAGAAACGAATGATAAGCCAACTGGTTATAGGGGAGGGCCCTTTGCTATTACATAAGCCAATTGACATTATATACCTGTAGCTCTGAATCTCATCTATACATGGCATTTGGTTTCATCTTAATTTGGCGGCCTATCAAATGAAAGCAACACTTATGTTTTTTAAGCTGACCCGTTTAGCTCAGTCGGTAGAGTCGGAATAGTGTCCGACTTGCACTCACGCGGTCCGGGTTCGATCCCCGACGCGTGCGGAGACTGATTCCCCCTCCCCAAAAACAAATTAAAAGGAAAAATTAACCCATTTTTCTCCCCTGTTTGATTAATTCATAACAAATCGCCCGGGGAATTAAAACACATCTTTTTATCATGTTCCTTTAACCCTAACCATCCTATGATCCTACATACTGCAAATACCTACGCTGCTACAATCGGTTACTGCGCGATCGCCCGTTATCAAATGGAAAGAAACACTTTTTGAAAGCTAACCGTTTAGGTCAGTCGGTAGAGTGTCCGACTTGCACGCACGCGGCCCTGGTTCGATCCCCGGCGCGTGCGTAGACTGACCCCCTCCCCCCCAAAAAAAATGAAGAACAAAAAAAATCAGTTTTTCTCCCCTGATAGTTTAAGTCACCAAAACACACCCGGGGAGTTAGGATTAACATCTTTTTCCGATAAATAACTTTCCATAAGTATTACAAAGCTACCCAAGAGAAGACCTTCTTCCATGCCCATTTAGTGTGATTGATTATATTTTAAGGTTGCACTTAAATTACATTTAACTAGTGACTAGCGCACGAGCCTAATTTGTCTTGTTTTCTTGTTTGAAATACACATATTTACGGTTAATCACCGAAAGTCGTAGCTCCAACAATTTATATTATTTTAAACGTGACAGCATGTGTATTACTTACAATTGCTGTAAAGAAGTAAGCTCTTCAAAAACCTTTTCATTAATCATGGCTAACTTGTTGTGTGAAAGGTCCCTGTAGAAAATATATCACAATATAATAATATCACTAAGACAAAAAAAAGAGACGGAGCATGAAAATTAAGCTGATATTGTACTTCACAATGTGAAATTAAAATTGGAAGAAGCACAGTCCAATACATCACTGGATTCAGTTGTTTTCCTTGAGTGTCAATAACTGTTTTAATACGGTATTGGAAAAAAACCATTCCATACTCTCACAATTTGGCTCACACCATCATGCTCAAAGTTCCAGAAAAAACGTGGGGAAAAAATGTATGCGGTAAAATGTGAATTTCAAAAGCTACGCGGTTTTTTTGCATAATATAGTCTTTAATTTGGAATGAAATTAAAAGACATTTAAATGACTTATTAGCCGTTGAAATTGTTAGATGCTAATTTTAAATAAAAACAATAATGACTTACAACCACGTCAAAGAATGCAAACCATCAAAAGCTCGTCGTTGAATTTCTCTTATGCCATTTCCTGCCAAAGATCTAAATGCGAAAAAGATGCAAAGTGAAAATATTATAACGGATGGGAATAATGTATTATTCAAATTGCTGATCACCATTTTGACATGGTTTTAGGGTAATAATAGAGGAAGGGGGTCACGTCCCCCATAATTCTCCCGATATAACGAATTTCTCACTTTTAAACAGACGTCGAGCCCATCGTGTTTTGATAAACATTGCCTATTAAAGAACTTAAGTTCGCCTTCTGTAGGATGCGATAAACGATCGGAGCCCTGTTGGAAGTATACCCACAACTTAACTATTCTCTTTAACAAACTGTGACTGCTACTTCCAAATCCATACAATAATAGGGAATGGAAATGTATCTGATTTGCTTATTATCTATAGGTCTTTGTTGTAAACAAAATCGCGCTTATATTGCAACTTGTTCCAACTTCTCATTTTTCTTTAATGTCATGATGTGTCGTGTGTGATCATTGAAGTATAGACTTAATAAGGTTAACCCTGAAAGTCAGAGAAATAAGCCTCTATGCATTAAATTGGACAAGTGTAGCGCCTTCATTTATCATACAAAGTTGAGAAGTGCTAACTGACGCGTCGTACATAAATTATAATATTTCTTTTTTGTTCTGTGGTACCAGGTTGTAGACCTAAAAGCAGAATATAGATCATCTAGGGGCAATAAGTCCCTTTCCTGACTACTCTGGTAATTGAAGGACCTTAAGATGCTAAAATAGAAGCGAAAATCCCACTCTCACAGGATATGACTAATATCACTTACTGATGGAATCTATAAGGCCATGTGTTTTGAACTCGCCACCCTTACCGTTGCATGTCCAGATTTTTACGTTTTACACCATCTGAGATTCAAATTAGCATATCGCAGTAACTACTTGTTCTACCCCATAAAAAGTATATATTATCTGAACGGTAATCTCACAAGGAATCTAAATATGCTATTGGAATTTGCATAGGACCTAATGGTAACATGTTGTGATTAAGAATGTTCAAAGAATATCGATTTTTTTTCTTCATATTTTGATTAAAGCTCAATATTTTTTTTTAAATTCCTATCCCAATCATCATTTTACCGGACCTATTAGTTCCTCATGCAATTTACCCATCAGAACGTAATGGTTGCCAAGGGTAACTTGTTGAAATATGTTATATCGGGAAGTGAATGAGCACAAACGTTTACATTTCATATTTATTAGAGTTTACACATATATTTTTTTAGCTATTCACCCTATCCTGATTTAAATGGCATTTTGTATTCCCCTATTTGAGAGCTTTCCAAAAATGTATAACTTGGCTATCATCGTATGAATACTTTTTTTTGCTATAGTCATGTATGTAAAACCGATGAATAAGGACAAGTTCACTGTGTAGCGAATAGGGAAAAGGCCAAGGGCAATGCAATCGATTTATGATTACAATTGTTACATAATAGTTGTCACGTTTGTTGAAACAGAATATTATAGAATATAAAATAATCTATAAAATGAGAGCAAAATCATGTTTCTACCATACAGGAATGAAGGGTTATTGTAAATTGAACGTAGAATTGGTAACTTTTTCTATATTCCCCATAGAGATTGTACACAACGCCGCCGCCACCGCCACCACCCCTGACTTTCACAATATAATCAATCATATCGCAGCCAAACATTTATGGAAATACCTGATTTATTCCCACAATGTAGCTAGATAAATAGGCTTTCAAATGACACCTCAACCATTGCTCTACCACATTTAGTTGTTGAGTTAAAAGAGAGAGATGGATGATTCGTCACCAAATATGCAACGCCACCACCCTTTTTGGGTGGTGAGTTCAAAACACATGGCCATAAAGGAATTTCGCATAACAAATAACGGCTAACAAATAATCCGAATGTGCACTCCCTAAAGATATGCTGTTGGGACCCTTACAATGTCGTTGCTCTGTGTAAATAATGTAATCTGTGGCTTCATCTATCATTTGTCAACTGAAGAGGTTACGGCTATTGATTCTGTGGTTAATTCTGCTTTTCAGCAAATGTCATGTCAGTAAACTCATTCCGGCACCTTTTTCAGATTTTTTACGCCCACGAGTGCGATTTAATGTACGCAAGGACGCCCCCCCCCCCACCCATTAATCAAATCTGTCGGCACAAACGAGCTTTAAAAAAATATTGTCGGTGGTGGGTGTTTCCAGTAGCGTGCGCAAAGGGGTGGGGGCCGGGGGGCCGCGGATTGGCCAATTGTTGTTGACTCTTGACTGTGCTTTTTTTTTTACTGTGCGATTATAGGCCTATGTGACCTTGCGAATTTTTTTGACCGTGCGATTATTTTTGACCGAGCGATTTTTTTTGATCTATCACAGTCTGTATGTCGGTAACTATCCCATACTACAGTGTGTTATTTAGAAAATCGTGATTAACGCTACATTTGAAATTGCGCGGTAACTAACATAATTAGGTCGTGCTACAAATTAAACTGAATGATGATAATCGATTAGCCATAAACTATGCCATGTCAGACCTGGATCGCTGCACATAACAGGTATGAAAAGTGCTTCTTATGTATGTTTGTCTCAGATGCTATGGACCTGTATGCGAGTCTTGGTTACACCTAGAAGGACGGGTGAGGTGTCATTTTTCATTGATTCTAGCTTTCAGTGGATGGAATGATACTTAGAAATCAAAGGCAGCCATGGTCCACTATTGCTTGGGCGAAATTCTACTATCACATGTCATTAAATATTTCATAATTCATTATTTCATCGTTTGTGTTATTAATATTGTTCACACAGGGCGACTCGAGTTATCAAAATTATCAAAATGTTTGACGGATTTGAATTTCCACCGATGTGTTATTTCTAAAGATAGTTTAATATAGGCCTACATGTATCATAACATCAGTATGAGAGAGACTATAGTATTAGTACCCGTATTGAATACCGTAATTTGAGTACCCCTCCAGGAGTGTTGGGGTGGGATTTTTAAAAAAATGGTCAACATCCTAGAATGAAATTAACAGAGGACAAAGGAAATTTGAAAAAGAAAATTTGAAATAGAAGATTTAGACAGTGTATGATGTATTTTAACAAAAACACTTAAATTAAAACCATATGTAATTATATCATTTTTTAAAAATAAAATCAGTTTTTGGTAAAAAATGGTTGCACCAACATCATTGTTGTGGTAATAAATCAATCACTTTTTGGTCAAAAATTTTAAAGAATAAGAATGTTTTAAGGTTATGTATATTAAATAAACATAAGTCTAGGTTGATTAAATTAATATGATCTGCATTACAGTTTGCTTAGAAATAACTAAATATCTAACCTATTGAATCGACGAACATTAATATTTACATCAAATGAGCCGAAAGATATGAAATTTAATATATTAAAAGTGTTGATAACATTAACTTGATCTACTAATTTAATCAAATCTGTAAATAAACTTCATGGAAAACTTAACACTACAGACAATCCCCTTTATAATTTACATAACACATTAATCTCCCATTTACCTCCAAAAATTCTACTTCATAGCCACGATGATCATTCACTCTTTTGAGTTGGAACATTTCCATTACTATACAGTTTATAAATATCTCGCATCTCACACAGGTGGTTGTATAGGGCTGACTACTAAACCAATACAGTATATTAACGGCAAGCAATTAGGTTGTAAAGTCTAATCTCAAGGAAGTAATGCCTATAGATGGTGTGACCGGTGACGTAGTGCCCGGCAGTATGCGTGCGCACCTATAGGGAATGGGCTTTAATTCACACTTACAATGCTTACGGTGTAATAGTGCAGTAGTCATAGTCTGCATCCCTAAGCACAGTGAGAGACCAGGTACTAAATCTGGTTGCCCTGCAGTATGCCTACGCACCATAAGGGCATGTGCTTTTAAAATTGGCGCTCAGTGATGTGTGTTTTGCTTTCGAATAGTATGTATGCAGTAGTCATGGACTAGTACCTCTAGCATGTCTTTAGACCAGGCGCTAATCAATTTGTAAACACTACTGATGTAAACAACAGTCACCTCATCTATACACTGTGATAGTAGCAATGCAAATGCCTTTGCAATGTAAGGCTGATTGAACTGGGTGGTCCCTGTAGCTGCCTGTGGTCCCTTCTGCATAGTATTAGTAGAGTTGGCCAAATCTTGTCAATTCGTAGTAACTAGTAGAGGGACAGGGGACACCCCCATGCCAGAAGGCTTGATATTCGATAGGCCGGGTTCGACAACACCAACATAGGGGAAGATCCCCCGTGAATCATAAAGTATTTTCATTTTCAGTATTCATTGGCCACCTGTATTAATATATGTAGAGCAAAACACACTCAATCAAATAACGACACAAACAGGAAATAGTTGTCAGCTGCGGAAACTTGAAACTTGTTTCTAGAGATGTATACAGTTGAATAAAGTCGGAAATGGTAAAGCAATTTCAAAATAATTACGAACATAACTTCAAACGAGTGAAATTTAGATGTTTAATACAGTCGGCCAACTTTTTACACTTTTAAAAAATATTTTCATATATATTGCAATCCAGTTGAGTCAACAATGACGGTGGGGGTGCGTCCTTTGAGAAAGTCATGGTCCGTCAGAATCAATCAATGGTGCGTCACAAATTTGACTAAGGTACCTTCATTGTATGGCAAAAGTCCGTCACCTTTGTGACACAGGGGTGCGTCATGGTACATGAGAAAGTGACGCACCTCGGTAAAGTGACGCACTATTCCCGGGGGTCGTATAGTACGTCATACAACTGACATGTGCATTATGACATTACACTATCACATGATATGATATTATTAAATGATCAACTGGGGCTATTAAATGATCACCTGGGGTTATTAAATGATCACTTAAGGCTATTAAGTGACCGCTTTGGGTTTATTAAATGTTTGCTTGGGGTCATTATATCATCATTCGGGTCATTAACTGATCACCTGGAGTTATTAAATGACCACTCGAGTCATTAAATGATCACTTGGGGTCATTAGACCATCACTTTAAATCACCCAAAGGTCACTTGAGGTCATTAAAATATCACTTGGGGTAAATGAAAGTCACTTGTGGTTATTAAATAATCACCTAGAGGTATTAAATGGCCAATTGAGTCATTAAATGATTGCTATGCGTCATTACACTATATCCCTTGGAGTCAATAAATTATCATCCGCGGTAATTAAATGACCACTTGGGTCTTTAAATGATCACATGGAAGGTCATCATCTTTTGTCATAAATATGTTGAGGTCAAACAGTTCAACAGTGTGTCTTGGTGTCCAGAATGAATCCAAATTCAAGCAGTGAATCTAAAACCAAAATATAGGGAAAAGGAGGAAGAGAAGAAGAAGGAGGAAAGGTAAGGAGCAAAGGCGGCGCAAATGGGATGGGGGTGGGGGAGGTTACGGGGTCAATTCCCCCATAATTCTCATGTGGGGGACGACCCCCTTAAAACAAATCTTTTTTAGAATTAAAAATGCCAACGTTTGTGCGCTTTGCGCGAATTAGTTTCAATGTTTCATTATTCAAACTTAACCAGATGGCTTCAGGAACGTTATTCTGGACCATTTTAGTTAAAAAACTGGACATGTTTGCACGCTTCGCGCACATTATTTCTACAGGTTTCTACATTATAATGGGCTTCACTCCAAATATTGTTGCTTCCGCCGCCACTAGTAGGGAGTACGGAGAAAAGAAGACAATGACGAATTCTTTTTTTTGTGGATTTGAGCATACAATCATGTTCTTGGTTTGGATATTGTTTTAAAGTCAGGATTTGAATGTGAACACTTTGTGTTTCGATTTTATTATTCATGTTACCTAATAGTAAAACATATACGGTATGTAGGAATCATTGTTTTTTAGTTAGTAGGCAATAGGCATGTGAGAAAAATGCCATAACTACTGCTTCAGATCGCTGAATCTTTGCCTTAAAAATGCCTAAAACCCAGGAGCTTCCAGGCTTCGCTTCGCTCACAGGGATACACAATTTGGCACCCGCATCAAAACAGTCCTGGATACGCCCTTGCCCATTTATCTTTCTAGCTTATCAAGTGCCACAGATAGAACATTATACATTTGTCAAAATGGCCGCTAATGGCTGTGAAGGGTTGTGAATTTCCCACAGAGTACCGTTTTGAAACTATATGTATCTATTACTCAAATCAACATTCCCATTCTCTGCTCAAGCAATTGTTTCCAGGTCTGTAGGCCTGGGCCTAGACTAAATTCCAAAAGTTTAGCTGGTCAGAGATTACCTTGAACAAAATGACACCAGAACTTTTGGATGGTTGCATGAACCATCCTCCCACACATGACTTCAGTAGATATTGAGTATTAGTTGGGTATATACGGATTTATTTCTTGCACCCCCCCCCCCCCACCCCACCCCCCCAGGACTACCCAAACCATTTTTTTAAACTTCCTTTCATGGTCCTTAAACATATTTAGGATGTTATCAAAAATATTGTAGCCAAAATGGCCGCCAAAAATGGTAAAATTCTATAAATTGGCATATATGAACCAACATGTATGATCAGAGTAAAGTTTTAACAATGGGATGTATGTGTTAGACCACTAGAAACTCATATCTAGTAGTTTTGCTTTGTTAACATACTTTAAAACCAAAATGGCCGCCAAAATTGCTCAAAATTCCATTAAATGGCATAATATCAACCAAAATGTATGATGAACATATAGTTTTAACGATGGGATATACGTATTAGACCACTAGTAACTCATATCCAGTATTTTTGCTTTGTTAACATACTTAAAAATCCAAAATGGCTGCCAAAATGGGTCCCAAAATGGCTGCAAAAATGGTCAAATTCAACACAATTGAAACTCATATCTAATAGTTTTGCTTTGTTAACATACTTTAAAACCAAAATGGCCGCCAAAATTGCTCAAAATTCAATTAAATGGCATAATATCAACCAAAATGTATGATGAAAGTATAGTTTTAACAATGGGATGTATGTATTAGACCACTAGTAACTCATATCCAGTATTTTTGCATTGTAATAACGTACTATAAATCCAAGATGGCCGCCAAAATGGCCGTTGTAAATGTAGAAAATAGTCTACAAGAGAGTATAATAATCCGAAATATATATTCTATATTGCATCACATTCACCAAATAGTATGTTCTAAACTGCTAAGCTATTGCTTTTAGATATGAGACCCACCTCTGTGACAATTTTGATTCTGTATCACTTTCCAAAATGGCTGCCAGACTGGCTAAGTTGATGTTAAATGACTAAGCTTTGGATCACTAAAGTGTAACGCATATCTTTTACTTGTCACATTGAGAATTATTACTGATTTGAACAAGCATAACTAATAACAGTTAAAGTTAAGGAATAACATATTATATTAGTTGACAAGAGTTTAACAGAAGGTGTTACTTTCTTTAAAACAAGTTTAACACACAATCCTTTGCACTTTTTCGAAAAGGTGAAATCACCATGTCTTATACACTGTTGTGTATCTTCAGTCTGATAAATCCGATATTCATGTGATCTAAAATTCTAATGAAAGTGTATTAAGTAAAAGATGATGAAAAAACAATGGACCTAATCTTATTGGGTTTCGTGATGACAAAAATCGATGAACTTGGGAAATGATTGGTACTAATAATTTTGAGACAGCCTGTATGCCCGTTTCTTTACACTCTGCATGAAACAGGCCTCGTATAGAAGAGTCAGAGAAAAAAAATCCCGCGAGGATGTAGTACTGGTATTTAAGGTGAAATACGCATTTAGGGCGTGTCTGAAAAATCAGAGCATTATATTTGAGCCCCCCCCCCCCCCCCCCCGGATGGCCTAATAGCAGATAACACAGTTTTAATTAATATAGCCCATCGTCAGATATGTGGTGGCAAGAAAATGAATACAAATACATAAACATAAATTACCACTAAAACGTCCCAATTCATGCTTATGACAAAATTAGCCCAAAACGCCCCCATTTCCCCCTATTTGAGACCCACCCCAATCGAAGAAATTGACAACCCCTTAGTATGGATGATATTAGCTGTTCAAATAAACGTGCAATGATTTGAAGACAAACTCCATTGCATGCTGTTATAAATTTGAAATACTGTCACGTGACTGGGTTTGTGCGTGTGAAATATCTGGTTCGTTGAAACATCAAACAATCGCGGTTCGCTGGTTTCATTTTTGATATGTGCTGTAGGACTAAACAATTCAATTTTGAACCGTGGTGCTTGATATTCAGCCTCGTTTATAATTCGTGAACGCCGTTAGCACTCGTACAATTCAAATTCATATTTCATCGTTAACCACGTAAATAAGTGAGTGAGTGAGAGACATCAGTAAACATGGCACACTCCATCTATATCTAATACCCTAATTTCGTCATTTTCGCAAACCCAGTTGATCAGATAAAACGCACAGGATATGATATGAATCAATCCATCACTAATCTAAACGGTAAGTTCAATTGTTTGGATTGACTCTTCTATTAACATGATTAATAGCTATAAGTTTATTAGCTGATTTTGTCACGAGTCAATTTGAAGTTATCATAGGCAGAAATTACTATTTAATCAAATAGAAATTCTGATTTCATTTTGAAAATTCAATTAAGTTGAAAACAACTATTCTCTGGGCATATGATTATATTGTATGATACTCACAATGATTTCAAAAGATGGAAACTTTTAAAAGTGCCCGGAGTAACAACCGTAACGTTGGCGGCGCCGGAGAGCTGCCTGAGTAAATAAAAAAACAAAATACTTATACTGATAATATATATATATAAATGCAATACAGGGTGTATCAAAAAAACCGCAACACTTTGTGTCGAAGTCCAAACCACGTATCGCTCTGAAAAGTAAATATAGTGTTAGAGCGATGTTCTGGCTATCGCATAGTCAAATTACAGCGATATCGACAATAAATTCGCTGAGATATTCCGGATATAAGTAGACGACCTGAAAAAACAATTTACATCGTTTATCACGCATACCTGATTGTCTTGTAATGTCTAACCCCTAACCCTAACCCCTCTGAATTATGCTAAAACATGTTAATCCTTAGTCCATCTCCAAGCGCCTGTGCCGCCGGTTTTCGATGACGTAGTCAACCGAGCCTGTATAGTGAACGCAGTATACTGCGCGAACGAGTAGCTGAGGGTCTTGGCTTAGTGGGTGGTACATAGGCCCGGAGTCCGGATGGTCCCCGCATCGAATCCCGACAGGTTCCAGGCGATTTAGTTGGTGTTTTTTCTTCAAAAATTGTGATCCCGGTCAAAAACCATAAACCGGGGTTACGCTTATCAAAAAATGCTTATAAAAATAACTAATTGTACATTGATAACTGGAATCGAATTTTATCATTCCGAGAAGTAAATGTCATGTTAAATATGTGTCTGGCTATCTCATTATCAAAATTAAGCAAATCTGGAAATACATTGGCTGATAATTAATGACGCATCTTGAAAATCCAGATTAAAATAGTCTGTATGCATATCTTCTCTCTTTAGGGAGTGTTCATAAATACTTTGGTGGGGGGGGGTTGGAAACAATTGAGCCATGGACATCTTTTTTTTTTGGACCCCCCCCCCCCAAATAGGGTGGGTTTTTTTCTTGACCTCCCTTTCAAGAACCTTTTTTGTGTTGACCCCCCCCCCCCCCCCCCCCCCCCCCCCCCCCCCCCCGTCTGTTCACGTTATATAACAGAAACAATAACAACATTCTATATAAACCTATAGACATAGTCACAATCACTTTTATTATGGTAGGTGGGTTATATCAAACTATTTATTAAAGATATATAATATAACACAATTGAAAAGTCAAACAAAATCAGTGTAGGTCTTCTTCTTTATAATCCTGCCCGACACTCGTGATCGCTGTGGTACATGTATGTCCTCCTCTTCTTCTTTATCTGCATCCTCTTCATCTTCAAATGTTTTAGGCTCCAGTGGCGTAGCTATATAGGTTATTGATATTGGGGGGGGGGCGGGAAATAAAATGAACCAACAAGATTGTTATGAGTCAAGATACGCGCGCATAGCGCGCGAATTTTTTTGACTTTACACCTATTTTTGTCACGATTGAGATACATTTTGGCTGTAAACAATACCAACCTTTTTTTTTGGACCCCCCCCCTATACAAGCACTTTTTTCCCTGACCCCCCCCCTTTTAAGAACCTTTTTTTTGGTTGGCCCCCCCCCCTCATATTTTCCAACCCCCCCCCCCCCCCCCCCACCAAAGTATTTATGAACACTCCCTTAATAAAATAAATAAAAAACGTTTCAGTATTTAATTAAAGAAATACATAAATTATGTAGCCCAGTCAAGGTGAACATTGTCCTGCATTAATCATTCATTGTTAACACGTTTTGAAGGTGATATTATGGTGCTGCTCGACACTCAAAATGCTGTTTTTCAAATTGTGAAGTACTGCACGACGTGTCATTTGTGTGTACCTTATTCCCTGTACAGCGTTGAGGATTCGGTTCCTCAGATCTTGGAGATTAGTTGGTGGTGTCTGGAAGACTTGAACCTTACCATAACACACAAAACGAAAAAGTGTAACGGTGTAAGATCTGGGGAGCGAGCAGGCCACTCCGTAGCATGGCGGGCAAGACAATCAGATATGTAGGATAAACGATGTAATTTGTGTTTGCAAGCTGTCTACTTATATCTGTAAAATGTCAGCTATTTTATGATCAAAATCGCTGTAATTTGACTATGTGATAGCCAAGACAACAGCATCTACTTTGCACATCGATATGTAGGCCTAATTTGCTGAAAGGGAACACTCGCCAAAAGGTGTTGCGTTTTTTTTGTATACACCCTGTACATTACATTTAAAGACATGGTGTGAATAGTTTATATTAGTTGAAAGGCAAGTTAGCGGTGAACAATAGCGTAGGTCAATTTATCACAACAACGAACCGCGCTATTTCGAACCGCGCACTTTGGGTACTAACACCGAGTTAAACTCCCGCGGAAATTGAACCGTCGGTTTCAAGAGTGATCTTGAGGTGAAATCAAAGTTTTTCATTAATATTAAGGTCTTGAAATACTTCTGATAAGTGGACCTGTCTTGCAAACGTATTGAATCCAGTCTATGACATCTACAAGCAGAGCATTTCACATCGGCATTTTACAAATCCGTCGATATCGAAAATGAAATGCGTCCGAGTAGTGTCTACATTGATATGCCAAACAGCTGTCTTAAACAGCGAAATTACACAATTTTCGTGTATTGAGATAAATGAGGGTTTTAGCAGCTATTATTCTTAAATCGGTTTTACGGCGTGACCATTTAAGTACATTAAAAGTCATTTAAAGTGAGAGCAAAATTTGGAACCATTGGCATTTTTTCATTTGTCCATTCGTGTACGATCGCGTTATATTTTCATTTTTAAAACAGATTGCGGGCTATGTGCATAATGAACAAGTTTCGTGGAAATCTTTTTCAACTGACTAACTAAAAAAACTGTGATTTCCTTTTTATTTAACAGAATAAATGAAGTTTTTGCATTATGTGGCTCTAGAAACGGAATTGATAAATGGTTTGAATCTTTACAACGTTTGTGTAGTTCCCTTGATAGCTCAGTTGGTAGAGCGTTCGTCTTCAGAACAGGAGGTCCGGGGTTCGATCCTGTCGCTGACCACACAATGTCATACGATTTTTTGTTCCGTCGTCAAAATCAATGTTGTTGGTTTTGCTATAAACTATATTTTTTTATATTTAATTTATTTATGATTGTTTGGTTGATTTCTTTCATGAGTTAACAGATCCACCATTCTATAATCCCAAAGCAATAGGCCTACCTCGATATGCTCGGGAGTGACTTATATGCTCGGGATTAAAAGGGGGATTCCAGAGGGGCTTTCCCATGACGTCAGAAAACATCGATGAACTATCTCGGTTTTAAATGTTCAACAGCCTGAAAATAATTATTTTCAATTTTAAAATATATTTTAATGGTAACATAATTATGGAACCCTCTAAATACATTTAAGAAGACGAAATAATACACTGAGCGTTTTCGAGTAAGTCACACATAGGCTGGTTTGCACACAATGAGTGAACGAGGCGCGTATGCGGAAGTGAAAGTCGGCTTGTCAAAGGTGCCAAATTTTGATCACCATATTTCAGCTTTAAACAATGCGGCAACATTCGTCTTAAACACTCGGCATATTTGAAACATGCAGCATATCAATTATCTAGTTATAATGTGCTACTGTGTTGATGGATTTTTTACGGCGTTTGAAAATGAGGGATTACAGACGTTTTCATTTGAAATTGGCTAGGATTTCTTCCAATTCATGTAAGTTTTTACGCGGATGTTGCAGTATGAAATCACATATTTCTGGATGTACGTCACTTAATATATTGATTCGCTGTGATAATATTAAGTGCAACAGTTATCTACTTCAATGTATGTTAGTGGATCAACGATCAACGGTCTCGTTTTGTTTTAATTTGTGCATTAATACTGGTTAGTTATTTCGATGAACGCAATCCAATAAATTTGAATTTTTATTGTTTATGTTAGGACGCCCTCGTAGTAGATAATTTGGGGTCAAATCGAAGATGCCTTCCAACTAATATGGCTATAATTATTATATAGCTATTGATGCAAGAGAGCGGTTCAAAAGTGGTCAAACATGATATGACAAGTGGACCTCAAAAGCTATCAAATATCATGTAAACAATGGTTGAATGATAACATGTCTTATCCTTCGCATCAAGTAATATAAACTGAAAGGTTACTTCAAAACATGCGTATTGTTAAAGCGGAAATGATGTAGAAAATTAAAACTATCAAGAGACCCAAACGAAGATCAAAAAGGGGAGGGGGCGAAATGTGAGAATGTGAGAATGTTGTCCATGGCAACGTTGCGCTATGCAAAACAGGTTTTCCGTTATACAATACAAACTGAAACGTGGGTAATTACTGAGGTTGCGTGGAATTCCGAGATATTGGATGTAGGCTTTAAATTAAAGTTTCATTAACTTTCTGTGCACGTTTTGTGTAAACACTAACACTAATCTGTACCTCGTAGCTAAAACTCAAATAAAATCGGCCGGGTTTTCTTGACGTATTGAGAACCTTGAACATAATAAGACGATTCGATTACAAATGCTAGTAGAATGATCATCATTTGTAAGGACATTGACCCACGTTGGGCAGTCTGACGATATCCTTTTCAACAGTGCAATTGAGTTGGGTGTACACATACCCCATACCCCCCACCCCCACCCACACCCCCACCCACCAAAAACACCGTGCAATATCACCCCAACAAAATGATCAAACATGAAAACAAACAACAAACATACCCAACAAACCAAGGATTCTATTAATTTTGGGATAGGAAAGTCCTTTACTGGGCATACGTAGATATCAGGTCGCGTTTTAATGCAACAGCGCCACTTTATGCGGACAAAAATAAATAAGGTCACGTCATCGGAATGCAAGGAATTGATAGACTTCATTAAGCCCATTAGACACAAACAATGACGGTATGGTATAAAGTGAACAAATGAATTCAAATGCATAAAAAAACAATGAAACGTGAAGTATCATATATTTCAGGCTTGTAAACACCGTCCAGCACGTACATTTTATCATAACTTTCAAAACCGCACAATTTGTTTGGATTTTGTCGAACAATTCCGTGTAAACTTCAATTAAAGTCTATACCTAAAGCAGACGACAAACAGCAAACACAGCGCCACCAACAATATGCGCACAGCCAGGTTAAACTTAAAAATAGCTTCAGATCGGCAAGTTGAGTCGCACACCCTGAACAAACCCCGATACCCCGGGCCCGATACAGACACCCGACAGATTGATTGGTCCAACAGAGCTCTTTGTAGAGAGTTACCACATTGATTAACTTTGTTAACGGTCGGTCTGTTGAGCTATTTGTTCACATTTGCTGTTAGTATACATGTACAAAAAAAATGAAAAGAGTACTTTATGCCTCAGATATAGATTACCCCAGATATAGATTATGGACCAGTATCGACCGAAACTGGGACAAATTAATACTGCTAGTACGTGTACCAGTATCGACCGATACTGGAACATGAACATATTCTAATATCGCTAGATACTGGGACACAATTTGGAGTTTCAGTATCGAGCGATACTGGAACATGTGAACATGTTTATGTTCCCGTGTCGGGCGATACTAGTTTACCAGTGTCTGGGACCTAAAATACACATTTTCCAAAAAAACCCCACCCAACCCGACACCCTGAGATAGAGACATACAGACAGACGTTTATACTCATAATACTTACAGAGTCCTTGAAATTTGAGGTGTATCTGACAGGGTGCCCATATTCCATCCATTAAAACAGTCTATTCTAAGACTCCCAACAGATGAGTACTGACAATTGCATTGGACGGGACAACGTTTTGCATCTGTAAATTTAATAAAAATGGTTTTCGTTCAAATGTTTTAGCTCGATATGAATTTAGTTCAATTGTTAACAACAATAATGAAAAATATCTGACCGAATCATAACACACTCAGTAAGAAAAGTCTTCGTGTGCAACAACACTTCTAGGCTTAACACTTTCCATGCGGCAGGCGTCTGCAGACGACATTCCAAAATTTCACAAAATGTCTCAACGATGTCAAAATTATTCAATTTTATTACCATATTTTGAATCACCATGAGAAATGCATTGAAATAAGTACAAACATGCCTAGTATTGGTTCAGCAATATCTGAGATAGATTAACCCCCCTGTATCCCCATGCTGTAAAAGGTTGGTGGGTATACAGATAACCATTAGGACCTATACAACATTCCTAGGGTGGACAACCTAAAATATCAGGTGCACAAAGATGGGAAATGGGGGGTCAAAGTTCAGGGGGGGGGGGGTCAAATTTGGTAAATTTTGAGCAAACCATATCATGTTTGGTATCAAATGATAGCAAATTTAATTCTGAACATGGATTATGACATTTATATTGTTGCAAAACAATTTGTTTTAATGTTATGACCTAAAACTGAATGTTGGACACAGAATTCTTCTGAAAGTGTATTCAATATCCTTTTTACTGCTCTCGGTAGCACTTGGTCGTATTGAAGAAGAGCCTATGTCAAACGTTCATATCACAGCAAAGGATAGACAGAAATCAAGGTCCCTTGGCAGTATACCATTCCTTGCGAGCCTTCAAACGAAATGTGATGGAACGGCAGATGACTTGCTGCTTATCTGGAAATTGTCGCGGGTATCTTCTAAGTCCTCGACATTACTTGATATTTCACGTCCAGAGGAAGACATTCCAGGATTTTCATCCTTTTGTTCAAGTTTGTTTCATGCTAAACAAGCAAGCAAGATTGGCTACTTCCCACTACTACCACACACACCAACAAATCCAGTTGTCCTACAAGAGGAAATGAAGAGACTTGTTAATGCATCCCATATCCTTGGAAATGAATGGACAGTAATTACCGGTGATCAGGCGACAAATGAATTAGCACGCGCAGTAAGAGAAAACAACCAAGACAACATGTTTGATAAAGTTATACTACATATATAGGAGGATTTCATCAAGCCCACAACTTCTTGAAAGTTATTTGCAAGATAATGAGGGATAGCGGTGGCGAAGATATATTGGCTGGTATTGGATTGTGTGAGGAGGGAACAGCAAGAAAAATTGTTGGTGAGAGTGGTAGCTACTACCAAAATACAGATTCTCAACGAAGGCATATGGCAGTACCTGTTCTACAAAGCATTTGAAAATTGGTGTATTGAAAAGCATGACGTTGAATGGACTGACAAGTTATCACCCATTGTCGAGATTCTGCTCGATACAAATCTAGGTAGAGATACGCGATTGAAGACAATCCAAAATGCGCATTTGAAGCTGCATGTTTTACAAAGTCGCCTTGATGAGTTTCAAGTTCAGCTATCCGAGAAGCCAACAGCAACCGTCTGGCTGATATATTTCTTAAGATGTGTGATATACTACTAAAATCCATCTACTATGAGAGAGAAGGAGACGGGTATGGGCATTTGTGTGAATCAGCAAACATGCTTCCCTACCTAACTGCTGCAGGACACTACAAATATGGCCAGCAATCGCTACCACAATATTTGTATGAGATGAAGGAACTGGAAACTGTAGCGCCTAGTGTCCATCAATCTTTTCTTCAGGGAAACTTTGTCGCGAGACGAGCTCATGGTACAATGTAGTCACAATGTTGTTTCCCCCCGACATGTTATTGGAGCAGACGTATAATGCAGATGCGAAAGAGTCTAGTGGCTTAGATGGTATCCCCATGAATGAATCAGCCCGAACAAAATGCGTGAACTCTTAACAGCAGCTGCGTCATTCCAGCTTAAATCCATGCTAGACACGGACCCGGCCCTGGAACACAGAACCCACACCATGAAACTGGTAAAGTGGCAAAGGATGCTAATTTTGTCTCACATATCACATATGCCACTGAAGACAATAATAAGCATGATAAGTGGAGTAATCCATTCATTCGCATTGCAAACGCCCCAACTGGTGAACATCTCAACTGGACAGAGAGCAGATGAAATAGTAAAAACACAACTGACAACGGTCCACGAAAATGGCAAAAAGGCATTGGAACAAGCAATAGCAGGCAACGACAACAAGAAGAAAATCGTAAAACTCAACACATTCCATACCCCTAGAACAAAAGAGTAACGAAAGGAAAGAGTGTTGAAGTCGTCGCTCTTATGAGGATGACCCAGGTTATGGCTAGTGGTGTTGATGTTGATATCACAGATTTTATTGGCAGACATGAATGTGCAGATTCACCTCCATCATTATTTGATAAGAATGGCCATATGAGAGCTCCTGGATCAAATTCTACACTTGTAAAGGCACTGAAAGATGAAACCGGAGTATCCGGCGTATCATCCGATGTATCAGAACTGCACCCAGGGTTGACAACCGCTCTTATCATAGATGGGATGTATTGCGTGAGAAAGAATGATGTTCCTTTTCTGAAGTAGTGAAGCGGTATCAAGAACAGATATTGCTTGATATACCATCAGACACCAAAGCCATTCACTTTTGTGCAGACAGGTATATTAGCAACAGCCTGAAAACATCTGAACGAGATCATAGGGCAACCAAAACCGGATCTGAAACCAAAAAGATTTATGATGTCAATGACAATTACAGAACCCCTGAACCAAAGACATTATTTAAGGTATCAGAAAATAAAGCCGCATTGCTCAACTACATGTGAAAATTGGGTAGCCAATGAGCAGAATAATCCACAGCTTGGAACCGTGAAATTATCCTTGGCAGGAGGATTCAATGATGCAAAGATGAGTGTGTTCCTTTCAAATGGCCATATCTGATGTACCAGACCTAGAGTCAAACCAGGAAGAGGCAGACACACGTATGATATTGCATGCCATATATGCTACTCAAAATGATGATGTGAAACGCATTGTCGTGCATGCAAATGACACTAATGTAATAGTTCTCAGCATATATAACTACGCGACATACTTAAAAGATTTAAATCTTCAAGAGATATGGATCAGAACCCAACAAGATAGCTATCTACCGATACACGAGATAAGCTTGACGATGAACTATACCGCGTGCACTCCCTTTCATTCATAGCATTAGTGGTAAGGACGTTACAAGCTACCCATACTTCACAGGAAAAAGGTCATGGCTACAGAGATCCAAAGAGGTAGAGCTGGATTTAATTGTCGAGTTTGCTGAGGAGAATGAGTATAAGTTGACTGAAGACATCATCAACCAGGAAGTTACTCATATCAGTACACAGTAAAGCTGGCGATGACTCTCTTTTCTCTTCTCTAGACATGATAGTAGAAATTAGGGCATATACATTCTTGAACAAGAATAACACAGTATTGAAAATGCTGCCTCCAACAGAAAGTGCATTTATGCAGCACTTAAAGCGTGCTGCATTCGCAACAATCATTGACAAGACAGCACACCAAGTGGAACAAAATCTCCCTTCAGCAGAAGAATATGGCTGGACTTTGAAAGACGGTATGTTTGTACCCACTACAAAGACAATATCATCATGGCCACAGGATATTAACATGGGAATATCATGCGGCTGCAAGAGTGTGCCTTTGTGCAGCAAGAACTGTGCATGTGGAAAGCAATCAGTTGCATGAAGGATGCAAGTGCAAAGGCTCTCCTTCCATATGCAGTCGTGTAATGCATGCTGAAAAAGTAACTTTGGAAAGATGGCACTATAACAGTAGCAGTAACGATGAGCATGAACCTGACAACTAAAGATTATGAACAATAAATACTGATGATGCTGTGCAGGTTGAAAACATGTATGTTTTATAACTCTAGGATATGCATTATGATGCTGGTTATATAGCGTTATCCGGTGAAACTTCATGAGTTTCACATAATCCATGTACACAGTGCAGTATACGTATTAAGATAGGGTTTTGTTATATACATTCAGTTTTTTTGTAATATTTTGAAAAGGAATGGTATGACTAAAGAACTATTACAATATAACAAGTTTATTATTGAATTTGCTTTCATTTGATACCAAACACGATATGGTTTGCTCAAATTTTCACAAAATCTGACCCCCCCTGAACTTTGACCCCCCATTTCCCGCCTTTGTGCACCCGATTTTTTAGGTTGTCCACCCTAGAAGTGTTGTATAGGTCTTAATGGTTATCTATATACCCACCAACCTTTTACAGCACGGGGGTACAGGGGGGATATAAATACTTGATTTGGCCCCCAGGTATTCTGTATTATGGTAAAACTAATAGCCGCGTGAAAAGTGTTAAACTGTTTTAGACAGAATAATGCATGCTCTTTGAGACAGTTTATTCTCATTATCATACTTAATAGTGCTATTAAGTACACCATATTGGCCTACTCAGCAACAAAGTTCCTGGACACAGTTATTATTAGAGTTCAGATATTTCAAATAAATATTGAATAGCAAGCAAACAAGTGTAATGTCATAATGAACAGACAATCATCTAGTTTAAGATTAAGATTTGAATACAGGGTGAGTCAGAAAGAACGGTCACCGTTTTGGTAAACAGGTTTTAGGCATGCATATTCAAAACAATCGCCATTGCTACAAAGACCATCAATCGGCTTTCATCCACAAAAAGAAGGGGATATTTATGGATTTGAATGGGAATCAGCCCATGATGAATGTTTGTAAATTCTCTAAAATAAATTCACATGATTCTTCCAGGAGCATATCAGTAAAGTTGGTAATATAACTGTATTTGTATTCAGTGCCATTCAGATTTGATGAAACAATTTTAAATGTCTAAAAACTCATAAAAAATAACATATTCAGGGGAAATACGATTCATAGGGTTACTACAAAATTGTAAGGCCTAAATAACAGGTTGTATGTTTAGTAGCTGCAATTTTGCTTGTATTCAATAATAACATTAGCCACGTTACGGTTATCTGCTTATTCAAAATCCCTCCAAGCAACCGTTATTGTATGGCCCTATATTTGTATATGATTTGGATTAGTGCAGTCATGCACGCCAATAAAAGCAGCAACAAAGCAAGCCACATATAATAGCCATTGAAATGCATTAATTTCCCCGGCAAATTTAAAATACAAAATATGTATGCAGCTTGAATTTTCCAAAGTGGCAATTATGATAAGAAAACAAACACCATATTTGTTTGCTTTCTATTTCAAAAATTAATTTGACATATTTTGAATTTCATGAGTTGATGGCAAATGTTTGAAATACAGATCCAGTACTTAAATTACAGAATAACTTGGATAACAACAATGCGTGCAAGATTTGTGAAAAAGCTGTCAATGTTAAGTTGAAATTGTCAACACAAAAAAAAAAGGTGTTTTCTCCTTAATGGTCTTACCGCATTCTAATTCATCATCTCCTTCAGAACAATCCATGTATCCATTACATATATGGTCATTTGGAATGCACATTTTGATGTCGTTATCATTGCCCACATCGCATAAATAAAAGCCAGGACAAGTAACCTCAGCTGAAAAGAAAATAATGTACGTACTTATATAAGCACACAAATAGTATCGATGTAATCATTCTACCTTTATTCAACTAAGCTTCCAAATTATTATGCAAACTGTCTTCCGGTGGTGGTCCTTTCCTGTAGGCATTTTATTCATTATAAATATTGAAATTTTCATTTGTTTACTATACTATGTAGAATACACAGTTCAACTCATTTAAAAAATATCAGGCATAATTTAAAGGGGAACTTATTTTTGTTGAACTGTGTTTATACAATCCATAGTGTTTTATATGTATCAACGTGAATTTACGTTTACATTAACTCATCGTTTTCTTTGATAGGCCTATAACAATATTTGACAATGCATTTTACAATTTTGTTAGCGGGAAAAGGGGAAACTGTCCACCGGTTCTGAATATCAAACTCAAAGCAAAGAGTAAACTGTGAAATTGTCAAATTTGATATAGCAGTGCCCTCTGTAGTTCGAATTGGTCAGACTGCGGCCGATTGGCTAAATATATCAACTTGGAAAATAAGTAAACGCCTCAGCTCAACCCTTTAAAATAAGAGTAATCAAAAAGGTACTTGTTGATCCAGAATTATTGAATCTTATTCCAAGTGTACGTTTATTTTCTAAATGTACAATTCTAGCCACTTCATGAACGAACAAATTGATTTTTCTTAACATCCTTAACAGTTAAAAATAAGTTTAAAAAAAGGGAAAATAAGAAAATGATTTGGTGGTATGAAATAGTTTAAATGTAGTTATACCTGGAGGCTGGATGAGATTTGATATCAGGTTTTTTCTTCTTCTTCTAATTGCTATTTCGTTAGTAACTATCTATTGCTACCGCTTACTAATTGGCAGTCCTAGTACGTGGCATAGAGGGCCCTATTTACATTAGGGGCGATATCCAAACTCTACAGTGATTTTAAAGCATTTTTCTAGCGATTTGACAACGATATTCCAACGGTATTTCGTTCTATTGTTAAAAGCATCGGAAAAAGATCGGTGATTAACTAGAAACCTCTCTACTTATCTGGCGTTAACAATATAACTATTGTAGTACTCTCGATGGCTGCATTAGTGAAGCAGACAGATCAAAGGCGCAAGGAAGATTGTGTTATATTCTTTAAGAAATACTATATACCGTTGGAATATCGTTGTAAAATCGCTAGAAAATGCTTTAAAATCACTGCAGAGTTTGGATATCGCCCCTTAAGGAAATCGAATCAAGTGCTCACCACAGTGTAGTTCGTCAGCGAGATCCAGACAATCATCAAATCCATCGCACATAGCGGTGGAATCGGCGCAAAATCCTTCTCCACAGTCAAAATCGGTTGATTCACAAACGTCTGCAATGTTTTTAGTAAAATCATAATCGTAAATATACTTTTCAGTCGGATCACTTCAAAGAACGTTGTCAAAATAAAATAAAAAAACTTGGCTTGCCAACCCGAGGCCACATTTCACTAAATTAAAGAGCTTCATGCATGGATCAACTGTCTGCTGACGCAAGCAGTATTAACAATGATATTTAAAAAAACACTGTATTTTAATAAAATGGTGGAGATGGGATGGTGGAAATGGGAGAGAAGGCGCAGTATGGTATATAAATGCCTTGTCCCAAAATTAAAGTAAGTCTATATCTCTGTTGCGAGGAATAAATTTTACTTTTCGTGATATTTTCAGCAATATCTTTTATGATTTATGATAAAGCTACTGAAAAGGGCTACACACCGTGTATATCTGTAAAATGTTTTAACTCCAGATGAAACCCTCTCGAGGTTCCCGTTCGGTCTGTCGCTACTTTTAACCACATATTTGACCCTGCAGATGATAGCGTTCTAAGCTTAACTATCCCTGTTAACTTAGCTATGGTTGATCTGCTGTCCACCGAAATAACACCTTCTCCAACTATCAAAAAGTCATACCCTCTCTCCATTTCAAAATCTATAATCTGGACGTGAATTCGTCTGTGATTTGCGGCGGAAACTATCCATTCACAGACGAGCTCATTTCGGTAATTCAACGGGAATCCGGGTGTCTGGAGTTCAACAACTTCTTTGGCATTTCCTATGTAGATGTCCCTGCCTCCACATTCACCTAACGAAAAAATACGTATGTATTGATCATATGGTTAATGCAGTATGCTGGAACATTAACACATTTGTTTCGTACTTTGAAAGAACGTAATTCTAAAGCAAAGGTCGTGTAATTGTACTGTAAATGCTAGCTACAAAATCGATTCGAAGATGTTAGTTCAAAGGCGGATACGTTTCTTCCAGTACAAACCTTATAAGTTATAGGGCGATATAAGCATAAGAATCCTGTTTTCTTTTATAACACCATGACATGTCTGAAGTAGCTGGTGTTCCAAAAGAAATGTTGCCGAGTCACGGTAGAATTAACCGGATAGTCAAAATATGTACATAATTTGCTGGGTGGTTTTTGTCGATTTTACTCTGAAAGTCCTCACTTTGGACAACATTTTAGCCAAGGCAAGAGTTTCTGGGGAGGGGCGGTAAAACAAGAGCAATCAAACTTCAAGACGGCTCCTAATTGTGGACCTAAGACGCAGTGTTGGCATCATTTAGGGGTAAGGGTGCCTGATAATAGGGGATAATATTCATTGGGCAAACAGCCATGCGCATAATGGATTATGCAAACGTGCATTCTATACCAGACCACACCAACGGCTTACCGCAATCCAGCTCATCAGAAGCATCAGGACAATCCTGTATTATATCACATTTGTGATAACTATGAAGACATATCAAAGCATGATGAGAAGTCTGGCAGGTGAAATCTGTGATATCGCAGCTAGCTGTGTGAAAAAGCAGGTGAAACATTCATCTGGGCTTATTATTTCTCATAATAGCATGAAGCGTATAGCGCATATTATAAACTCAATTCCCAATAAAAAATTAACAATCACTTATATTTGGCATCATCTTCCTTTAATTTCCTTCTATATTATTAAAGAAAATAGGGCAATTATCCAATAATATTACTGTGACACATTTTTATGAATGATTAGTCGATAAATCAATCGAGGAAAAAGCATGACTACATGTACTGCCAAGACAATATTTATGCATTGCGTTAACCAATCAGAGCCTTGGATTTCTGTGAAATGCACGGAATGAAATATACTGATTGGCAAATACGCAACGTCTTGTATAATATTTTACATAGCTCATGTCGTAATACGGTACGTTATGAAGCCAAAGAGTTTGCGAATTTCTTACCATTCATGGGTTTTAGAAAGATTTCTATCAAAAATCTATTCCGTCCATAGTACCAGATATACGATGTAAATGTTAACAGGAGGGTTGTACCGTTAACGGAAACTGAATTGGGCGCTCGACTGCCTGTTAAATCCAAAATGGCGTCGTCAGAATTACTTATGTGTAGAAAATCGAAACTCTGTTCCAGACTTAATTCCTTGAAGTTCAAAGAAGGAAACCCGTTATCTGTTCCGTGGACAGTCCATGTGCAGTGCAGATTCAGTGGATAAGACTCTGGATAGTTTGGAGACGTTAGGTTGAATGTTAACCAAAATGTCGGCGAGTAAGTGTCTTCACCACATATCTCTAAAATAACAAAACATTCGAAATTGACACACCAGGTTAAAAATTCATGCATTATTTTTCAATTTTAGTTTGATAGTTGGTTTTGATGATGAAGAAAAGGGAACATTTAACATGCTCAAATTGAAATAATGCCAGCGATTTGCGTAAATTCGTGCGTAAAAGATGGATGTGTAATCTTCACGGTTAAGGCCGCTCTGTCAAATCAGTACGTAAGGCTTTTACGTAGGACTTTTACGACTGGCGAAAAATGCAAATAATGTAAATGTATGTATTGGTCCCAGTTTAATTTTCATGGGTACTCACTTGTACGTATAGTCGTATAGTGATGCAAAATATCACTTTGTCACCAATCGTACAAGTATTATTTTAAAGTCACTAATAGTTATACTGTGTACGTATATTCGGCCAATATGTAGAATCACATGGTAGTAAAATGGGATGATTGACCTCAATCCCATGACAATTACCATGCTCAGAATATATACTCGTATTCTGACGATAAACAGGTGTTAATATGGGATTCTGTAAGATTCTGTATTCTAGAATACAGAATGTTCATAATCCCATGTTTCTACCATGTCACTCTAGTTGTATTGGGTGGTATATTAGGCCTATAAGCCAAACGTACTGGTTTTACAATACGTACAGCATTTGTCGTTCTTTACCAGCAGCGTTGCAGGAGGAGAAAAAAGTCAAAGCTTTTGTCATATGATTCGCTGTGAACTGTTTTTCCTCCTGTTCGTTTACTTATAACTTAAATTTCGTGCTGATTTTACCGCTTGTTTATTTCATCTTTCGGCATTAAGACCCAATCGTATTTCCATTTCCACTTCCAAACATCTAAACCTGTACAACATAAGGGTTCTTTACCTACCGCAATCAAACTCATCCGATCCAAACAGACATTGCAACTGATTATCACACAACAACTCGGCATCCAGACATCCGTACCCTGACTGGCACAAAAATTCTCCCGGATTGCATCCGACTGAAATCAAATATGTTTTTTCCATAACAAATGTTAGCCTCCTCTTTCTATGCGATTGCACCAATGACAGGCATCTGAGGAATAACGCTACCTCGCTCTACAACTGCTTAGAGCAAAGGTGTTGGAATTGTCTTATGGTGTACGAATTTTGAATGTGTGTTATCATCAAACCAACATAACTCAAGAATGGAATCATCAATTTAGAATAAGAGATTATTTGAAACATGTTAAAATATTAAGTCACCGTACTTACGCAAACTACTTTAAACATTGGGTCTACTGCTAAGTGCATAACGCTTGATATTTAAGTCGGAATCAACAGGATGACTTATTTTCTTAAAGTACAAATCTTTCAGACTCGCCCTACATCAATGAACATATAGGCCTATAATATATTCATATTACCATATTCAATTCGCTGTTCCAACTCGATAACAAATCCCCACCATTCTTCAAATGGACTTGATTCAAATGTCACCCAAGCAGAAGAGCTGTTGATAGTGAGGGAATTCGGCGCTGCACGTCCGCTCAGATACAGCACAGTTGAATCACGGGATACATTATGCCCGAATCCAACGGTCAAATAGTCGAAATGCAACTCCAGATGAAAGGACTTGAAGTTGAATGCAATATAATTGTTGGCGTCCTCCGTGATAATGAACCACTGGCATCTTAGGTTGTTGGGATAGTTATATGGATATAAGGGGATGGAATGAAATTCATAAGGCGTCGTCTGCTTACTGATGTTTATTACAGATTCTCCGCAGAAATCTGAAACGCATCAAATGATGTTGGATTTAATCTACGTCTTCAAATTTTAAAACAAGTCGGGCAAAATGAGTATGGTTTTCAAAACTAAGTATTGTACTTTTGGCCTGTAATTTTTTCATTTGCAACAGTTTAAAGTATTTGATATTCCCTAAAAGTATAAAGTTTCTTTGGTTTATAACTCAAATATAAGGCTGTAACTTTAGCCTTTAAATATTTAATTCTTCCAATATTACATTTCTGTGTAAATCGTTACTATTTGGCCATAAATTTTGGCTGAACATTTTTACACGCCAGAACAATCGTTGTATATTAAGCTGATGGAATGCTCCGGTATTACGTTTCGTTGATTACGTAATTTCAATATACAGTTTATGTTTTGGGACAAATATTACATTATAAATCGGTACATTTCGGTCGCATGTTTTCGGCCTAACATATTGACTCACCACACTGTTGTTCATCACTGCCATCAACGCACTGTTTGAAAGAGTTACACACAACGGTGTCATCAAGACATCCGTATCCAGATGTACAAGCATACTCACTCTCCCCGCACGAAACTTTAAAAGATGAAAGGGACACTTGAAAATTCATTAAGTATACCTCACCTTAAAGAGTTACATATCACCTGCAATAACAACTAACTAACTCACTGTTCATTTTAAACAAACAAAAACTATGTATGAACATATGACAAGGTCAATGAAAATAAAATGTGAACAATAGCCCTACAAATATTAACGAGATTGATGAACTGAGAGATTCGAAATCAAAACAGGTGGCTGTACAAAGAGCTCTGATAGGAATCCTCCAGATTTGTTAAATTAATGCATTTTTAAAGCAGTGGACAGTGGACAACTAATGATTCAAAAGATTAACAACAACATCACATTCTGTTGGAGTAGGAGATGACGGATATGGGTCAACTTGAAATAACAGGGACGTTTGTCACACCTGAGCGAAGCCAGTTTACATCTTGTGATGTATACGTGTGATCGTATTCATGGTGTTAGTTTCATAGTGATAAGTAATCAAGAAATCATTATTTTGCATTATGACGTGTTCTCTAAAAGATACTACATACATGTGTCGCCCATTTGGTATCATTGATGTTGTTCTCTAGTATCTTGTCAATCACAGGAACAAATTCAATGTTTGTCATGTTCTTGATACTAATTAATTAAATATAGCCACCTAGAATACCATAACGAACCTTGTGATGAAGTCCGATGTATCGTGATGAAAAAACCACGCACCGTAAAGATTTCATTGCTGACGAATCGAACCCACATCTGTCTATGTGGAATCGTCAAACTATTCTGATGATACCAAGCGTCCAAGTTCAGTACCAGTTTATTTTCATCAGCAACTCCTTCCCCAATGATCAGCTTATCGCCATCATTCATTATTTCAAAAGCAAGGAATCGCACGATGTAAAACCCCTCTTCTATTGAGGAGAACCTCCACGTACAGTCTATCTCCGTTGGATAATAGTCGGGGTAGCTTGGTGACATTAGGTAGGCGATGGATTGATGCGACATACTGATTGTTGAATTTTGACATGGATCTGTTAAATATAACATTACACGTAATGCGCGTTATTCGTGATAAGAGATATTGTTCGTTACATCTTACTTTTTTCAGTTTGGGGTGGGTGGGTGAGGCTGGTGGGTAGGGGTGTGTGTGGTGGAGTTGGGGGTCTGTCTGCCTGTCTGTCCTGGTTTCCTCTGGTATGTATGTATGTCTGTTTGTGTGGATTACTGCAGGATCTCAAGGTTAAATAAAATTATTATGATATTGTAGAGAAGTCCATATTGCTTTCAATTGCTAAAAATGCCTTTGATGTACGATTCTTCCATGATCTTTCTATCAGATCCCATAGTATTATTCTCAGTCAATAATCTCGGAAAGAATTTTAAAAAATGAAAGAAAGAATGAGTTATCTGTGGTTTGTTTGTTTGGGTCTTTGTTTGCTTTCATGGATATTATAGTTCTTAATGTCATAAATCTTTCACATTTACTGCATGTATGCAAATTGTTAAATATTGTTTTTGAATTACTCACAACAGTGCCACTCATCCGAACCATCAAGACATTGGATTATACTATCACATACTAACGATTGATCCAAACAGCCGAATCCAGATGCGCACCAGAAATCGTCGTTACTGCACAAGTCTGTGGGCAATAAATAAGGGAATAAACATGATGATAAATAAAACATGTCCAACTGGAGAATATAAACGTATCACGTATCACGATGCGGAGTGGAATTAGTTTTTAGGTTAAATTCAGCGATGAAGTTATTGCTACTTCTGAGGAAAGCATGGCCAAAACTAAATCCTACCAATGTGTTTTGGGGTGTTCCGATTATGTTTGGTACGACTCTTTTCGTATGAACACATAATATGATGACGGACAAAATGTTCTGAACCTAAAGTACCAAAGAATCCAATATTTTCCCAAAAATGTTCCAGCATCTTGTAACATTTTTAAAATATTAGAATATTTAATATGTTTATTTTCCGGTAGATACGTATTTTCCCTACATTTACCTGTGTGGTACAATATTATAATCTTACCACATGATGAACTATTATCAAATCTTAGTTCCTCGGTGTCTTTTGTATAGATCATCATATCGTTCATGCACCCATTTCCGTTGCTGCAAAGAATGCTGTTTACTTTGCAAGGTACTGGAGCACAAGAAAAGAAAAAAAACATACGTAAGTGAATTAGTAATAACAAGAAGAGTCTGAAAAAGACAAACAGCTCTCAGAAAAGGTGAATTTCAATGACGATGGAAATGTAAATAGATTGTGTCACACCCTGAATAAATGCCAAGTGTCAATGGTATAGTTGATCTGTATGCTTCAAATTGAATGAATTTGGAGTTCATATTAGTGTTGTTAATTGAATATTCTCATAAATTGGATTACTTGATATTCCAGAATCAATTGGTTTACGATGAACCAATACCAATGAAGGGAGACGAAATAATTCAATGGAAGTGGTAGGCCTATAATATTGAAACTAAAATAACTCAACAGCACACACCCCACACAAATCCCTCTACACTAACTCCATTATGAGCCAAACATACTCACTCCATTGCCCTAAACCTCATTACCCATCCACAACTTGCCACTTTAATAAACCCAAGCGGGAGATAGAGAAACCAGAGATCTCTCTGGTGAAACTGTTTAGTTGTAATACAAAATAGGTTGGTTAGAATGGAATATACTAAGAATTATTGTCCTTTTATTATACTTTGTGGTATGAGTACACCCACTTTTGAGTTGCAATATTCTATACATCCTTCATTTATAGGGGGGTTGGGGTACCGCGCCATTTTGCGATATTTTGCGAAATCGATCGTGGTTATCACGTGATACGTATCGTGGAAAAATAATTTACACTGTTTTAACGAAATGCACTGTGGGTTTGTGTTACCAGCCTAAAATCATAGAGGTCGCAAACCCGGTCGCAAACTTGCTTATAACCTAGCTATAACAAGCTAAAAATGACATCTCTGAATGTATACCAAAGTGTGCAAAGGAGAAATTGTTGGACACACTGGTAAAAATGGTTTTACAACAAGTTTTGCTATCATTAATAAAACTGAACTCAAGTTAAATCACTCTATTTATCGAGCAATAATATAATTGTTTACGCATTTTAATTGTTTAGATACAAAGTTAAATAAATCAAGGATACATTTATGATAGATAAATAAATAAAAAGAAAACTATAAACGCATGGGCGGCATTTATAATTGATAAAAATTGACATAACAATGATGTTACATTAATCTACCATCAAGTTTAAAAAATAGAAAAATAAAAGGAATATTCGAACCCGTGATTTCCGATTGCCAACGACATGGTCAACCTACGCACGCCACAGAGATCAACGACTGTAATTGTGATAGTTTTATTATTTAACCATATCTATCTATTTATAACGAACGGATTTTTATTGTGCCATGTTTGCCAAATGTGTGTGTTGCTCTCGCACAAAATGTGTTTGTAATTTGATTATAATCCTTATTTTTAAAAGAACGGTAATTTTGTTTGACATTTTCGAGGAAAAAAATGGCGTAACTGATACGGTAAACTCCAGCAGTCCGTGTGGACAAGCATACAGATGATGCCGGCAGGCTAAGCAAATCCAGCATATAAAACAAAAAGTGCTCCTAATGGGGCTCGAACCCACATCCTTTCGCTCCCAAGACGACGTTCTCTCCACTACACTAAACGTGCTAATTGAAAAACATATGAGCAAATAATTTATTTATATCATGGGTCATGGGTTAATGCACTGTGTTAAATTATCATTCCCACGTTTCCCGGCCGCCACTCTGTTCAAAGGCACAAAAAAGTTGACTTGTTTTATGCTTTTTTTGCAATTCTGAGGTGTGCAGTTCGATTTTCTTTCTCGAATTGTTTAGAAAACCATCCATTTTAGAACATCTGAAATTGAAAATGAACTGCACACCTGGAAAAGTATGATGCCAAGGGCATATTTTTTGCACGTAAATCCAATACAAGAGTTCTGAAAATCGACAAAAATATGACGTCATAACCATTGCTTCGGGACAAAATGGCGCGGTACCCCACCCCCCCCCCCTACTTCATTTATAGTATTATCAACTATTGTATGAGCTCCCTCACCCGTCCAGTATGCGTTCGCGTTTATCCAAGCGTGCATGGAAGGCACGATTAGAGACGAAATGCGCAAACAATGACGATTGAATTATATCTGTTCATGTAATCATGTATAGTGCCATTTTCCACGTGTGCCTGACATAATTTCAGATCAGTTTTGTACGATTGACTGTGTGTCTGTATATAATATGTAATCTATCTCATGGTAAAACTTTGTAATTTGTGTATTAATTGTGTATTAATCTTGTGATTTTCTGTATATGAACGCACCGTCGGGTAGACGGGTGCCGCTGTTTTAAAAGCGTATGTTCAAATAAATAAATAAAATAAAATAAATATGTCATCATCACGATTAATTTCACTAACCGCACCATTGACCCTAAGACCACACACAACCCCTATAGTATTGTCTCAGGATCAGCGATTCATGAGAGCATTATGAAATCTATAAGGAGATTTAGGAATAACACAACATATTCATCCGCGCATCGATGAGTCATCACTATTTATTCAACCATTAGATCGTGTACTTAGTGGCATGACCAATTTACTCAGCAGCAGTCATCATAATCGCGTGTTATTAATAACAGGCTGGAAATTGTTCAAAGTGTTATAATGTTTGTTAATAGATTATCTTAACACCTATGTGTTACTGTTAGTGTTATGTGAAATATATGCATACGAATTATTTATATCAGCTGTTTTAACACTAAGGGAATATTATTTTACAATTTACGTTGTGAGATTAAATTTCTCTCAGATACTGCTTGCACTGTTAAGTCAAAGGTTAGAAGTCTGATTGGTTTATTTTACATGAAAATCTCACAAATTGCGACAAAATGTACACCAAGTTATCTGTACAATAACTAACCACTGATATATTTATAATTTTTCAACATAATTCGTCAATACTTGCAAAATATTAAGCAAAATATTAAACAATTCACAAAAGAATACACTCTACAAAAGTACCAATCACAATCGCGGTTACTTTCTACGTGAGACTTGTGGTTCGGTAGCAACAGCACCGGTACAGTAGTGACACCTTCATTGGGTTGAATTGTTGTATCACAGTGCAGCATGCGCTATAACACGAGCATAGAGTGCATGTACAAGTACAGTGGCGTAGCCAGGTTTTTCTCAGTGGGGGGGCAAAGGGGGGGCCGGGAGTTTTGGTGGGGGGGCAACAACCAAATTGAGGATTGAATTTCCTTGTGTTGTGAATAGGTTAGTCCCAAATTATTTCAACTGACATTTCCCACAGGGGGGGCAACAGGGGGGGCAGAGAACCCCACAGGGGGGGCAGCTGCCCCCCCCCCCCCCTTGCCCCCCCTTGGCTACGCCACTGTACAAGTACGTGAGTGGTTGAATATTTCTAAGCGGGCAAATACAGTGAGCTGAAAAACATTAACAGAAGCAACACAAACACCCGATGTTGGACAAAAAGCACAGAAGAGTTCTTGAGCGTTACCAGTATGCTTCACTTCAAACACATGACCAATGGTTTTCAATCTCATGTGTCCAACTCGTTCCCATTGAGATTTACATTGTAATGAAAAGCTTATAACTTTTCTAATCGAGGGTCTTTAATTAAGAAACTGTTAATTATTTTTAGCACATCTTTGACACTGTCCCCCTTGAGAAAAAGTCCTTGGGTTTTGCAGTGTTGTTAACACTTTCCACGCGGCTATTCACTGCTATTAGTTTTACCATAAACACAACATTTTTTCAGATACTTTTCCCGACTTCCAAGGTCTATCTCACGGATTACTGAACCAATAGTAGTCATGTCACTGTACTTATTTCAATGCATTTCTCATGGTATTCCAAATAATATGGTAATGAAATTCAATGATTTCGAATTTTTTTAAACATGTTGTGACATTTTGGAATGTCGTCTGCAGACGCCTGCCGCGTAAGCTGGACTACACAAGAAATCTTCTTTGGAAAGTCAATAAGTCAGTTAAGGCTCAGTTGAAGTTGTCTAGCAATTCCACCAATTAAGGTCTGATATATTTACTTACTATAACCCGAAATATAAAGCAGCTATGTTTTACCTACTTTTTCAGTTACAAGCTCTCCAGTTTATGCGGGACACGCTGTATTAGGGGAAGATATGCTCATGTTGTTTATGGCTTTGTAACATAGATCGGAGAGGGTAAACGCACTGGCTGTTCGTTCACGGGAGTTATTCAATGCGTTCGCTAAGCATGGCTAAACACGTATAAGTTGGTCATTATTCAACCGCGTTCCGTTTATCTACACAAAACTGTCCGTTTATCCCAGTGCGTTTACCCTCTCCGATCTACGGTTTTCAATCCATACGAATCTGGATGCCATCCCTAAGCACAACGCCAGGCATTTGTTGTAAAATATCTAAATTACAGTCTTGTATTCATATAAATTAAATTAAGATTATATCACACCTGAAATGCAATAGTTGATTGCGTGAACAGTCTACCGTTTAGCAACCTTCGTGGCCTACCCGATCACATTTTTGTACAATTATTGATGTATTGAAAAAGCACAGCGCCAAGATTTTCAGACATTTGTTGTAAAATGTATACATGTCAGTTTTGTATTCATATAAATTACAAATTAAGATTATATTATATGCTTGTAAGCGATATGTAATTGCGTGAGTAGCCTACCGTTTAACAATCTTCATTGCCTACCCCAATTACAATCATTTGTACAATTATTACTATTCAGAACAGAAGTACGAAACTTTGCACAAACGTCTACAAATGATCAATATCCTTAACGTGGGGGAAAAAGGCAAAGCGAACAAATGTTCAATGAGTCAGAGTAAGACAGCTGGTGAAGGACCTTAGTTTAGAAATAATTGTTTATCGTTATGGCGAACTTTGGTATGAGTCTCTTGGTTGGGAAAATCAATCCAAATTAGCCAATACCAAACAATTCTGAAAAGTCAATCTGTTAACACTTTAATAATAAATGAATTTTTCAACTGCATAAATCGTAAATGTCTCAGATCTCTAATAAGGGATTGCTTAAGTTAAAACTCTTGTGCAACACATTAAAATCATGGATTTTTTCTTCTTTTTCGACAAGAACCCAAATTAACGTAATCAAGAAATGCAGTGGATGTGTTGCTCGCAGCAGAATTTCTAGCGCCATTTACTTAATTGTACCCAAGCCCTCGCAGAATAATAGCAGATAAACAATTATACCAACCGCTCAATATTAACACTTTAAATCAGTATTTCGAAAAGATTCCAATCTCGCAATGACTATTAAAATCCAAGATGAAATGTAACATTAAACACATTCCTATTCTTTAATATACTTATTTTGTAATATTCGATCGACAAATTGGACTAATTAATAAAACATCCATGATGCAAAAGTAATAACTCTTATATTTAGAATATATCAATACCAAGTCCATATGAAATATTAAAAATATATATTGAAAAAGCACAACGCCAAAGATTTTCAGACATTTGTTGTATTTTTTTTAATTCATTAGTTTTTTTTAATATAAATTAAATTGTGATTAACAACCTTCATCGCCTATTCCCGATCACATTTTTGTACAATGATTATTACTATTCACAAAGTACTTTAAACACCGAACCTGCACACATATCTATAAAATTATCATTCGTTCCACAAAGCATTTTGATGTAAACTGTTTTCCCGATGGATTTCTTATTCTTATTACACTGAGTTTTATAAAATCTGCGGACAAATTCCATTCCTTTTATGCTTTGGTCAGGGCTCGTTCACGAATATTAAAGGTTGAATTATGCGTCCGTGGTACGTGATCAAGGGAATTGGACGAACGGTTAACGACAAGTTAAGTTAAAAAAATGATACTGACACTGGAGTTGGTTATCCAACACCAGCAGTCTTTAGGATGAAATAATTTAGTTCCAACATTACCGTCTATGGTTCCAACGTGTCATGAATTTTGTGGGAATCTGGGGTAATCAAAATCTATTCTACATTGAAATTTACGGCCATTCGTGCCCGTGGTTTTTGTTCATTTTTGCAACCGTTCAATAGGCTAATTGCTTGCTTAACAAAGCATTACATTCAGATGTTCTGTTTGTGATGAGCGTTCTTATGTCATCATTTACTCTTCAATTATGACATCATTATATTCAGATTGGCATGACTATTTTAACAAATCTTTATAATGATTGATTCTAGATATATATTTGGGTTATGAGTGTTGTTCTTAACACTTTCCACGCGGCTATTGGTTTTACCATATGAAAAAACAGATTTTCAGAAACCTTTCCCAATTTTCAAAGTCTATCTCAAGGATTACTGAACCAAATACGAGGCATGTTTGTACTTATTTCAATGCATTTCACTTGGTGATTCCAAATACGGTTATGAAATTTAACAAGTTTGACATTTTTTAAACAGATTGAGACATTTTGGAATGTCGTCTGCAGATGCCTGCCGCGTGGAAGGTGTTAAGTTTGACCCCTGGATATTGTGACAGTAATAAGAACAGCAATACATTCTTTACAGCCTTTCAATTGCCCCCTATTTTATTGTGATGCCTATCAATTAATGTGTTTAAAATCATATAATCAAAGTCAAAGTACACATAATTTAGTCATCAGCATGACAAGCTGAAGTGCTTAATCATGGTTGTCATGATTTTAATGAATTTGATATTCAATTTAAAATAATATTATTGTTGTTTGCAAGCCGTTGTATCTATAGTCTATTTATCTATCACGAGACAGTGGCGTAACTGTGTCATTTATTTTAGTCAGCATCACAATACTATGGACATATTTCCAACAATGTGTGCGTACGTGCGAAAATCCGGAAGTGCGTACCGGGCGCTTTCGAAAATGACCGCGCGTCCTGATTAATCAATCGCGATATCGTCACTCGCATGCATGCATATGTTGTTCTCGCATTTCATGCATCTGGACTCAGCTACGCGAACAACAACAACAAACGTACTCATGAAATAGCTTGAATTATGTCCGTAGCATTATAACAGTGACTATAATTGCAGCAATGCCGCACTTAAATGCACCCCTTCTCCAGGCGATAGCGAATACACACACGCGTGGAAAGACGGAAAGATACACTCGTGTGCACAAATGCTGCGCCTGCAAAGTTACGTCACTGTCCAGAGGAAGTGAAATAAAGCATATGACATTTTATGCTGGTTCCCTGCACCCTGGATCCCCGGCACAACTTTATCCATAGGTGCAGGTACGGGCAAATCAATTGCCGTCCGTAACCGTAAGCTCAACACATTGCATTGTCGCTCTGTTATGGCATAAGGTAAATAACGATCAACGCACTGTAGCTGAGACATCCCATCGAACGCTGAATGCATTGTCGCGCTGCCATAGCTACGGCGCGATGGGGAACGCGCTATGACATGCGTGCATGTGCGTGTGAAGTCCAGCGCTGTGGTTAACGCAGATACACGTGTAGTTTGTGCCAATCAGCAAATTTGTTATCATTCTAAGCGTGACGCTGGCTTGATCGAATTTATTTGTGGATCCATTTTTTGTCAATCATGACTTTTATGTCAGCAAATCAGCTTTGAGTGGAAATCGGCGCGTACCTGCATCTATGGATAAGTTGTGTGGAGCCCATTGATGCAGGGAACCAGCATAATGACATTTTTTTCATGTTAAGGGAAGTGTCAACCCTATAATTTTGGAATTATTGCTCCTCGATAGGTGGAATGGTTGCGTCATTTGATACTTTTGAATGAAATATTTGAATCACCAATATTTCGACGGACATTTTGGAAGAAATACAACAACACACAAACCGCTTGACCGATCGACCCTACCTGAGAAGTCCGTTTGCCCAGGAAAAAGGGTGGTTTTCGTCGCCTTACTGCATAAACATTGACAATGGGGCGTTTCTGCAAGAAAATCAGTCAACTGGAATTACAAGATATGCAGGAAAGACGGCCATCATTATTTGATATAATTATTCTATTATTAGCGCTATACAAGAATTTCAAAATCATCAAGTCTAGGTAGAAAAATGAAACAGGTCAGGGAAACTAGGATGCCGTGTGAACAAAGCGCAGCATGTCCGATACACCACGAAGATTGGTACAGGATGTTTCCTACCATTGAAATGCTATAGCTTGCGATTATATAATGGAATTTTATAGTAATAGATTTAATAACACATTATTTCATTTTTAGACCTACTTCAACATCTTGTGGCATTGTATGATGTGAAAAATGATATAATGGATTGGAAGGATCCGTTGCTCTGGGCAGGTATGATTACCAATTTTATTTCAAGGTTGTGTTTCGAAAGACGACCTTTTCTTTTCAAAATCTCTATGAATATAATAAATATGCGCTAAGAAATTATCAATCCCTGTTATTTTTACTCCAAAGAGTAGTAAGCTGAACGACCTCAATATTTGACAACATTCAAAAAATTATGTGTATTATCAAAGTCAATCATTTGGAAAATGGCTCAATATTGGGTTGTTTCCTTCTGGCTTTAAGTTCTCATAAGACTAAGAGAGCATAATATCACAAAAGCCCAGTTTTGGTAGAAAAGTAGGACTGTTTTTTGCTTTAGTATAATAATGCAATTCCAAGTTATTTCTGGAACTTTTTTAAAATGTGTTAAATTAACTATACATTTCGTTGAATTGGTGAAAATGTAGGGCTACAAATACAATGTTGAAATTATATTACTTTGACTCATTTGACATTTGAATTGCAGACGGGGAAGTGCCGTTGGATCATACGCCACCACCGGTGATCGTGCGCGTATTGAAGTACAGCTCGCCGATACGTTACTATGTCGTGTGTGGATTGGCTACAGCTGGATGCTTAATTGCTTTTATGTTTCTCGTCTTCAACATTAAATACCGTCTTCAGAGGTTGGTAAAACTTTAACTGTATGATTGTATGATCAACTTTTGCTTCTAAGTTTGAGAATATTTAATAAAAGTACATAAAAGTAGGCCTATACATTTTTAGAAAGGAAATTTGATAAAGAATCCGATGGGGATATCAATGTGATACCAAATAAACAAATTTTGAGAAATGAACCAAAAAAGTGATTTTTTTTTTAACCCAAATTTTTCAGACAGCATAACTATAAAATAAAAAATGGTAATTTGTTCTAATATACGTTTTTGTAAACAAAACAATTTTGTCTAGGAGGCAATTTTTTTCTTTTTCCAAAATAAAGCTTGGTTTTGGAAATATTGCTAAAAACATCGGAAAAGTGTAAAAGTCGTATTTTTTTGCATACATTTTGCTAGAAATGGATGCATATCTCGAGTTTAAAATCCATAATCGAAAAAATTGCCTCCTAGCGCTGAAAGTCTTCTACACAATGGTAGTAAAAGCTTACCTGATACTTTGATATATTTTTAGTTATGTTGTCTGAAAATTCGTAAAATTCCTTCAAATTTGAACTTCTAGAAAACATCCATTTAGTAAAAATATTGACATTTTCCACCATTTAAAGCTAAATGTTCACGGAATACACGGGCGTGTGACCTAAAAAGCGAGTATACTATTTTGAACAATCATATTAAACTATCAGATTCAATTTATATTGTCACAATGTGAAGAAATTGGAAGAAAACTGAAATTTAAATGATCGTAAGATTGGCCTTTGTTTACATTTTTAGACATTGTTTTGCGCTCTTTTGTTTTTCGCGTCTACGTCGCGGATATTAAGCGGCGCGTCTAGTATTACGCGCGGGAAGTTTCAGCGCGCGACGCAATGATCGAACAGCTGTCGCAGCATTTGAAAAGCGCGGAACTCCGCTTAAATTCCCGCCAAATAACCATGCGCCTTTTCCTGACTCAAACTTACCAAAACAACAATTTAAAATCACCCAAAAGAACGGGAAATAATCGCTTCCGATTAGTTACTTATGATGGTAATGATAGAATACATATAAAAGTATTAAATAATAGAGAAATATGAAATTCAATTTTTGAAACAAGTGCCGGGTTGACACTGCCCTTAAGCATGTTAAGAGATAGCTGATTATTAGTATACCTTACCATAACCCATACCTTACATTGCCTTATTGAATACATAGCATGCCAACTGCTGTTATACATGTATATATTTTCAGAGGCACATTCCTAAACAATGCTAGCTCCATACGTTTTCAGGTATCCAGAAGAAGGTTGATGGGTCCTGTACCGAATTATAGTTTAGTACGAGAATACGACAGCAAAACTATAAAAAAAAGATAACAAGACAATGTTCCGGGTTTTTTCTTCTTTTCGAAATAACGCTTATTTTTTTCGAAATATTGACAAACACATCTGAAATGTGTACATGTCAGTATTTTGTGCATACATTTTACGGTTAATTAGGGAATATCTTATAAGTTAAAATGCAAAAGTTGAAAAAAATTAGAAAACCTTTCCTAGAGCAAAATTTTCTCTGTAGGATAACAGTAACAGCTTACATTTTTTTTTATAGCTTTCACTTTGAGTTATCTTGTCTGAAAATTTGTAACATTCCTTCAAAATTGAACTTCTAGAAAACGTCGATTTAGTAAAAATATTGATATATTTCCACCATATAGAGCTAAATGTTCAGGAAATAAATGGGGCGTATGACTTTTTTTTTTAAAAGCAAGTATACTGTATGAACCAGTAATGAACCTTGAAATACACGATCTGATTATATTTATATTGTCAAAATTGGAAGAAAACTGAAATTCAGATGATCGTAATATTGGCCTTCGTTTACATTGTTTTGCGCTCTTTTGCTTCTTGCGTTTGCGGCGCGAATAATTAGCAGCGCGTCTATTCTTACGAACGGGAAAATTCAGCACGTGGCGCAATGATTGAACAGCTGGCGCTGCATTTGAAAAGGATGGAACTCCGCTAAAATTACCACGTGCCTTATTCTGACTCAAACTTACCAAAACATCAATTTAAAATCACCTAAAAGAACGGGAAATGATCGCTAACGATAAGTAATTTAAGATGGTAATGATAGAATATATATAAAAGTATTTAAATCATACAGAAATGTGAAATTCAGTTTTTGAAATAAGTGCCGGGATTACACTACCCTTAAGGGTACATATCCTATGAATCCCCAACCCGAGAACCGCACACTATCTTCAGCTCGAGAAAAATCCAACCTCAAACAATCTGTTCCCCATCAATATATCAGTCCTTACGAGATATTCACCGGATGGCAGCATCTTGCACGTGGTGCAAAATTGAAAGCCTACTGTGTTGATGGTTACGGTTGTGCGTGGGTTTGTCTGTAAAAATCTTGTTGAGCATGGCTAGATTTGATGTTTTTCAATAATCCGTAACTTTGGTTAGGAATGTGATACAAAATTATTTTTACGAACAATATTTTCACCTTTCTATGTTTCCTATTCCATATAATGAAGGCACATCATGATTCAGTCATATTCTTAAAAGTTAAGTTAGATTACTTCAATGGTTCTTACAATAAGGCAAACATTCACTCGAAATATTCCAACAGAAAGGTGTTCATAGTCTTTGGGTGGTAGGAAGAGTTGCTATAATCATGATAATAGCTGAGTATACCACATGGAGGTAATTCACTGCGTTTTCGCACGTAGCATCTAATCGAAACATCTCCAAAGCCAAAAAAATGTCATGGTAGATGAGAAAAATACGGGCTTTCCCCTTAATATTTTGATGGGGAAAGATGGATTTGATCGGGTCAGATACCTTTAACCAAGTTGACATCGTAGTCAAGGCAATATGTTATAATATGATTGATATTTTTAATTTCAAATGACAATGTAATTGTATATGCATTTCGGTTTGGCTATTCTAAATTACAATGAGAAGATTCTTATTCATCTCGATTGAATGAAAATCAAATTGTGAGCTTCATTCACAATTATTCGAATATCGGTATTATTAGAAACACCAGAAATATACATGCAATATAAATTAAGAAAAAAATCCTACTTTATATCACGTTATAATAATACAAGAACGCTATGAAAATACACTTTCAGAAATCTGAAAATTCAGTATTATTGCTCGTTGCATATTAAAGGTCGCCATCGCTGTTGTCAATGACCCGATGGACGACACGTTTGTAATTCTAAAAGGTACATGTATATTAAAAGTCAGTGGTGTCGAAACCACTGTTTAACGCTTGTTTATTTGCTTCAAAACCAGAAACTACAATAGTAAATACCAATCTTGAATATTTTTTATCTAAAGAGTGTTGTAAAACGGAGGAAACGCCTAAATTTTTAATTACTAGCCTATAGCTTACCCCGGTTTGGTGCTCTCAACATTTTGGGTTACGCCTTCAGCATCCCGACATTGGTGCACTCGGGCGTTTATCTTTTATAAGCACGTTTTTAAAACAGGAGGAATATCATCCCCAAAAAATTCCTAGCGTAAATTGCGTGCAGATACTAGTATGTGATATAAAGTGGCTCAAATGAGTCTCCGTAGTTATAAATCAAATTCAACAATTGGACGACAGTATACTTAACAGCGACACATGGCCGAATCACCCACACAGCCCGGCATTCCACCGGGCAAGTGCGATGAAATACAAGGATATCAGGAATAGCAGATAATAGCCTTCCTCCGAAAAGTAAAGGCACTACCTATATGACAATGTGAAATGGCAGAGTACCGAGAGAAGCGACAAGACTTAAGAAGTATCAGGACTGGGAGTTTGTGATGAAGTCCGGGGTAGCAGTCCAGGTATATGTTTCCACCAGTGATAGTGTTAACTGCCAGACCCGGGTGCCAAACGCCCATATGTCATTTCGCCCATTTATTTCAGTACAGAGAAATGACAGTTCCAGCAAACAGAAACTTCGCACAAGTCAACAACAGAAAGACTCATGCAAGTACACTGATCTCGCACTCGAATACCAGAAAGCAGGCTAACTAGGAGCCCGGGTAGGAGGTGAACTACTTGGCAGTTGAGTCTAACAAAGAGATTAGAAAGGCAATAAATGTTATCTCAAAAACAGCCTTGAGAGCCACCTACACAATCTTGCTGGCTAGAAGCAACTTGGGAGTTAGTGGAGAGAATGCGGCGGTAGTTTAAAAACCACCACCATTCGCGGCCCGTCCCAAGTTGGGGGCAGCTGCACAGCCTGATAGTACGTACAGCACATAGATTACGTTCTTATTATATTAATATATTTATACGCACTGCCCTCAATAGTCGAGAAATGGTAATAATTTTGCCGTTGATTGCCACATCCGGGTAATTTGAGTGTAACGCTATGGGAAAACATACAATTTCTTGGTGGCATTTTTATGAAAAAATGCCGGACATTTCATCCTTAACACTTTGAAGAGTGGGACTAAGGCTACCGGCTGGCATACTTTGGGGTTAGCATACCTTTTAAAAGGCCAGTCAGTAAGGTGGGGAACACCGATGTCATGCGAAATACGTGAAACTTCGTACTTGCAGATGGCATTTCTCAAAGGGAGTAGTTTTAATCACAGAATAAGTAATTGTAGCTGATGTGTTTCAAGCTTTCCATTGATATCAAATATGTGGTATTTAGGCCTACCAGCCAAATAATGTGTTAAAAAAGGAAAACCAAGGTATACCTTTAGATTTGACCTTTAGTAGGGGATGTACAGCAATGTACAGCTATGCACAGTCTCACGGTAAACTATAGGGGCATGTATATTCCTATGCACTCCATATGTATTTGTATTTGGCGCGCATATTTAGTCTGTTAAGCAGCACAGTCAGCAGAGAGGTCACGCTGCATGTCAGATTTTGTTGAACACAAGAAAACAATGGAGTCTCAGTGACTGCAATATTTGCTAGAAATAGCTTCGGAAAATGGTCTATTTGGGCATCTCAGAAACTGAGAAACGTGTTAAAAATCATGTAGAATTTTAGAGGAGGGTCAATAACATCTGCAGAACGGTAAAATGTAAACACGTTTTGTAAATTGTGACCAAATTTATGTCGTAAAATGTTGGAAAAGTCACGTTATGAAAAACTGTGGTCTTCGAAATTACGAATCCTAACTCATTATAAACCTCATCAAATCATGAAATGAACCCTCGTCTGCAAAAAAAGTCCATGTACGTATTGCTCTATCTGCTTGGAGATAGCGAAGACCACGGAAACTTCATAGCTTCATACCACGGAATGAAATCCGCCATAGACATTTCATGGCGATATATAGCAGCGTAGAAAGTGTTAAAATCTTAACAAATAGAGTTTATCAAGTAAACCGTTTCGAAACTTTGGTTTGACACAATGAACGCAACCTTGTAGCGAGAGAGACTTAATTATTTAATAAACACTCGGCGAGCACTTCTGTAGATAGCGTTGCAATTAAGTTATACTTAACCCGGGTATTCACCCAATGCAGTGCGTTTAATTTCTCGTTTTGTATACATTATCAAGATCTAGTGTAGGATATCCAATTTAAATTATCTATTGTATAGTAACATAATTGTACCAATTGTACCACCCCTAAACATGCTAAATGCAGAGAACTATTGTGTGACTTATTAGATTACAATACCAAAGGAGTGGAAATGTATTGTTTAAGCAAGCCTACCCTGCTATATAATACCTGTGCCATTGTGTGAGTTGTGGTTGGACAAATATTAGCTTCATCTGAAGTAACATCCTATTGACTAAACAACTGTGATTCATCAATTTCGATTTAGAGAATAAGATGACGACCTCCTCGACTTAAAGTGAAAAACCGGGAAATAACATTTGACCACGTAGAACGCGGCATTCCTTGCTAAATGCATTCCTTCTGGTTATTTGTAAAAATGGCTATGATTGGTTGGTTACTTTTGTCGGACAGACTAAAACAAAGAAATTCTTATTCTTCCAATCCAGTCAAATTGAGCTTTAGTGAGGTCAGTTGTGCACTCAGCGTGACCAAATGAATTAAGCTTAAATACAAAGGAAATCTGTACTAATAATGTAGTATTCAATAGATTTTTGGCATGTGCTGACCCGGAGCATTGTAAACAGAACGTTGTAGTGTACACGCACAGAACTTGTGTGGGAATGATTTATTAATGAGAAAAAATGGCTCAAACTTTTCAACATATGAAAACCCGTGAAGTTGCATTACATCCATCAAAATCTTATCAGTTTTGCCGGGGATTTGTGAAAATTGTAAATATTTAATGCGATTTTCCGGATCTTTTTGCAATGCAATTTTGTGTAAACTCTCAGTTTTTCACTTGCGACATGAGGCCTTCCAATACTATGGTACAGCCTATATACATTATATACATTATGATACCAACGTACAACAGAATCCACTGTTCATAAAGTGCACTCGTCGGTACATCACGAGTCAGTGCCTGATGATAATCAACACTCAATGTATAACGTCACGTTTGTACTTCAAGTGGAAGTGCAATGGACCCCAAGACAAGGACAACCATGGAAATATGTGCTAATTTAACAAAATAGATATATATTTATATATGAATGAAACAAATTAAAAACATATTTTTGCAAGATGCACAAACAAATGTGACGTGTTCTACCAAAACCAGACGGAATTGGGCAGAGCTCCAAACTGAGAAATAGCCCAAAACATAATTGGGGGTGATTTTTGGGGAATTTGAGTTTCTGGTAAATAATTAATCTTCAGAGTGTTTATAACATTATTGTGAAAGATTCAGATCAAAAAATCATCCTAAATGTATGTTTCAGTGATTTAAAGGGCGATATAAACATGTAAAACCATGGTACAAAGTAACTTTAAAGGGCGATATCTCAGTTTATAGTTTTCATAAAGACCGTAAAAGATGAACTTGAAAATGATGTAACTCCGCTTTGGGAAGTCCGATTAAAAGAAGAGAGGTACCATTGTAAAGCTGAAGATCTCTACTTTAATAATCAATTACTAACTCAATTTTGATACCTTGCCCAATTGTGACTGGTTTCGGTAGAACACGTCACAAATATCCCATGAAAAGCACACTCTTTACGACATGTTATTCATCATGTAAACAAATTGAATGAAGGCTAGTTTTGGTGGCGATAAATACACCACACAATCGCAACCTCGGGGGTGGGGGCGACATTATTTACCATAAACAACATTTGATACCTTGACGGAATAAAGCGTAAAGTGTTCATGATGAGACTGATAATACATGTATACAGTGTGTGCCCAAATGTTGTTTACGGTTAATAAATTCGCGGGCGGGGCAAGATCAGAAATGTTCGCAAAAGGGTGCCCACATATTTTTTGATTTTTTCAGTCAGCTCAGAAAACTGGAGAGGGAGGGGAGGGGGTAGGGTAAGGGCATGTTGTTCACCAAACGCCCGCGAAAATTGGTCCTTGTAAATTGTCATAATGCCTATACACACTACATCCGGAGGAAGTGGACAGGTCATAAATAGGGCTGGGGGCGGGGACACAAACGGCTTTTTCGGTCAGGGGTGCCCCCCTGTCCCCGGTAGCTACATAACTAACATGTAATAGTTCCAATGCAAAAAGATTCATCCATGTACCCCTTCGGCTGATTTAAAACCATATTTGGGGCCCTTTGGGGCTACTGTCTGGCGCCCCGTACAGGTAAAGGTTGCTGTCACTGGTATTTTTGTATATCTTAACAAGTAATAGTTCCAATGCAAAAAGATTCATCCATGTACCTCTTTGTTTGAATAAATCAGTTGGGGCATGTGGGGACTACTGTCTGTGCCCCGTACAGGCAAAAGTTGCTGTCATTAGTATTTTTGTATACCTAGTGTGTAATAGTTCCAATACAAAATGTTTCATCCATGTACCTCTTCGGCTGATTAAACCCATATTTGGGCGTCTTTGGGGCTACTGTCTGGGGCCCCGTACAGGCAAAAGTTGCTAACATTGCTACCGTCATATACAAGTACCCTCTAAAGTTTTTTTGGAATTTTGTAAGTGTTGTAATTATTGACCTATGACTCAAATGTATATAAAAGTATTACATTTTTGGGAAGGAAATGGATCAGATAATTCAAATTTGGCATCATTTTTGATCAAAAGTGTTGATTTTTTGAAAAAATCACTAAAAACACTTTTTTTACCCACATTTTTTGGACAAAGCTATAACAAAAATATTTTTGAGTAAAAAATTCCCAAATCGTTTGATGATGATGTAAAGACACTAACATAGGGACGATTTTTAATTTGTTAACCTTATCTAATATTTTTGGAAATTCTGACTTAAAAGTACCCAAAAAGAAAAATCCATTTGTTTCCGTATTTTATTAGATTCGATTTTTAAAAAAAATCGTTACTTCATCATCAAGAGGATTGAGCATTTTATAGGCCTACTCAAAATTATTTTTGTTAGCTTTGTCCAAAACAATTGGGTCAAACACGTGAATTTTGTGATTTTCTCAAAAAATCAACATTTTGGGTCAAAATTGACGCCAAATTTGGATTCTCTAATCCATTTCCTTTCCAAAAATATATACTTTTATATGCATTTGATTAATAGTTACAGCACTCACAAAATTCAAAAAATCAAAACTTCTTTGAGTCCCTCCTAATTGAAGCCATTTGAATTTTCGGGCCCTGTATGGCGGCCATTTTGGAATTTGCGCTATAAAAAAGAATTCCCGTCACTTTTGAGAGCTCATTTTCTTTCAAAATGGTTCTAGTTTACAAATTCCATAAGAAACAAAGGTTCAAACAAATGGTCACGGAATCCAAGATTAGGACCCTACTAATACTATGATTTAATGAGAAAAAATGGCTCAAACTTTTCAACAAAGTTGCATTACATCTGGTCAGTTTTGCCGTGGATTTGAGGAAATTGTAAATATTAAATGCGATTTTCCGGATTTTTTTTGCAATTTTATGCGAATTCTCGGTTTTTTCCCTTGCGACATGAGGCCTTGAGACGGTGCCCAAATATTTGTTTCACTCAGCTCAGAAAACTTAAGATTAATGTCATAATGCCTGGTGGGGTAAGGGCATGTTGCAAACGCCCGCGAAAAATGGTCCTTTGTTAATTGCTTTAATGCCTATACACACTATATCCGATAAATAGGGCTGGGGTGGGGGCACAAAGGGCTTTTTTCGGTCGGGGGCATTTGCTTCCCAGCCCTGCCCATCCGGTAGCTACGCCACTGACCTCTGTCGCGTGCTATATTGGAATCGGGTGATTGTAATCGGCGGGCACGGGTTCGATTCCCATCTTTTTATGCTTTATGGTGATATTTATTTTACTTCAATTAAAAAAATTGGAATAGTGATAATAAGGCTTTTTATAAATAGCTTTTAGGCTCATGTATTACTTATTATCGGTACTCACCACCATCTGGAACACGTTGTACACTCAAACGAAATCCTCTTGATCTGTACTTGTTACCGGTTTGTAATCTCACCCACATCTCCCGCTCCTCAACAGCCAACATGGTCCCGGGTACAATAAACACGGATTCCTGAAGGAGTAGATTCTCCAACGATGATGTATTGGTTCCTTTGCCAATAGAGAAGTAATCAATATACCAGTCAACCAGGTTGACCAGCAGAAGATCCTCTATCTCCACAAGAAAGCTGCCATACTGTTGGTCCGATATGAAGAACCATTGGCAATCCATGTTATCGGGGTAATAGTCAGGGTAGTTTGGAGAGGTGATGTGTACTATCTGACCATCGCTAAGGTTGAACACCTGTGCAGGACAAGCTACGAAAAAAGAAATGGTATCGTTAATGAAATTAGTAAAATGTCAGATATTGTTCTACTCACCAAAACGGGCAGTTGTTTTGAATTCAGTTTTGTTATCTCCAGGTACGGGTATGTGTTCCGATTGCTGGTCCGATTTTCAACTTGATGTTTTCTATTCTACATGAAGGGTCATCCTTAAACATAGTAGTATTCTATGGAACGCCGTTTGTAAACATTTGAACAATCATAACTTGTGTGTGTATATGTAACATTTGTGTGTATATTATTGGTGAACAATCATAATTTGTGTGTGTATATGTAACATTTGTGTGTATATTATTGGTTGTGCACACAAAATATAATATACATACGCAACAACATATACAAATACATCCAACTTACACACGCAACCACACAGAATGCCTAATAAACGCGGTGAAATATAAAACGCAATTTAATAAAACACGCATAATTCATAATACACACTACATAATATACAAACACGCTCCAATACACACACACACCCCATCCCATGTACACCCCTACGAACTTTATTCGCCAATGAGCATTACACACACCAACGAGAGCGTAATAAAAATCTTTAACCCACACAGAATATTCCCACACCGCCGACTATAATACACACGCACGCGACTTAATACACCCCTACTCTCCGCACACCCAAAGTTCAAACACACACACAATTCTGAGTACACGCACCAACTGAGTCCGCACAAAAGATGTTAATTTTATGGTAATAAAACTGAATATTCATCTTGTAAGTGTAATCAGTGAACCAATAGGAGACGTTGTTAAAGACGTGTTTTACTACGAGCTAGTTCCTCCCATTTCTGGGTAGTCGTTTCAGAAGTCCCAAGCAAGGACGCTCTATGAGAAGGACTGGAATGTTCCGCGTTACCCATAGGGCGCACCGTAGTATGTAATTCCGCGTACGCGCATCTCTTAGCGCTGCATGGAGGGAGGTGCCCAGCCGCCCCGCTGCTGGATGCCGTTTACGCCCGCCCGCGCTATGCCACGGTGCCGGTGCCGATCATTGCAGAGCGTAGGCCGCCCGCCTATATAATCAGTATTGACACATATCCCAATTAATTGTATAGCATTTTTATAGAATAAAAGGATTAGAAAGAATGTATCCTTTATACAATTTATGTTCGACGGTGTTTTCATAAACAAAACTTTATTCTAAAGCAATACAAAACTATCTACGAGTTTATGGCCAACTTCCGTAAATTATCACCTATTCACTTTCTACTTCAACTTCATCCATCATACCAATTGACTTGTAAGTATGACTTATAGCACGAGGCAGCGTAGCTGCCGAGAGCTATAAGGAATTAAAAGCACTCATCGACAGTGACTATTTAGTGATGATTTATGTGGCAGAACTCTGCTGTACACACCCCTGCACAGTAGGACACTGATAGAACTTAGGGTCCATATCCAAACTCTCAGTGCTTTTAAATCATTTTTCTAGCGATTTAAAAGCGCTTTTCCAACGAAATACCGTTGGAAAAGCGCTTTTAAATCGCTAGAAAAATGATTTAAAAGCACTGAGAGTTTGGATATGGACCCTTAAAAGTTTTGATTCAAGCAACTGTTGATCAAGATAAACAATCATCTACTAAACACACACATACCAAGTTGTGATATAATTAATCAGGTTATTTACGATGTCAAATTTACAGCACTCTCGAGCTGTACAATAAGTGAAATTGGTGGAACTCTGGACTGGCTGTGTATGTGCTTTTAATGTTTAATAGGAGACGTTATGTTTTGCTCTGCAATCGGTCATAATAAGATTTATAAAACAATTTAACTCCCGGAAAAAGTAAATAGTCTATGATTTATGAATGAAAGAAGCCGGGGAAAGAAGCCAGGGGAAAGAAGTCGGGCTCCGGTGTGAAGTAGAGGGTTGTACATTGGTGTCCTATAAGCGCATTCACGACCCCCTGTCCCTCCATTCAAAACACCACCAGGCCTTGAAAACTACTAGATGGGGGGGGGGGGGGGGGGGGCGGTTACTCAGTGCAAAACACATTTTCAAAATGATTGTAAACGAGCTATTAAGAACGATATTTAAACAGGTGAACATAAAGGCCTACGATATTAAATTTATCTGGGTGTTCGCCCGCGCTGGGTTTTTATTATTTGTTTTTGTTTGTTACATGTTTTCCTCAAATGTTCAGTAAACAATAGTATATCCATTAAAAAATACTAGTTACAAAATGGCCAACAAAAAGACCCCTTTGTTGATTATAAGCAATCATTTTTGTTATCTAAAAGTAGACACTCTATGGTTCTTAGAACCAAATTGTTCTGTGCCTACACCTTTTTGAGAATATTTTACAAGAAACCAAATTGTTGTTTTGAGTTAGACGTTCACACCTCCTTCCAATCATGACAACGGGGTGGGGTGGGGGTCTTTATGATAGTTAATTCAGGGAGGTGTCAGACTGTTTAATTCAAGCTACATGATCAAGCTTTAGACAACGTAAAATACTAAAATTACAAAACTGATGAAAACACTCCACCTACAAAGAATTGTTTTTCAAGCGAAAAACATAGTTTATCGATAAACACTGTTTATTTAATTGAAAAACACTTTTTTTTGCTAGAAAAACAAGAGTTTATTTTATTGATAAACAGTGTTTATCGCTCGATAAACTCAGTTTATCAAACTGAAAAACATTGTTTTTCGATTGAAAAACAGAATTGATCTATAAACACTGTTTCGCTCGAAAATTGAAAAAATGTGTTTTTGAGCGAAAAACAGTGTTTCGATTCGCTCGAAAACAAAATTTATCTCGATAAACTCAGTTTATCGGTCGATAAACAGTGTTTATCGGTGATAAACAAAGTTATTCTGTGATAAACCGTTTTTATTAAATTATCATACATTGCCATTGGCACGCTTAATGTATATTAATTTGATAAACACGGTTTATCGCTGATAAACACTGTTAATCGGTCGAACAATGATTTTCAACCAATAAACTGAGTTTATCAAGATAAGCTATTTTTCGAGCGAAAAACATAGTTTATCAAATTGAAAAACACTGTTTTTTCGCTCGAAAAACTCTTGTTTATCGATAAACTGTTTTTCAATAGAAAAACAGTGTTTTACGCTCGATAAACTCTGTTCATCGATAAACTCAGTTTATCAAATTGAAAAACACTGTTTTTCGATCGAATAACAGAGTTTATCGATAAACACCTTTTTTCGAGAGAAAAACATAGTTTATCGATAAACTCAGTTTATCAAATTGAAAAAACTGTTTTTAAAGCGAAAAACAGTGTTTATTGATAAACTCAGTTTATCGATCGATAAACAGTTTATCGATAAACTCAGTTTATCAAATTGAAAACTGGTGTTTTTCAAGCAAAACAGTGGTTTTTCAAGCAAAAAACAGTGGTTTTTCAAGCGAAAAACAGTGTTTAATGAAAAGTTTATCGGTAAACACTATTTTTTGCTCAAAAAACATAGTTTTATCAATAAACACTGTTTTTGGCTGGAAAAACATAGTTTATCAAATTATGTGTTTTTGAGCGATTGTTTCGATAAACACTGTTTTTCGCTCGAAAAGTTATTCGGTGATAAACCATTTTTATTGAATTATCATACATTGCCATTGGCACGCTTAATGTATATCAATCCGATAAACACGGTTTATCGCTGATAAACACTGTTAATCGGTCGAACAATGATTTTCAACCAATAAACTGAGTTTATCAAGATAAACTATGTTTTTCGAGCGAAAAACAATGTTTTACGCTCGATAAACTGTTCATCGATAAACTCAGTTTATCAAATTGAAAAACACTGTTTTTCGATCAAAAACATAGTTTATCGATAAACTCAGTTTATCAAATTGAAAAACTGTGTTTTTCGAGCAAAAAACAGTGTTTTTCAAGCGAAAAACAGTGTTTATTGATAAACTCAGTTTATCGGTCGTTAAACAGTTTATAGTTTATCGATAAACACAGTTTATAGCTTATCGATAAACTCAGTTGATCAAATTGAAAAACGGTGTTTTTCAAGCGAAAAACAGTGTTTAATGAAAAGTTTATCAATAAACACTATTTTTTGCTCGAAAAACAGAGTTTATCGATACACGCTTTTTTTTGCTCGAAAAACAGTTCATCAATAAACTCAGTTTATCAAATTGAAAAACACTGTTTTTCGATCGAAAAAACAGTGATTATCGATAAACTCAGTTTATCAATAAACACTCTTTTTCTCTGGAAAAACATAGTTTATCTCGATAAACTCAGTTTATCGATAAACACTGTTTTTCACTGGTAAAACATAGTTTATCTCGATTAAAGGCATATTATGTGATCTTTTCCAGAGAGCGCATTCCATTGACTAATAAACCGTATTTATTCATGATTTTTTTTAGAAAGTAGATTTTCTTGCAGATTTACATATCCGATCATAAATCATACATACATTCCAAGTTACAGAGCGATACGATTCCTAATTGTGAATTTAGAGTGAAAAATATAAACTTATTTACAATAAGAGATTTCACTCTTAAACCATGATTTTGAAGTAATTAAGAATTGTATCGCCCTGTAACTTGGAATGTATGCATGATCCGATAAACACAGTTTATTGACTAATAAACTGTATTTATCCAATTATCATACATTAAGCTTGCCATACTGTCAGCAGTGTGCACAATATGTCTGTAAACCACCCAGTGGCGTGGTCACAGAACTGTTAGCATAGGGTTTACTTTTTACTACACAATTAATCAACACACACACAATTTCTATTGATGAATTTATAATATCTAGTTTATTTTTTAAATAATATCAATGACATTAACTTACCAAATAATTCCAATTATAATGATGAACACAATAATCTTTAAAAAATTGGCAAACAATTTAACAAAAGACCCTTTTGTTGAAATGTGATGGTGATCAGTACTGATGGTGAACATAATTATAAACAATCATTTTTGTTTTCTATCTAGACCCTTCCAAATTGTTCTGTGTGCCTACACCTTTCAGAATATTTTAAGAGGAACTAAATTGTTGTTTAGACATTCATTCCTTTTTTCTGGTCTATTTAGAGAGCCCTTTAGTGGTTTGCCCTAAAGTTCTCAATTTGTTATGGTTCAGTAGAGATTTACAATAAACCTTCAAATAGGGAAAATAATACCTCAAAATGCAGTTCTTCATATTTTAAGAACCCTTTGGAGAAACTTTAAAGGTTCTGCAAACAAAATAATTGTCCTGTAAGGTGTGAGACAACATGCCATTGAGACTCTGAAATAAGAGGCCACATTAATTCCCTTTTTTCAAAGGGGTATGTTACATGTACGCACCACTTGAACATTTTGAAGGTTGCTTTTTTATTTTAACACCTGATTTGCATCAAATTTTGTCACATATGCATGGCTCATAATTCACAGTGAAATAACCCTAACACAGAGGCACATTTTCCAACAACAAAAATTTCGTGGCCAAAAAGTGAGGGGGAAAGTCCCCCACGCCCTTGGGGCTCGAACCCCGGACCTCTGGGTTCAGAGGCAAACAACTTACCGCTAGGCCAGGAGGGTCAACCATACTTGGCTCAGTATACTCAAGGAGTTATCATACTTAAGTATAATAACTCCTTGGTATACTTCGCCAAGTATACCCCGGGCACTTATAAAACTCTATTGTACATTTCACGGACATAAATTATGCTAATGAGCTCATTAAATGACGTCACTCGCATCATCGGGTTTTCCCGATGATTGAAATTCTAGGTCAAGTAAAATGATGTTCTTATTTGTTGTCTGTGAGCTTTTCTGATTTTTTTCCCGTATTGGAGTATTTTTTTATTGAAAATAGACAGTTCAAATTAAACGTTGGTTCCAAGTTCAACTGAAAGCACATGTATTAAAGGCGACAGCAACGGCAATATGCAAGCAACATTTGAGAAAAAACGATGCCTGACTTTGCAAGAAAGTGTACGGGTGAACATGACAAACCAAAACAGCCTAGTAAATAATCACCTCCGTGGCGCCATTGGTTAGCGCGTTCGGCTGTTAACCTAAAGGTTGGTGGTTCGAGTCCAGCCGGGGGCGTTGTTACTTTTTGCATTTAATGCAGATCGACAAATCACAGTAAAAATATAATATTGACAAAATCACAGACCACTTACACAAAATCGCATCTGCGCATGCTCCTGTTGTGATCGAAATCCACCACACAAGCAATGGGCGAGTTTTATAAGTGCCGGGGCCATTATTTCATCGAAAAACTGCCAAACCGGTACTACGAGTTACTACGATGCAGTGTGCTTGTGTCATCCGGTTTGGCAGTTTTTCAATGAAATAATGGCCCCAGGGTTACTTGGCGAAAACTGTTTTGATTTTTTTCTCACCTTTTGGCACTTTTTGGTCAAAATTTGAAAATATATTAGATTAGGTTAAAAATTAAGAAATTTGTCCCAAAGTTAGGCCAAATTTTTTGTTGTTGTTATATTGGCGTAACCCGCCCGACCCTAAAAATACGCCCGACCCTACACTTTTTTTTTTTTTTCAGTGAAAAAAAAAAAAAAAACCAACCGACCGACCCTAAAAAATAAAAAAATAAAAAAAATAAATGTTTTTTCTCGAACGAAATACGACGGTGCTCCTCGAATAAACGGAAATTCCTTCCGAAAATATGGTTTATTGTGTTTTATTTGTATATAGACTTGTACTGAGGGGTACTTCTAACAAACAATAGGGAATGTTTAAACTCGGTTAACATTGTTCAAAAACAGCTGCTAAAAAAAAAAAAAAAAAAAAAAAAAGAATCCCTACCTACCTACCCTATTTTTGTTCAGCCCGTTACGCCAATATAACATTTTTTTTTTTTTTGCCTTAGTGTCTTACATCATAATCAAGTGATTTGGGCAATTTTTACTCAAAATTATTTTTGTTAGCTGTGTAAACATTTTTTTAAAAATTGGGTCAAAAAAGTGAATTTTGTGATATCCTCAAAAAATCAACATTTTGGGTCAAAATTGACGCCAAATTTGGATTCTCTGATCCATTTCCTTTCGAAAAATGTACACTTTTATATACATTTGAGTCATAGTTCAATAATTACAGCACTCACAGATTCACAAAATGATGAGCTCCACAATTGAGCCAAGAGAGTGATACAAACATCTCTCTTAGTCTCTACTCTCTATACTGTTTCTCTAAAACTCAATAATGATTCACATTTTTGTCAGTGGACAGGAAAGATGACCATTGAAAAGTATCCATGGGTCCTTAAAATGAACATTAGGTCAGCATAACTTGAAAGATGAGTCATCCATAGAAACAGCATTTTAGTGCATGAGTTTAAGTTTGATGCACAGCAGGCTTAAACTGGTAGGTATAGGCTGGCACAGATAGGTTTAATAATCCAGAATTGCAGACTACCCCCAAATAGATGAACCTGCATAGGGAAACAGAAACAATAGAAGCTTGGGTTAATGCCACACATTATTATGCATTGCTGATTTGGATGGATTTTGAAGGTTGCTTTATAGTCTATTTGGCCATCATGAGACAGTGACGTAACTGCGTATTGTACTAACTAAAGCATAAAATGCACGCCTACATAAGGCGCTGGCGTATACACAAGCGTTGAAAGAGGAGGATACATACGTGTGCGTAAAAACTGCACCTGTTAAGTTACGTCACTGTCCAGAGCAAGCCAAATAGAGACATTGTGTTTTCTTAAAAATTGACATTTTGGGTCAAAATTGACCATGAGGGCGCTTTACAAGACTGAGCGCAAGTTTTTTGCCATTCACTATTTTAAAATTTACAGCTACAAAGATGATCACAAGTTTGACCTACTCAAGAAATCTGGGCATTCTTTCACAATTAGTTTGTCCGTAACACTCATTTGAATGTTCTTTGCACTCATGTGTGGCATCCAAATGAATGGCAAATTGGCATCCAAATGAATGGCAAATTTTCAGATGGCAGGTGGACCCATCTAAGCCAAGGTCTGATTTAACCAGATTTTGGGTGAGGTATTTTTTAGGTAATGGAACACATCTACGCTAGGTACAAATATCTGGGTTACATTTTTAAAAATAGGGGCTCATGATGGACCCTTGCCGCCAGCCTTTTGAGGTTCCCAACTTAAGACGCGTGGCCGTATACTTTACGTTGACAGATCAAAGCACTGTGGGCAACTGCCTATTGATTTGACCCCTCGACTTAATTGAGCTTTTCGTGACTTAATCGAGTCTTACACAACCTGATTAAGTCGTGGTCAGTGGCGGCACCAGCCTCATAATTTTGGGGGCCATTTTACGCTAAAATTGACAAATTTGTCTTATATATCAAATAATGGTATGTAAATGTGCGCTTGCACGGAAAATTTAGCTGTTTTATGATAAAATTGTCAACATTTGGTCTAATTTAACCTAATTTTGGAAGAAAATTTGCGCAGAGCGTGGAAAAATTGCCCTTTTATGCTAAAATTGTCTATTTTTTTCTAATTTTAACTATTTAAGTTGATTTTTTTTTTAACGAATACAACTTTAAAGCTCTGCGATCGCCTTCAAAGCTGATGCTCTACTTATATCAATACTCTGCATGTACTGCACCCATATTCTTAAACTTCCATTCTATTTTTTCAACACTGGTACTATAGGCCTACCTTCTTGCTCTTCTGAAATTTTTTGAATCAGAGAGGGTTTTCAAATGGTATAGAATTCAATCATTACATTTAATTCAATTCCTACCTTAACAATCAAGTGTATTGCTGGAACTGCATCTGCTAACACAGACTATAGAGTTAAAAAAGGGTGTTGAAATTTGTGTTGCAGCCAAGGTTTCTTTTCTTTCTGGAAATCAACACGATCATGGAGCTTTGATTTTCTGTGGAAATAAAAAGAATAAAAAAGTAAATTCATGAAAAGATTCCTGTCTTAAAAACAAGTGGTTGCCTTACCAGAATATTGTGACTCAACTGTAAAGGCTGGGACCCACACAGAAAACCATGCATGGTGATATTTTCCATAACATGGTCACATACATTAATAATAATAATTTTAAAGGTAGATGTTCTGATTGCTGGCCTGATTTTCAAGTTGATGTTATCTAGTTATCTAGTTTATAGGATGGCGAAGACATACGGGCACTCGAGTTATTTTTAGCAAATTTGCTTGGCAGCCAGTGTTTCAAAAGAAAAACATTCCATGCACACACTCAATACTGAGCGTTACCAGGGTTGTCACTAAGGCGGTCGGTCGGTGGCGGTCGGGAGGAGCCGGCACTCACAATTGCCGGCACTAATTTTTTTACAATTTGTGGATAAAATCATTAAACTGCCTCATAAAACAAGAAATTATGTGGCAAGAACCCTCAAAGTGCATTAATAACCCCTAAAAACAATTAAGAAGGCCTATAGACCCCATGCCATGATCCACTGCACTTCGTTTGCAACACTTATTCCGTTCGCCGTCAGTCAAATTAACCGCCACAACATTTTGGCTAGTGACAACACTGAGCGTTACGCACTTGAATCAAATTGTTTTTACCGGCATTTGATTGTTTTCACCTGCATGACGTAGGTCCGCCCCAACCTACATGTATATGAAAGGTCATCCTTAAAATTGGCACACATTCCAAAGTTTGAGTTGCATTAAACTCCAATGGTTCTTATTTTAGAAGTGCCGAAGTTCTCTGTCGATGACTATTATAGTGTGTCATGTGCTGTAATTCCGTTTAGTGGCATTTATTTTTATGTAGTCTATTCTTGGTCTCGTGTTGTGGTCATTACACAACATAGTCCAGAAATCCACTGCATCAATTTTAATGCAGTGTACTCAGGCCTCAAATTTCGTCAATTTAGGGGCACGGCCACTTTGGCCTTAAAAATAACACATTTCGAAGGGCATCGAGGCCATGTTCTGGGGCACCAAGGCCAAACCAATATTGGAATGAAAGGGCACCAAGGCCATTTTATATTATATTTTGTGCCCAGGGTACTAACGAATCTTTTCACCAAGTATGAGGATCATCGGTCATTTCGTCTAGGAGGAGTAGCATTTTGCGCGAAGAAGTGAAAATTTACGTTTTGACCGAGCTAGTGACCTTTTTTTGACCTCTCACAAAAAACTTTGCATTGACTTTTCGTTTTGTCTCATCAAAGCACATCAGATAAAACAAGTCCGATGAAAATCGGACATTGTCTTAATTTTTTCACATGTAAAGTTCAATGACTTCTAGTGACCCTCGTGTGACCTTTTTCTTTTATCTTTTTAATAAGTTTGTGCACATGATCCCAAGAAATCTTTTGACCAAGTATGATGATCATCTGTCATTTCGTCTAGGAGGAGTAGCATTTTCTTAATATTTTCCCCTGTAAAGTTCATTGACCTCTACTGACCCTATGTGACTTTTTGAATTTTGAGGAACCAAGTTTTGTGCCCAGGGTACTAACGAATCTTTTCCGTCTAGGAGGAGTAGCATTTTGCGCGAAGAAGTGAAAATTTACGTTTTGACCTCTAGTGACCTTTTCTTGACCTCTGACAAAAAGCTTTGCATTGACTTTTCGTTTTGTCACATCAAAGCACATAAGATAAAACAAGTCCGATGAAAATCGGACATTGTCTTAATTTTTTCACGTGTAAAGTTCATTGACCTCTACTGACCCCAAATGACCGTTTAGATTTGATTCCTGAGCAACTTTTATGTACATACATTAATGGAATATTTTGACCATTATGACGATCATCGGTCATTGCGTCTAGGAGGAGTAGCATTTTGCGTGAAGAAGTTTGAATTGACGTTTTGACGCCTAGTGACCTCAAATGACCTTTAAATTTTAAAACCGAACTACTATACATGCGCATGGTGCTAAGGGATTTTCTGACAAAATTTGATGATTTTCAGTCATTTCGACAAGGAGTAAGAGCAAATTAAGTGAAAAATCACGTTTTGACTTCTAGTGACCTTTGACCTTTTGTGCTTCATAACCTGAGTAATGGTGCACAAAAGAATACTTTTGACCAAGTTTGATATAAAATCGGATAGATTGAGCCCATTTATTGGTCGAGCTATGAGTTTTAAAAAATATTGGACGAGACGCAGTCGAGTTCAATATTTTAAACTCATAGCGAGATCAATAAATATTGGGCGAAAATCATCCAATTTTATCATTATTATGTTTTGCCGACCGATATCATTGGCACTTGGTCACTCCAAAGCATAATAATGGTCAAAATCGGTCCAAGGGTTACTGAGCAGGAGGCCTGATGCCAGAAAGGAGAAGAAGAAGAAACAGCTAGAATACAGTATATTGGTCGAAAAATTGACCAATATAAACAAACAAACAAACAAACACCACAAAAAAACAACAACAAACAAACCCACCATACAAACAAACAGATTTGTGCATATTGTCGTATGGACGTTAAACTTGGTAGGTAGGGTATGCGTCCGATACCAGGTCACTTGAAGGTCATAGGGGTCATCCATGTCAAAGGTAAACATGTGTGTATGGACGTGCATGAAATTTGATGGCTGGAGTCAATTCTTGATGCTTACAATTTTAAAGGTCACTTCAATGTCACCGAAGTCATCCAAGGTCAAATAGGTAAACAATAACATTGGTGTATGGACATGTAACTCGGTGGGTAGTGTCAATTATTGATGTTGAAAGAAAAAAAATTGAGAAGGTCACAAACACAAACACAAACATTTGCTAGTTTTATAGGGGATGCACTTCAAGCCCGGTCAGACCAAGTTCAAATGAGTTGGCGCGCAATGTTGGAAAGGGGTCATGCATCCAGGGTCAAATCTGTACAGATTGTCTTACGGACAGAAACTTGGTAGGTAGGTAGGGTAAGAGTCTGACTGATGCTGAATTTTTTTGAAAGTCACTTCAAGGTCAAATGGGTAAACATTGGTGCATGTACATGGAACTTGGTCGGTGAGTCAATTCTTGATTGCCAAAGTCAACCATAATTGAGTAAAAGTAACCCAAAACATCCAAGCTCTGTAAAAATTGACCTCAACCCTGATGAAAAAATAAATAAATAAATAATGCCATTATTTTTTGACTGACTTACATGTAATATTGAATGTACTTACTGAACTTAAAGGTAGTTGGTATGATCACTTTTTTCCCACGGTGGATTTTCTCATCAAAACTGTGATTTTGATATCAGAAGATTTTTCTCATCATCCATGCAAAATTCTAGGCCCAAAAGATTTTTCATTTAGAAGATATACGCGAAAAAGTAGTGAATTACGGAGAAAGGTGGTTACCACCGATTCAATTTGTGTACAACTCTATGGACAAATTGTATGTGAACTTTCGCTTCTAAAATGAGAACTATGGAATTAATTCCACTCAAACTTTGGAATTAGACTAATTTAATGATGTTCTTTTATGTAGAATAGAAAACAGCATGTGAAATTTCCAAAAGTGATCATACCAACCACCTTTAACTGAAAAGCAATGTGTCACAGGTCCCAGGTTCAATTCATTCTTTTCACTGGCTGTCATTTATGAATTGTGGAGTGTAAAAAGAATATCACTCATATTAATTTACCCACACGATGAACTTACTTGCTTATGTTATTTGCCATGTTTTGGTATACATTGTACACTAAAGGCCTAAAATAAAAAGTGGTTTGTTTGCCCTTACGCGACCGACCCAAAAAATCTAAAAATTGCCTGCCACTTTTTTTTTTAAATCAATAAAAAAAAATCTTCATTTAAATCTTCAAAAAGTGACAAAAGTTCAATTTTCCCCAAGTATAAGATGGTAATTTATTATCCCATAGATATTTAGTGGTATAATTTAAAGTACATTAAAGTGTTTTATTAAGCAATATGTATGTACAGAAGACTGTTCTTCTCTGTCTAACATGTCCAATATTTAAAAAAAAAAAAAAAAGCGAGCCGACCGACCCTCTTTTTTTATCTTTTGTAAGGCAGTGTTCGATTTAGAAAATAAAAGTTGCATGCACAACTGTGATTTTTTGTTGAAAATAGGCTGAATAGCACAAAATTTTGCATGCACAGGCAAAATTTTACATGCACAGAGCAAATGTTACATGCATCTGTGCCATGTAAAACCCCACTAAATCGAACACTGTTGTAAGGGCAAACAGCCTCTTTTTTAGGCCTAAGTTACACATGATTGTACAAGATACTGCTATACATGTGAGGGCAGTATATTGTGGACAGTTGACGTGTATTATAATGACCTAATTGAGACACTTTTATTTCCAAGTTATTCAGTATTTGGACTTGTATATTAAAGTTGAAATTTGCCATGTTTGACTGGACTCGGGTTCGAGTCGACGACTCGGGTTCGAGTCCGAGTCCACAAGGCTTGAGTCCGAGTCCAATGGGTATGAGTATGAGTCCATACTAGGACTCATCCATTGAGTCCGAGTCAGACTTGCTCCAACACTGCTTTTAACCTGTTTAGGGTCCTGTATAGCTGAGCGTGCATAACTGGTCATCCAATTACAGTTAATACTATATAGTAACAGTGCCTTTTCTCCAAACCATTGCAAACAGTCAAGCTGAAAACGTCTTCCTATAAATTATGTATTTCAAATTAATTTTCAACCAAAACATACAATATACACTGTAATGGCATTAAACTTGAATTGTGGGAAATTCCATCTGACATGCTAGCAAATTGCTTGTTTGTCACAATGACCTTAATCTTGAAATATCAAAATAAATAACATTTCAAAATTGTTTTGTTTTAGTCTGTTAAGCAAAATGGTGGACCTGGAACATTTTAAAATCATCATTCCTATATCCAAGGGCGTCCCCAGAGGGGGGTGTGGGGGGGTGTCACACCCCCCCATTCATCAAATCTGTCGGCAAAATAATGGGGCTGTGGGCAAAAAAAAGGAAGGAGGAAGAAAAGGGAGAAAGAAAGAAGGGAAGAGAAAGGAAAAGGGAAAGAAAAAGAAAGAAGGGAGAAAAAAAGAGGGAAGAAAGAAAGAAAGGAAAAGGAAAGAGGAAAGAAGAAGAAAGGAAGAAAGGAAAGAGGAAAGAAAGAAAGGAAAAGGGAAAGAAGGGGAGAAAGCCCTATAACAGATATCGTATGCGCAAATGATATGTTGTGTCGGCATATGTTAACCACAAATCAAAAATGAACAAAGGCAATGTAGGCATATAAATTTGTAGGCACTGTGTGAACGAGCCCATTTGTATGAGATTTTATGTCGGCGCACATGAACAGCTATAGGCCCCAAATAGTGTTTTGCTTATTGTCCAAGGACACCTAGCAAAAATTGTGTCGGATTAGTATAGGCTAGGCCTAACGGGCAATGTGTGGGACCATTGCTCTTTAATATACTACTAGGCCTTTATCATTGTCGTTGTCAATGCAAACCATGCAAACCCAAGTCAATAATGTCGCCAATGGCCAATCATGTTGGCACATAGGTTACGAGATATTAAATAATTCGCCTATACTTATGATGTAGGCCAATTGCTCTCATTGTACTGATTGTAGACTCTGCAAGCCCACTATCAGTCTATCGCAAAAGTAAGTCCAACTCCAACGATTAGGTGTCAATGCAATGTAAGAGCTTAGACTCTGTCTTAACTTCGACTTGAACAATGCAAATTATCATTATAATTAAGACAATAAGCACAACTGTCGTTATTTGCGCGAGACCAGAATTTGTGTGTGCACCAGGGGCACAATCGATATCTCACGCAGTGGCGTAACCAGCGGGGGGGGGGGGGGGGGGGGGGGGGGGGGGGGGGGGGGCAGCCCCCCACTTGGAACCCTTGCCCCTCGCTTTCCCCCCCCAAATGAAAAAAAAAATTCGCTGCGCGTAGCGCGCATGTCTTCCCAAAATGCAATATTCTATGGTACAAACTTGTTTAGAGCCGAAATGTAGCTCAATCGTGCAAAAAGTAGGTGTAAAGTCGAAAATTTTCGCGCGCTACGCGCGCATTTCTTTACCCTGGAATGGAGCCCACCCATTAGGAGCCCCCCATTTTAAGTTAGTGCCCCTTCTTGACCCCCAATGAAAAAAAGGCTAGTTACGCCACTTATCTCACGTAATGGTATAGGTCTATATGTCGAGTATTCCATGACCATTTTAGTTTAAACAATGAACATCTTTGTGCACTTCGCGCGCATTCTTTCTACAGGTATCAACATTATGATGGTCTCGAACCAAACCAAATATTATATGTGGGACGTTAAAAACGTTATACTGGACCCTTTAAGTGTTACAAATGCAAAGTTTTGCGCGCTTCGCGCATATTAGTTTCAATGTTTCAATATTTAAGCTTAATTTATAGTATCAGAAGGCTTCAACCAGTTTTCAATGACCATTTTAATTCAAAAACTGAAAAATTGGGCGCGCTCTGCGCGCATATTTTCTACAGGCTTTAATATTATAATGGCCCTCAAACCATACGATTTGGATTTGGACTTGATATATATGTAACTATGCAATATCAAACCGTCAAAAACGTCATACTTAACCATTTAAGTGTTAGAAATGCCAATTTTTGCGCGCTTTGCGCGTATTAGTATCAATGTTTCATTATTTAAGCTTTAACAAGACAGTTTTCCATGACCATTTTAGTTCAAAAACTGAAAACTTTTGCGCGCTCAGCGCGCATATTTTCTGCAGGTTTAAACATTAAAATGGCCCTCAAACCACAACAAATATTCTAAATGTGGAGTAATTCTGTTATACCCTTCACAGGGGTATTCACAGTGCATGAACGACGCATACTACTATGTGGAGGGTATAACAGAAATTATGCCCTAAATGTTATGTGGAGGACATTTAAACGTCATACTGTACCTTTCAAAATCACAATTTTTGCGCTCTTTGTATTAGTTTCAACGTTTCAATATTTAAGATTAACAAGATGGCTTGAGGATTTTTGCACCCCCCCCCCCCCCCCCCCCCCCATCAAAACAGTCCTGGATACGCCCTTGGCTCCCCCAGAACTATTCAATCAGCGCTATATGCTGCTTTATGTTAACATTTTAATTATCATTATCAAACTTGTGTCCCCCCCCCAATGTGTCTGAAAACGGATTGACGCCTCTGACCATACAGTCCATTTTAAAATATGCGTGTATGAATTCCGGCGAGCGAAGCGAGCAAATTTTTTTTAGTGTCGGCACAAATGGCTTTGTCGGCAATTGATGACCTTTACACCCCCCCAATGAAAAGGGTCTGGGGACGCCCTTGCCTATATCCCATCTCTATGTTTACAAATAGTTTGCTTACTGCAAACCGAAAGTACGCTCACTACGCTCTATCAGTCTATCTGGCCCGCGAGATTATTTCTAAATTACAATCAGGCCCACACTTATTTCTAAATTACAATCAGGCCCACACTAGAAAACTGTTGAGAACCCCTGATGTGGGCCTATCGTCAAAAGAAAAAGCAAACACATCTGGCTATACTCCGTTCATCTACCTCTGTGCAGTGACGTCAGAGCATATTTGGGTGATAGATGCAGCATTTACGCACAATTACCGGAATTCGTTTTTGAACGCGCAGAAGCACACGCCAGCGCGCTATAATCATGCGCGCGATAATAAGGTGCGTATACTGATATACGCTCTGACGTCACTGCACAGAGATAAATGAACGTAGTATAGGGTGGGGTCATAAGGTTTATCGTAGATAGAAAAAAAAGCCATTGATTATCCTATTCTGATGCATTGTGG
>CM069443.1:42388753-42511391 GCA_035610835.1 Ophiura sarsii | reverse complement strand
AGAACCTATAGTACCTAACGAAAACGTGTTAAAAACGTTTCCAAAACACGTTTTAAATATGTCGCACAAAATACGTCTAAGTAAAACGTTTTCTATACGTCGCAAAAGACGTTTGTTACATTGGTATATTAATAACGTCTAAAACACGTTACTACAACGTCTTAAAAAAACGTATTCCAGACTAGCTGATTTAAGTCTGAAAACGACGTCTTATAACGGTTTTTAACACGTCTATAAAGACGAAGACCTACAGAACCTATAGTACCTAACGAAAACGTGTTAAAAACGTTTCCAAAACACGTTTTAAATATGTCGCACAAAATACGTCCAAGTAAAACGTTTTCTATACGTCGCAAAAGACGTTTGTTACATTGGTATATTAATAACGTCTAAAACACGTTACTACAACGTCCTTAAAAAAACGTATTCCAGACTAGCTGATTTAAGTCTGGAAAACGACGTCTTATAACGTTTTTAACACGTCTATAAAGACGAGACCTACAGAACCTATAGTACCTAACGAAAACGTTTTAAAAACGTTTCCAAAACACGTTTTGAATATGTCGCACAAAATACGTCCAAGTAAAACGTTTTCTATACGTCGCAAAAAGACGTTTGTTACATTCGTATATTAATAACGTCTAAAACACGTTACTACAACGTCCTTAAAAAACGTATTCCAGACTAGCTGATTTAAGTCTGAAAATGACGTCTTATAAACGTTTGTAAAACGTCTATAAAGACGAAGACCTACAGGACCTAAATAGCACCTACCGAAAACGTTTTTAAAACGTTTTGTGTTTGCTGGGAAGTCGCAGTCAAAATCGCGCGCGATTGCACACACAACACGCAATATAGCAACACAACATATCGCTTACTGATGAAAAACAGCGGTTATCAGCGATAATGAATACAGATTCCATACGTGGACAGTGTTTAGTACAAAACTAAGACCCCACCAGGTACAAAACTAAGACCCCACCAGGTACAAAACTAAGACCCCACCAGGTACAAAACTAAGACCCAACCACAGAATTAAAAAGGAGAACCCGGACTGGTTATACCCGCATGTATACAAAAATTAGAACATTTGGGGGTTTCTGGATATTTTCGTCAAAGCGTAGTAAACAGGAAATGCGACCGTCCGTACTGTGTCATGTGCGTACTTTGTCATGTGCGCTCATGAACTCACACTAAAAGCGCTGAGCTACACTGTTGACGCAAATCACTGCGCAAGGTGAACGGCACTTCCTCAGACGTGTGTATAATGCAGCTCCATGCATTATACAAAATGGCGGCCAGTATGGGTTCTCCTTTTTAATTCTGTGGACCCAACACTCACACAGGGTACATAAATCCCCAATGACAAGTAAAAATACATTTTCAGGAATAGTTTTATCTCTTGTTTAAAAACCACACATTTTCAGTAGGAATGTTTTTTTCTTCTTGTTGAGACTAAGTCCAATGAATGTACAGAGTGTGACATCATGGATTGAGTATGATACCCCAAGATATGGTCGAGCTCTGAGTTTTGCAAAATGTTGTGCGAGACGTAGTCGAGCACAATATTTTTCAAACTCAGAGCGAGACCAATATCTTGGGGTATCATGCGAAAAAATCCATCCAATTTTATCATTTTATGTTTCGAAAATCTGACTGAAATGATTGAAACTCAAAACCTAATATTAAAAAATAACTCCGAAATTGAAACTCAAATAATGAACTCGAAAATTTTGAAACTCCAATCTCAAAACTCGAAGAAAAAAAATGAAAAAAAATAAGGGACACAAGTTGACATCAATGATGTGATACGCCATCATCATGATCATGATTTTGTGCATAATGACAGTATTGACATACTGCTGTCCGATATCGGTTGACCAATATTTTTGGATATCGGTCAGCAATTATCACTTTGACTAACAGATGTACAGTAATATTGGTTGTTTTAGATTGTACACAAAGAATAGGAAGTACGATTCTCATAACATAATAATGTCAAAAATTGTACCATTTATAATAAGCCGATTCATTATTACTCGCCAGTTCAGATTATGATGGATTATGGCTATAGTATTGTAGTATTTCAACGGAGATCTGAACTTCGCCCTTTCCATAAAAGTATATGTTTCAGACCTACTATATATGGGTCTCATAAAAGAACAGTAAAGATCAAAATATTTAGAAAATTAAAGAATATGACATTTTTGTGAAAACGGCCAAGTTCATACTATTAGTAGCCTCGTCGTGTTTACCTTCCGCCGACCGTCGTCATCGTGCACATGCGCAGTAGTAATAATGAATCGGCTTATTAAAAAAATAATTACAAATGTTTAATGATTTGTTAAACATAAAAGCCGACTGTTTCTTAATCCACTCTTTTGGATTCCTAGATCCAGAAATATAAAACCTGTCGAAAAATATAAGTCCCCCACCCCCAAATGAATTTGGGCATAACTCAAAATCTGTCGGACCCCTTAAAGCGGGGGGGGGGGGGGGTCCAATTTTTTGCAATGCTGTAAAGTAGCCTATACATTCAAGCTTGTCACTAAATGCCTAAATCCGAAGTTTGAGTTCAATCGGCCAACCAGGCTAGTGTTGATACAGGAAGCAAATGTGTATGCACAGTGGCCCATAATTAGGTGGTATACCAGCATGCGGTACGTTTTCAAAACGAAACATTTCTCTGGCCTAAAATTTCACTGTGATATTATGAGAAACATATGGGCTTTCATCCGATAACAACATAAGGCTATCAATCGGGTCACCCTCCTTTAACTTGATATAAAGTTGTTCAATTCCATCACTTTTGAGTAATCAAATAATGATTCTCACTTGGTGTGGAGTGAATATCTCTTGGACCATCTAACTCTGTAAACAAGTAACTGACATCAGAACATTGCGATGTTTACAGAGAATACTTTTAAGGTCAGATGCGAAGACCAGTACAGGCATGAGAATATTCAGATTTAAATCTGAATTCAGATTTTTTAAAGTCAAAATTTCAGCAAATTTATATAATTTCAGCCTGTTTATGGTACTTTTTGCCCAATTACATGCACATTATCAGATTTTTCTAGGAAAGTGCATTCTCATGCCTGCCAGTAATGTTCATCTTAAATGAAATATGACATCATAATTATTACATCTGAAAACCAAGAATCGTAACCATTGAAAGCATAGTCGCACCATAAAAGCCATGTAAAATTCAAGCAGACGACATAAAACACTGAAAACAGGAAGTGACATCTACCAGTGTTCAATTGGGAGAATTACACCCAGGATGATCCTTACACAATAGCCAGGATTATTGATTATTTTTCACACCTATTGAAGTGGTTATCTTGGCTTATTCTGCAAGGTGTTTTGCATGAATTTTACATATATATTTGGCTTTTATGGTGCGACTATGCTTTCCAATGGTTACGATTCTTGGTATTCATTACTTGTCTTCGCATCTGACCTTTAAAGGGTATATAAAAAACTTATAAATGACTATATTTTGTGGTCACAATCAAATGTTGGACATAAAAATGCTGGTAATTTACTGTACTGTACTGTACTAATCTACATTTCAAACTTCAAATCAACCCAAGGGACCGGGTAGTTCTTTACTACTGAAGTTATTTGAGTGGTTTACAATCAATTACAGAAAAGTGTGTACATTTTACTTGGGCCGCTCTCATGTTGAAATAATGAATCTGATTTAAGCATTTAAAGATGTGTGAACTGATTTTTATGTGTTGTTGAATATGAAAGAACATCACAAAAAGCCCCATATTCAAAATTTGAGTATATTCATCAAATAGGAAAAATGTGAATCAGAATTTAGCCCTACTTTTTAAAAGCGTGGTTGACCACACTTTCGCACAAAAGATATTTTTCTGATGCCAAAATCTCCATTTTGATGGGAAAAAATAGGTTGATGATTTGGTCGATCAGAACACACACATTTAACAGGATTGAATAGACATTGAATAATGAAGCACACAATAGTGGCCCAATGAAAATTTGACATAATTGTGCATTATTTGCTCTTCTTTCTGAATGACTGGGAAAAGTTTCATGTATAGCTACAAAACTGTTCTACCTAAGCTATTACAACAAGTTTCCATTAAATTTAAAAAAACACACATAACTTGTTAATGTTGTACATTTTTACAGACACTGTATAATCTACATAATGGACATATCTCTTTTAAACTACTACTATGACCCCCGGACTAATCCTAGATCACTTCCAGTTAACCCCCACACCACACACACCACCCCGGACTAATCCTAGATCACTTCCGGGTCTTAGTTTTGTACCTGGTCAGGTCTTAGTTTTGTACTCGGGTCTTAGTTTTGTACCTGGTAGGGTCTTAGTTTTGTAGATCGGGTAGTCAAATTTGGCAACTTTGTATCGGAAATACTGTGTATCTCGTACGACATGAATTCCATTGCAAGTTTTGTTGGTCTGCTGTGGTTTTGGTCAGAACTTGGTATGGGTGGGATGATGGGGTGGGGTGGTAGGTCCGAGGTGGGGGGGGGGGGGGGGGGGGGGGGGTGGCGTTTTTTTATTTTTATATAATGGATAAAAAGTACTTTATCTATGGTAAGAAATACCCCTCCCACCCTTGACCCATTGTACTCCCTGAATAATAAAATACTGCTTTTTAATGTCATTTTGTGCTAAAATTGTAACAAAACTAGACCCCCGGACTCTTTCCGGTTAACCCCCACACCACCCAAATGACCCCCGGACTAATCCTATATCACTTCCGGTTATACCCCACACCACCCCGGACTAATCCTAGATCACTTCCGGTTAAACCCCACACCACTCGCATGACCCCCTGACTAATTCCAGTTAACCCCCACACCACCCCCATGACCCCCAGACTAATCCTAGATCACTTCCGGTTAACCCCCACACCACCCCATGACCCCCGGACTAATCCTAGATCACTTCCGGTTAACCCCCACACCACCCATACGACCCCCGGACCAATCCTAGATCACTTGCGGTTAACCCCCACACCACCCACACGACCCCCGGACCAATTCTAGATCACTTGCGGTTAACCCCCACATCCTCCATACGACCCCCGGACTACATCCAGTTAACCCCCACACCACCCCCATGACCCCCGGACTAATCCTAGATCACTTCCGGTTAACCCCCATACCACCCACACCACCCCCGGACTAATCCTAGATCACTTCCGGGTCTTAGTTTTGTACCTGGTCAGGTCTTAGTTTTGTACTCGGGTCTTAGTTTTGTATCTGGTCGGGTCTTAGTTTTGTACTTGGGTCTTAGTTTTGTACCTGGTTGGGTCTTAGTTTTGTACTCGGGTCTTAGTTTTGTACCTGGTCAGGTCTTAGTTTTGTACTCGGGTCTTAGTTTTGTACCTGGTTGGGTCTTAGTTTTGTACTCGGGTCTTAGTTTTGTACCTGGTCAGGTCTTAGTTTTGTACTCGGGTCTTAGTTTTGTACCTGGTCAGGTCTTAGTTTTGTACTTGGGTCTTAGTTTTGTACCTGGTTGGGTCTTAGTTTTGTACTCGGGTCTTAGTTTTGTACCTGGTCAGGTCTTAGTTTTGTACTCGGGTCTTAGTTTTGTACCTGGTCAGGTCTTAGTTTTGTACTCGGGTCTTAGTTTTGTACCTGGTCAGGTCTTAGTTTTGTACTCGGGTCTTAGTTTTGTACCTGGTCAGGTCTTAGTTTTGTACTTGGGTCTTAGTTTTGTACCTGGTTGGGTCTTAGTTTTGTACTCGGGTCTTAGTTTTGTACCTGGTCAGGTCTTAGTTTTGTACTCGGGTCTTAGTTTTGTACCTGGTTGGGTCTTAGTTTTGTACTCGGGTCTTAGTTTTGTACCTGGTCAGGTCTTAGTTTTGTACTTCCGGGTCTTAGTTTTGTACCGGGTCAGGTCTTAGTTTTGTACTTCCGGGTCTTAGTTTTGTAGATCGGGTAGTCAAATTCGGCAACTTTGTATCGGAAATACTGTGTATCTCGTACGACATGAATTCCATTGCAAGTTTTGTTGGTCTGCTGTGGTTTTGGTCAGAACTTGGTATGGGTGGGGTGGGGTGGTAGGTCCGAGGTGGGGGGGGGGGGGGGGTGGCATTTATTTTATTTTATATAATGGATAAAAACTACTTTATCTATGGTAAGAAATACCCCTCCCACCCTTGACCCATTGTACTCCTTGAATAATAAAATACTGCTTTTTAATGTCATTTTGTGCTAAAATTGTAACAAAACTAGACCCCCGGACTCTTTCCGGTTAACCCCCACACTACCCAAATGACCCCCGGACTAATCCTATATCACTTCCGGTTATACCCCACACCACCCCGGACTAATCCTAGATCACTTCCGGTTAACCCCCACACCACTCGCATGACCCCCTGACTAATACTACTGGACTACTTGCAGTTAACCCCCACACCACCCCCATGACCCCCGGACTAATCCTAGATCACTTCCGGTTAATCACCACACCACCCACACGACCCCCGGACCAATCCTAGATCACTTCTGGTTAACCACCACACCACCCACACGACCCCCGGATCAATCCTAGATCACTTGCGGTTAACCCCCACATCACCCAAATGACCCCCGGACTAATCCTAGATCACTTCCAGTCAACCCCTACACCACCCCCGAACTAATCCTAGATCACTTCCGGGTCTTAGTTTTGTACCTGGTCAGGTCTTAGTTTTGTACTTCCGGGTCTTAGTTTTGTACCTGGTCAGGTCTTAGTTTTGTACTTCCGGGTCTTAGTTTTGTACCTGGTAGGGTCTTAGTTTTGTAGATCGGGTAGTCAAATTCGGCAACTTAATTTGTATCGGAAATACTGTGTATCTCGTACGACATGAATTCCATTGCAAGTTTTGTTGGTCTGCTGTGGTTTTGGTCAGAACTTGGTATGGGTGGGATGATGGGGTGGGGTGGTAGCTCCGAGGTGGATGGGTGGGGGCCCGGGGGGGGGGGGGGGGAATTATTTTTTTATTTTTTTTAATTTTTTTTATAATGGATAAAAAGTACTTGATCTATGGTAAAAAAATACCCCTCCCACCCCTTGACCCACACCCCAGACCTAGTGATTGTCTTGTACTCCCTGAATAATAAAATACTAACTAATACTACTGGACTACTTCCAGTTAACCCCCACACCACCCCATGACCCCCGGACTAATCCTAGATCACTTCCGGTTAACCCATCACACCACCCACACGACCCCCGGACCAATCCTAGATCACTTCCAGTTAACCCCCACACCACCCCCATGACCCCCAGACTAATCCTAGATCACTTCCGGTTAACCCCCACACCACCCCATGACCCCCGGACTAATCCTAGATCACTTCCGGTTAACCCCCACACCACCCATACGACCCCCGGACCAATCCTAGATCACTTGCGGTTAACCCCCACACCACCCACACGACCCCCGGACCAATTCTAGATCACTTGCGGTTAACCCCCACATCCTCCATACGACCCCCGGACTACATCCAGTTAACCCCCACACCACCCCCATGACCCCCGGACTAATCCTAGATCACTTCCGGTTAACCCCCATACCACCCACACCACCCCCGGACTAATCCTAGATCACTTCCGGGTCTTAGTTTTGTACCTGGTCAGGTCTTAGTTTTGTACTCGGGTCTTAGTTTTGTATCTGGTCGGGTCTTAGTTTTGTACTTGGGTCTTAGTTTTGTACCTGGTTGGGTCTTAGTTTTGTACTCGGGTCTTAGTTTTGTACCTGGTCAGGTCTTAGTTTTGTACTCGGGTCTTAGTTTTGTACCTGGTTGGGTCTTAGTTTTGTACTCGGGTCTTAGTTTTGTACCTGGTCAGGTCTTAGTTTTGTACTCGGGTCTTAGTTTTGTACCTGGTCAGGTCTTAGTTTTGTACTTGGGTCTTAGTTTTGTACCTGGTTGGGTCTTAGTTTTGTACTCGGGTCTTAGTTTTGTACCTGGTCAGGTCTTAGTTTTGTACTCGGGTCTTAGTTTTGTACCTGGTCAGGTCTTAGTTTTGTACTCGGGTCTTAGTTTTGTACCTGGTCAGGTCTTAGTTTTGTACTTGGGTCTTAGTTTTGTACCTGGTTGGGTCTTAGTTTTGTACTCGGGTCTTAGTTTTGTACCTGGTCAGGTCTTAGTTTTGTACTCGGGTTTTAGTTTTGTACCTGGTTGGGTCTTAGTTTTGTACTCGGGTCTTAGTTTTGTACCTGGTCAGGTCTTAGTTTTGTACTCGGGTCTTAGTTTTGTACCTGGTCAGGTCTTAGTTTTGTACTTGGGTCTTAGTTTTGTACCTGGTTGGGTCTTAGTTTTGTACTCGGGTCTTAGTTTTGTACCTGGTCAGGTCTTAGTTTTGTAGGTCTTAGGTCTTAGGTCTTAGGTCTTAGGTCTTAGTTTTGTAGACTACCTCGTAAATGTTGTTGAGTTGGTAAGCCCCCTCGTTTTTGTTGAGAGTGGATTGTCCCTTTTTCCGTATCTAGATGGATTCTTTCAACTATCTAGTTGTCTTGTGCACTTCATATGACTTTGGCCTCCTCCCACCCGATGACATGATTGGTTGCTGCGACGTGCTCAATTATTGCGGATTTATATTGTTCATCAACTGATGTTTTCCTTAGGCGCGCTTATCCACCTTAGCCGTTTACCGAACAATCTCCCTCTTTCACCAATATACAATTTATTGCAGCCTTTACATGGTATCTCGTACACTATTTCCGCCATCTAATGTGGATCACGTTTATCCTTAGGGTGGACAAGGATGTTGCGTAACGTACAATGAGGTTTCATTCAGTGGCAAAACCGTGTTTTCTGAAGACACGCGATGCTTTTCCCGACAAGCCTTCCACATAGGGTACGACGACTAGGCCTTTCGATTTAGTAATACGGGGGGGGGGGGTGTCCTTGCTTGCACCCCACCACCCCCCCCCCCCCCCGCCAAAACTGATCAAAGTTCATAAAATGACATATATCAATCAAAATATATAGACCACTAGACACTCATATCCAGTACTTTCGCTTTGTTAACATACCTGTCAAAAAGGAAATGTTCACGTCAAACACAGTTTTGAGATAGAGGCCAATATATTTGGTGAAATATAAAGAAAAAAATAGAAAACAATATGCTTCTTCAAATCATATCTTGCGATTACAAAGCCTGATTACCTTCAACATGGTATCATTTCAAAGCTTAAAATGTGCTCTTTCAAGTCATACCAGTAACTCAGATTTGACTCGGGCCTCTAACATGTCTTTTTTGATGTGACGGGTCACATGACTATGACCAAACAAATATCTAGCCTCTGCCAATCAACACATTTCTAGTTTAGAAACATCCGGAGAATAAAGCGTTTACCTTGATCAAGACACTCTCCATCATGTTGCCAGGGCTTTAGTCATCTCGCGTCTCGACTATGGGAATATTCTTCTATTTGGAGCTACAGAATATGAATTAGACAGAGTGCAAAGATTGCAGAACAATGCTGCCCGGTTAATATGTTCCATATCCAGGCGTGAACATATTACCCCAACTCTTAAAGAACTCCACTGGCTGCCCATAAGGGAACAGATTCGATTTTAACTCGTCCTTTTTGTCTTCAAATGCTTGAACAACACTGCACTATTACTATTATTACTATTGTCGCCATAATGTCCCTCAAAGTCCGCAGTCATGGAACATTCTCCCTCGTACCATAAGAGAAACTGACAACATCTCTCAGTTCCGTTGTAATCTTATATAAGACTCACCTTTTTCCATGCTAATGTGAGCTCTTTGTCGCATGCGCTATGATCTAGACGGAATAGCGCCTTATAAATATTAATATTGTTATGTTATGTTACGTTAATGATGAACATGGCCCCAAAATGGGTCCCAAAATGGCTGCAAAAATTGTCAAATTCCATAAAATGAGAAAGTATAGTTTTAACAATGGGATGTATGTATATTAGACCACTAGTAACTCATATCCAGTATTTTTGCATTGTAATAACATACTTTAAATCCAAGATGGTCGCCTAGATGCCGTTGTAAATGTAGAAAATTGTCTACAAGAAAGAGTGTATAATAATCCAAAATAGATATTCTAACTCTAAGCGTGTATATTGCATCACGTTCACCAAATAGTATGTTCTAAACTGCTAAGCTATTGCTTTTAGATATAAGACCCACCTCTGTGACAATTTTGATTTTGTATCACTTTCCAAAATGGCTGCCAGAATGGCTAATTTAGTGTCAAATGACCTAAAACAATAATAGTTTTATTTATTATTATACATCAACCAACTTGGATTTGTCAACATGAAAAAAGCAAATTTATTATTGAACAATCCTGATGAACCTACACCAAGTTATCATTTATTATTGTATCGCGTACGGTAAATCTCCCACGGATGTTGCGGTGGTTTTTTGGGTACGTAAATGCTCAATTATTATTGGGAGAAAGTGTACTTTAGGTCCCAGATACTGGTATACCAGAATCGTTCAATACTGGAACATGAAAGTTGCCAGTATCGCTCGATACTGGTACGATTTTACTGTTCCAGTATCGGTCGATACTGGAACACCAAATAGTGTTCCAGTATCGAGCGATACTGGAACAGTAAAATCGTACCAGTATCGAGCGATACTGGTACACGTGTTACCAGTGTAGTTTGTCCCAGTATCGGACGATACTAGTACAAAGTCAGTGTTCCAGTATCGCCCGATACTGGTACATTTGATATGGCCCAGTATCGTCCGATACTGGAACACTGACTTTGTACCAGTATTGTCCGATACTGGGTGTTCCAGTATCGGACGATACTAGTACAGTCCAGAATCTGGGACCTAAAGTACACTTTTGCCTATTATTGTACCGCGAGTTCCAAGTCCAAAGATTGCTCGTGGTTGTCCATATTTTCAGACTCGCTGTGTCCTTATCCGTTGGCGGCGCACCTCCAATCAATTCCTTCAACGATGTTGAACCAACCTACTCGACACGAAATACTTTTAATTCCGATCTTCAAATTTCCCGAAGAATTATCGATCGTTTCTTTGAAACGATAAGGTTTACCCTTACTAGAGTTGGTAAAGGTTTCCCCTTACTAGCGTTGGTAATTTTTTGAACCAATGTATGATTTTAGCCTGGTAAATCAGACTATACAAGTAAACGAGATTGATGTAAAATTTCCCAACGTGTGGGAATCTTACAAACCTCCAAAAATCACTGACAAAATGCATACGACGCGTGGCTTTCCACGCAAATGGAGTTTTGCAAAATCAGCTTAACTTTGCGGTTTAGTGCGCCTTTACTGGATGCGGAATTTCTAAGGAACAATTGAAACATCAACATTTCACGACCCGCTCCGTGTTCCGTTTTCACGCGTACCAAATCAGACGAATTTTGAGCGAGATGAGTTGCCCCGTTACCCACAGAATCTTCGTTCAACGCGCTGAACAACGGCATCAATACGAACGCCTTTGAGAGAATTTGGAATCGACTCTCGCTCAAATTTTAGGCAAAAACTCGATCCTCGAAACGGGATGGGATGGTATAATCGAACAATCACACGAGCTAACGGAGCTCACCGGTCTCATTAAGTGACGACCAAAGAGGTAAAAACCAAGACTGAAATTTCGACAAAACGTTCAGGTTGACGTAGATTCGGTAGATTACTTCAAACAAACTTTTCACAAAGAATATGGCTACTTCGATCGATCTCCTGATGGAACACGGCGCTGAATCACAGGCAAGATCTACCGTTTTGTGGGTAGGAACATCTTTTGACGCGCAGAAGCTAACGTTGAAGACGCGATTAATTCAGCGTTGGATCTTCCGAGCTCGATCGACAGATATCAAAAGACTTTGCAGCACGCGAGAAGCAAGGTAGATTTTGTGATAAAACACGGACTTTACATGCTCCGAACGTAACATAATCTGATAATCGTGATTGCGTCGGATAAATTGAAGTTGGGATACAACGTGAAGGTTAATAAGGAGCCTTTCGCGAAATTTGATGCGAGCGATGATTTTGACGATTCGCTAATAGAAAAACTTTTTTGACAGAGCCTTCGACTTTTTCGGCAGAGCCTCCAGCTCCTCCGGCAGAGCTTTCTCATAACTCGTCAATCTTGGCGGCGCATTTCTTTTATCGACGATATCATGAAAGGCATTGAGATCACGCCCGCGATTCCGAAAATTTCACAACCCCAAACTTAAAAAAGTGTCCATGACGATCGATGAAACCGGAACCAGGTAGACCTGAATGATTTCGTTCCTTCATCGACCGATGGTTTGATCAACGCGCTATAAAAACCGAAACTTTTAGAAAAGAAGATGGGCATACGCTTTTCATCATCGATGATTGTAGCGCTGAAATATCTATGACCAAAAAAAGACAAATGTTATCGTAGTTGGCTTTATCGGGCAGACACATGAACTGTTCCGTTCGGGTGCTCACTCAAAAATACAACTAGTTTTTGACGGATCTTCGAGAGCAAATGATGGCGTTGTTCCACTGTAAGGATCTACATTTTACGGAGAAGTCCTGAGAGAAAACGAAGTCATACCAACTTTGGAATTACCAAACATGAACACTCAAAATTAATTGTAATTATGGAACAGCTTGTGCCCTGCGCAATATAAATCTTGCTCAATAATAACAAAACTATTTTGTTTTACTATCTCGGTCACGTCACGAGCATCGCGTCAAACATTTTCGTTATCGGAATAGCTTTTTTTGGTTTTTATAAAATGTTAAAACTCAAGTGTCGTATAAACAGACATATATCACATTCTCAACGCTTAACCAATGGGCGAAGAGTGCAAACCCGGCAATGCAAATAATATTTCGGCAAAGATATCAAGTCCTTCAAAATCGAACGACTCGACGAAAAAGAGACGAAACTTACGTGGGAGGAATTGGTGACCAAATCATTGAAAAAGCACGTCATTACCGCGTACACAAATGTGCTTGGCAGGTTTCTTCCTAGCAATTTGGTAATTGCCGAACGGAAAGAAACTAAACCAAAGTTTGAACGAAGGACCGTTCATAAATTTAGATCTGAACAAATGGACGTGTAATTTGTATAAGTTTGGCTATTTACTAGCGTCTATCGAAGCCGCTCTCATAACCAGCAATCTTCTCCAAAAATGCCCTCATCAATTAAAATTACAGTCAACTCCAACGGAAGGCGTTGATGAAGTTGATGGGTCTACTGATTTTACTTAAAAGAAAAAGGTTAGAAAAGTTTACCAATAGATGGTTGCCCAATAAGAAAATTCGACCATTAGATGGTTGCTCAATAAAAAGATTCGACCATTAGATGGTTGCTCAATAAAATTAAAAAAAACGATTAGATGGTTGCCCAATAAAAAAATCGACCATTAAATGGATGCCCAATAAAAAATAATCGACCATTAGATGGTTGCTCAATAAAAAATTACCATATATGGTTGCCCAATAAAGAATGTTTACCATCAGATGATTGCCCAATAAACAAAATTTACCATTGCCAATAAAAGAAATTCGACCATTAGATGGTTGATCAATAAGATGGTTAACGGTTGCTCAATATACGATCAGTTAGGGACCTTTCTACAACGAAAACAGTTAAAACACCAGTTGAAAAAGTTACCGCACCGCCAGCTACTATAAAAAAAGTCAAAAATCTTAAAAAAGTCGAAGCTGCAAAAAAGCTAGCTGCAAAATATAAGTAAAGATTCGCGCAATCAAAAGCGTTCGAGGAATCGCAAGCTCCTCAAGCAAAAGAATAAGCACGGGGCCGGTCGTGGTCAGCAAATATCGTTGATGGTGTAGCGTTAATCGTTCTTGGAACAGGGGCTGTTTTTGGATTATGGACTCGGCGGAGTAAAAAAGAGCCTGCTGAAAAACATACACCACCACTAGAAAGGGTTCAAAAGCAACAGCCGCCAAAAACGCCAGATCCATTTTTATGGAGTAAGAATGTTTCCCCCTTATACAATAAAGATAACCAATTCAAACGTTAATATGATAATCAACGGCGCTTATCACGCATTGACGATAAGGGAGCGGTCACTATTTACGCCAGGGGGGGGAATGGAGGATTTCCATCTATTTTCCCCACATTTTTTCATGTTCCCCCTTTTGTCTTCCAAAAAAATTTCAGGTTCCCCCCATCCATCAGGTAAAAAAGTTGATGTTCCCCCCTCCCTATTAAAACATTATTATTATTTTTTTCCCCACACGTGTAAAAAAAAAAATTCGCGTTCCCCCCTCAGTTGATTTTTAAATATTCGCGTTCCCCCCTGTCTGTATAGATTTTTTTTCGCGTTCCCCCCTTAACTCCTCCATTCCCCCCCCCCCCTGGCGTAAATAATGCCCGCTCCCTAAGTGCGCTAATGACCGTCAATTGCCGAGTCGCTTAAACATTTTTCAAGTGGCAGCCCGCAAATTCGGGGCAACTCGAAGCCGAAGATGTCGCAAAGTTGACGGTTACCGTTTTTTGGAGCGACGGCGCTAATGAGTGACTGCCAAAGCATTATTCCCGAAGACATTAAAACCGATGGTTAAATAAATGGCATCAGGAATAATAATGATGGTTGGAGGAGCGGTAGTTGTAAATGTTAGTTAGCCTCAGCAGAACGCCAAATGGCATGATCTCGCTTTGGAAAAATTACAACGCGACAAAGATGTGTGGAACGATACACGTCTGCAACGCATCGATATCAACAAAAAACTAAAGAAACAAAATCACGCCGAAAAAACTTTCGAAACCATCGACGATGTGATAAAAGCTTATTACGATTTAACCGGAGTTCGCCTCAACGATTTTCCGCCGGAACCGCGATTGTACGATTACCTTGATGAAGTCAGGAAAACGCGAGAAAACCGGTGAACTAGCGAGCGATCGTTAATTTGGAAATGGTTGAAACTGGAATTTTGGTGTATAATTTCATATATTAAATGAAACAAAAAGAAGCCTATTCACCTCAGTCAATCTGGTGATAGGCTTCTTTTTTTATCGTCGGTCACCAAACAGATAAAGATGCTGTTGAATTTGGCAGCAATCTGAACAAACGATTGTTAACGTATCGATATTGTCGCTTCCGCAGTTTTTACACTTTGGGTTGTCTGAAAAATACATCTACTTGCGGGGTTTTTCGTGCGAAGGAATCACGATGTATTTTTCATCTATTTTTACGTATTTGGAGTAAGGAGCTTTTTGTCTTCAAAATAAAAAATGATGCATCACATGTAGCAACTCTTTGCAAGGTGCACACTAATATTGAAGTCGTTCAATAAACCACAAACGCACATTCTTCTTTTCAAACATTTTTTACACTAAGACATTAATTTTTCACACAAAAAAAGCCTTGGTGAAAAAAAAATCATTTAAGGCATCGTATTTTATCTATTTTTATACAAAAACATCAAACGACTCCTAAAATAAAATCCAGCAAAGTCGGAGTAGACAAAACAAATTCGTAGAGTTTTGTCAACAAATTACATAAATGCCATTCATTTTCACCCAATCATCCTTTTCTCTTTTAAATTAAAAAAACCACAGTATCTCAAAAACTAAGATTTAGAAACAAAACTCATCTGTGAATGTTCATACCCCTTAACATTTTCTAGACAAGCACACATTCCATTGGCCTCAATTATTTCTCTCCAGTTGATTAGTACAAATATTGAAGCCGAACGGAAATTTTAAATTGTTTTTTCTGGAATGTACAGGGTGTCCCAGAAAACCTGCAACTTATTTTTGAAGCGCTTTATTCTAACTTTCATCCAATTGATTGGTATCAAATTTAGACATTCTGAAAACCGTGGAATTTCTTCTTTGTACTGGTGAAAAAATTATTGACATTGCTAAAATGGTTTTCTAGTTACGTTTCATCAAAGAGAGGTAGGTCAAAAACCGGCTCAACCGATTTGAGGTAATTCACCGAACTCCGAGGCTTACGATATTCAAATCACAACCAGCGCGCGCTTTTTTGAATGTGTTTGCTTACACGTGCTAGGAGTGAGGGGTTTGAAATAAAAGGTATTGTTATGCTAATTACTGATTCTATTTTAAGAATTTTAATCGATAAAGCGTGTAGGCATACAGTGTGCTGAGACGTGTTAAATGTAAAAGGAAATGCGTTAGGCCTACTTTTAAGAAGCGGAGAAACATGGCTGAATTCTTTTAGTTTGACGAACGAGTGTTCATGGTTGTAACATATTTTTCGACTAAAAGCTCCAACCAAGTGCAACAGTTATTCCGAGTAGAATACCCGGGAAGGAAGATACCATATCGTTCAACTGTTATGAGGAATGTTGAAAAATATTTGCTGTATGGAGTGAGCACAAATAGGCACAAGGATGCTTCAGGACGCTCTCGGACAGTGAGAACAGTAGTAAATATTAACGCTGTGCGACAAGCCTTAAGAAACGACCCAAATGTAACAGCACGGAGGAACAATTGCCCAAATATCAGCAAGTCCTCTTTTAACAGAATAACTAAGATAGACATGAAATGGCATCCGTTCAGAATGCAAATACGACACGGCCTGCACGACGGCGATGCTGCAAGACGCCTTGAGTATTGCAATTGGCTGCTGAACAAGCCAAGACATTTCATTGCCAACATCATTATTGGCGATGAAGCTGTTTTCCAGATGAATGGAGAGGTTTCGAACCATAACGTTGTTCAATATGCTCCGCTAGGCAATCCCCCACAGGACTTCGCCTATGACAGGCCTTGCTCAAGATTGAAGGTGTGTGTTTGGATTGGATTGGTCCGTAACAACATCATCGGTCCCTATTTCTTTCAAGGAAATGTGAATGGACAAGCATATTTAGACAAGCTAAATAACTATGTTCTGCCACAGGTTGAAGCTATGTTTGGTGTCAATCAAAATGGAACTATTCGCCGTGCGTGGTGGATTCAGGATGGGGCCCCGGCACATCGTGCGATTGTGGTTCGCAACCGATTGCAAGCAGTTTTTCCAAACAGAGTGGTTGGTATGGGACACCCCATTAACTGGCCCCCTAGATCGCCAGACTTGACGCCGCTGGACTTTTATCTGTGGGGCTTCATGAAGTCCAAAGTGTACAGGACACCACCCCGTGATGTTCAAGACATCCAACAACGGATTCAGAGGACTGTCCGTGAGATCAGACGCACACGTCAGGTTAGATCAGGTGTACTTCACATGAGAGTGCGGGCTCAACACTGCGTCGCCAACCACGGGGAACATATTGAAGGACGCAATCAGCCTTGAGATACCCTAGTGAAGATGTCGATTGAATTGACCATTAACTATATAACTCTACACGCAGATTATAGCTAAATCATGTTAACAATATGTTTGGTATTGGTTATGGATTTAAATTTATGTTATGTGCAATATGAAATACGAATATTTATTTAAGCAAACATGCATGCTTATTTGTTTTTGAAAATATAAACGTGTTTTTTTAAAGAACGGTAGAGAGCGCCCACTCCGAAAAGGCGTTAATTGGATTTATGGACACAGTCAGGTAAAGAATACTAGAGTTAATAATGTTCATGTAGCAGATTTGTGTTATGTGCAATATGATAATGATATCGGAAATATTAATTTTATCAATATGTTTGTTCTTTTTAATATCACTATTAAGATAAAATTGCAGTGATTACCAAGAGGGCTTATAAAGAGGTCTCTTTACAAAAACAAACAAAGATTATTCGACGTTGAACAATGTTGAATGTTGAAAAGATGCATGCAAATAGTTGGTAAAGACATTACCCAAAGTTAGATTTATTTAAATAAAGTTTATTTTATTGATCTGGAAAAGGAATAACATATTGTCGCTTCATTTCTTTTTAATATTGACCCACTTGGAAGAGCAAAATAAGTCTTCAGTCCATAAAATATTTTCTTTTTTACCAGTGCACCAGTTTGCACAGTGACACCTTCATTTCCGTCAAATCGGTTGAGCCGGTTTTTGACCTACCTCTCTTTGATGAATGGTAACTAGAAAACCATTAAAGCAATGTCAATAATTTTTTCACCGATACAAAGAAGAGATTCCACGGTTTTCAGAATGTCTAAACTTGTTACCAATCACTTGGATGAAAGTTAGAATAAAGCGCTTCAAAAATAAGTTGCAGGTTTTCTGGGACACCCTGATGATTATGTAGTAGGCTACAAAAGTCACTCACATGCTTTTTGGGGCGGAGGCAACGGCCTCGCCTCTATTATAAGTAGATATTGCCCTTTTGGGAAAACGACATCTTACCTACGGTTTACACGCGACAATAAATCCCTTACGTCTCACGTTGTCACAATACATAAAAACAGATCCTTCCTTAAGCGCATACATATTACCAAAGAGTGTGTCCTGACCTATTTCAATTAAAACTGGTTCAATCAGAATTAAACAGGTTTATTACAGATATTCATGGAATTGGGCTACTTTTTGGATAGGGGCCGAGACTTTTAGGCGACATTTGGGATGGGGTTATAGCAACACTACATATCTGATCAAATAACAGTGTTTACACAGCCTGTGGTCAATTCATGGACTAGCATCCATCAATAAACCGTGGACTTAAGTCCATGAATAAACACATCTTCATCACTTTATAAAAATATGAAACGCTTTTTATTGTTTTAGGAAAGTTTTAAAGGCAAAATAGGCTTTATTGATATAGTTACCCCTTTGAACGGTAGAAATCGGATGGATATTAATGAAGTTATCGAATACCAATATATTTTTCAGTACGTGCAAAGGGTATATTTTGCGACGTTATTTGTTCACGAATAATTCCATGATTCCTCTGGTCAAATAAACTAACAGTGCCAATCTCAACCGACACGACGGCAATATGGGGGGGGGGGGGGGGGGCGATGGGATTTGACAAGGTTACAATCTCCATGTTAATTCTGTACTGTCAGTCCCCAAGTGACAGATGTGTAACCATTTCTATGTGGTAAAGTCTGATAACGTTGTAGGCCAGCTTTAAGTTGTAACACACTTGAATTCTAAAAACCCTTTAATGTTCTTACTCGTTAACATCGTCCTGACTTTTATAGTATTATTAAGGGGCTGTGCACCTTCAGGTACAGCCTCCGTAAAACTGCCGTAACTTCTTCATTATTCATTTAATCTATATAAAAGTATACATTTTTTGGCAAAAAAGGGTTCAATGAATCCAACCATGATCATAAAATTGACCATTTTGGGAGAAAATTATTAAAAACACGTTTTTTGACCCATTTTAGGTTCTGCAAGATAACTCAAAATATATTTTGTCAAAAGTTATCGTTCCAGATGAATTGTAATCTTAACAAAATTATCTAGGAATCCTTTTTTGTTTTTGTTTATTTTAGACATACTTTCTGAATTATTGACCAAATAAGGCATAAAAGTCAACATTCTGAATTAAAAAACACGTCCATTTCCACAAAAAGACCCCTAAAATTAGAACTAGGCAAATAATAATTAAACAAACAAACAAAAATCCTAGCGATGATCATGCTCTTTGCATTAAGCCTACTTACGTTTCATCAGATGCAGTATTTATTGAGTTATTGTTGCTGTAAATTGCACATTTTACTAAAAAAAAGAACATCAAGAAATCAGTCGATGAAAGTAAAAAGTGACACATTCCGCCGTTTGATCATGATTTACGGGAAAATGCATGGGTTTCCAATCCAGCTCTTTACATATCATGAGAAGCATATAAATCTACAATTCTGTGCAATTTTTTTTTTATCACAAACCGATCTGTTCGTGATACATAAATAAGCCGAAATATGTGTCTAAAACCACCGTTTTCGCAGTGTAAAAGGACAAAAATAAGCCACGTTTCTAATCGTGCTCTGCGTATCTGTGCGTAGAGTTGGAAATTCCCGGGACAGCGTTTACGGACCAGAGAGCGCAGATAAACGCGGCGCGTATAATCTTGCGCGCTACATGCATTACGCGGTATCAAAACATTCGCTGATCCCCAGCTGATTTTCATTATGTTTTCATTTTGTCTGTGATTAGACAATGGGCGAAAATCTCTCAATTAACGATTTTAGAGTTTCTAAATTGACTTTTTTTCTTGATCTACTGATAGAAAACACTTCAATGTTTTGAAAAATGTCAAAAAGAGAAATTCGTGAAAAATACAAAATTGAGAGTGCATAGCCTTTAATGATTTCTATTCATGTTATATTGATAAATAAAACTTATGACATAAGCACTCTATTTGTTACCTATATCACACTCTGCTATCTGTTTTCTTCAAATTTATATGACCGCCCCTTTCCTTTTTAAAGGAATTTGTATTAACCGTTAAATCGAACTCTTTGTAAAGCCTACGTAAATACATCTCCCATCATACTATAATTTGCCGTATGTTGTGACTATGTATGTATCCATAAAAGGCTCTCTCAATTTGTAACTAAACGCCGTGAACGTTGCACTGATAAAAGATGATTATAATGTGAGTGTTATAAGCTATAAATGGCTGAAAACCGTACAGAATTGACCGAGATATAAGCAAAATTATGGCAATTTAGGGCCTTTTCAGCCCGGCTTTTGAGACTATTTTTTACGGCCAATGTTTGTTTTTCTCTGCGTACATTGTAACCATGCAGTCGGCGCGCGGAGCACATAACGCGTCGCAGTGCGCCATGCAAAATAAACGCGCACACGCACGCACCCCTACACACGCGGGCGGGGACACTGAGAAATACGCTGCGTCACACGGGGTTAGTTATGGTTTAGGCCTTGGGGTTGAGATACGCCACGGGGCGGGGGCGGAGACGGGAGCGGGCTGGGCGGGCGGGCGGGGGGGGGGGGCGGCAGCGGGTCATAAGGTAACGAAATAATGTGGTTTCTGGTAAAACAAAACATGATATGGTGAATCTAAATTACATAACATGGTGTCAGATGTGGGATTTGATACTGTATGTGACACGCGGGTGGACAAATATTGGAGAAATACGCCGCGCTACGGGAGATGGTTAAAGTGAGGCCTTGGCGTTGAGATAATCCACGGGGCGGGGAACTTTAGGCCTTTGGGGTTGAAATATGCCACGCGGCGGGCGGGGGCGGTGACGAATGGTGGTTGTGTGTAATGATGTAATGTGGTTTGGGAGGCAGGGGGTTAATGAAGAAATGTGATGCTAAATTGCGTAACGGATATGCCACGGGGCGGGCGGGGGCGTGCGGGGGCGGGATGGTGACGGTTGGGGTACGGGAGATGGTTAAGGTTTAGGCCTTGAAGTTAAAATATGCCACGGGGCGTGGACGGGCGGGGGTCTTTGAATTAAAACAAAAATATTTTAAATACTGTTCTATTCCTATGTGTTTCGTTATAGATTTTCCAACATTTTGTGTTGTTTCATTTGTAGCCTGTAGGTGTTCTATCTGGTAGGCCCTACTCCCTAGCGGGAGAGCCCGTCCGTAGGACGGGCGTCCCGCTAGTCTTACTATAATTTGTCTTATGGTGTATGTATGTATCCATAAAAGGCTCCCTCATTTTAGGCCTAAACGCCGTGAACGTTGCACTGAAAAAAGATGATTACAATGTGAGTGTTATAAGCTATAAATGACTGAAAACCGTACAGAATTGACCGAGATATGAGCAAAACCAGGAAATCCAGGGCCTTTTCAGCCCGGCTTTTGAGACTATTTTCTACGGGCCATGTTTGTTTTTCACTGCGTACGCTGTAACCATGCAGTCGGCGCGCGTAACACAAAACGCGTCGCAGTGCGCCATGCAAAATAAACGCGCACGCACTTCACCCACGCAGGCGGGCGGGCAAATATTGGAGAAATACGCTGCGTCACGGGAGTTGCGGTTTTGATTTTGGGTTGAGATAAGCCAGGCGCGAGGGCGGAGACGGGGACGGCAGGGCGGGTGACGGCGGGTCGGGAGCGGGGGACGGCTGGGGTCAGCGGGCTGGGGCGAGGGGGTCTAATGAAGAAATGTGGTTTGGGAGGCAGGAGGTAAATGAAGAAATGCGATACTAAATTACGTAACACTAACAGGGAGGATCACGAGGTGGAAAGAAATACTGTGGTTCCTTACGGTATAAGCCATATGGGATAGCTTGGGGAGATAGTTAAGGTTTAAGGGTTGAGATAAGCACGAGGTGGGTTGGGGGCGGGCCGGGCGAGGGGGTTTAATGAAGTAATGTGGTTTGGGTGGCAGGGGGTTAATGAAGAAATTTGATACTAAATTGCGTAACAGGGAGTGTCATGAGGTGGAATGAAAAAGTATGGTTCCTTAAAAGTATAAACCATAGGATATAGCTGGGGTAATCATGTAATGACGGGAAGCATTCAATTTCAGGTATAAGGAAATAGGCCTATACATTATATTTTAACTCATAAATGTATTCTTACCAATTTCGCGATAAATGTTCGTTCAGCTACTATGTGGTATTTCATTTTGTAGGTGTTCTTTCTGGTAGGCGCTACATACTAGCGGGAGCCCGTTCAAAGAACGGGCGTCCCGCTAGTAGGTAATAATATGGCAACACTAGTATTTTAACTTTGAATAAGCTTTTATTGTTATTTGATGACCGCGTGACTCTTTTGGTCTAGCAGTGTGTATGAGCATGATGAGTGTTACAATTCACGTAAGTACACCCCGATTGCCTAAAAATCACACTGATGTCCCAAGACCGCGTGCGCTACCCTCGGAACCGAAATAATCCTCTGTACTTCCCCAACGGATTTAAAGTCGGTATAAATATGTAAAAGTTTGTTCATTAACCATTATTTACTAATTAAAACCCCATGGCTGACGAAATTCTTTTAGTTTTTGCGTAGTTTTATCGTTTTTACGAAATGTGAATTTGTATTTTAGATCGGAGTAGTTCCCGAACCAGGGTACTGATACCACAGCACAGGCGCATGATTGGGCGTCATTTTGCGAGATGCCTGACGGGTGGATCATGTCAATTATAAAATTTAGCGACCGCCTTTTGGCTCACAATTTTAGCAACACTGTTCTAAATAAGTATTTAGGTATATCATTATTCATTGACACTCAAATTGTATCTATCGCGGTGGCCGACTGGGTAGGCGTGTTGGCAGATAATACTTACTCTCAGCATACGTGTACACAGTGAGATCGGCACCCGGGGATCTAATCCCACTGGCGGCAGATTCTCTTTTGTCTTACATTTTTATACAACTACAACTATGACGTTGTTTAATGAATTGAACATTGTAAATCTAATTTATACTTTACAAATACCTTTTTTTCTCTGAAATATGATATTTGAATTATTTTTTATAATTGCAATTTAATATTTAAAATAAAAGAGAAATGTACGGCTTTTCAAGAAGCAAGAAAATACGCAGACGGGACCGATGTTTTCCACCCGGCGGGACGAAGTTGTATGTATGGGCGGCGGGCGGCCATGGGTCAAATATCGAATATAGTCTAAAATCGGGGTAATAAAGCGATATTAATAAATTATAATTTTTTAATGAATGCTAATTTGCAATATCATGAACAGAGGCGTAACTAGGTATTTCATTTGGGGGGAGGGGGGGGGGGGCATCAGGGGTGGATGGCCTCTGTCTGGGGATGGGGCATATCCAGTGGCGGCGCCAGCATTACCCGAAAAATTGGTGGGCAAACGGGGGGAAAAGATACATTCGTGGTGGGAAATGCGCGCAAAAATGTGTGCCTTTTAATATCAGAATTACCTAAAATTAGCTTAATTTGGTCTAAAAGTAGGCCTAGGTATTTTAGACCATTTTAGAGTCAAGCCACTGGTCAAATTAGGGCATGTACTGCACTGCCATGGGTCATTGTATTTTGTCATATTTCATTGGGGTGGGGGGGGGGGGGAGGGGGGCATGGTTTCTGACTGGGGGAAATCGCCTAAAATTAGCTTTTTGGCCTAAAAAGGCGTATTTCAACCGATTTAGAGCTATTTTTCATTTTAAAAGTCAAGCCACTGGCCGGGCAAATTACATGTAGGGCATGTACTGCACTGTCATGGGTAACATTGTATTTTTCCTTTTTTTTTGGGGGGGGGGGGGGCATCGGGGGGGGGGGGCATCGGGGGGGGGGGGGGGGGCGTGGCTTCTGACTGGGGCCTACGCCACTGAATATATGAACGACGTTTTATGGGCGGCCATTGGGGTTTAAGTATTGAATATAGTCTAAAATCGGGGTAAAGAGTAAAGAGATATTAATAAATTATAAATACTAATTTGCAATATGAATATTCACTAGCAATATGAATAATTAATTAATTAATTAGCAATATGAATGATCCAGATTGAATTGAAATGGTCCTGGCTAAACCAAGATGATCCAATAGGATCCCAAATTAATCATGAATATTCATATTACTAATTTATAATCATTATAAAAAAATTATCATAAATTATTCATCTCTTACAAATTACAAGACTATATTCAATAAATCTAATTTATACTGTGCAAATGCTTTTTCCCCTCTGAAATATGATATTTGAATTAATTACAATTTAATATTAGAGAAATGTACGGCTTTTCAAGAAGCACGGTGCGGCGACAAAAAATATCTTAATTTATTCATCTCTTACATTACAATAATACAAGACTATATTCAATAAATTTAATTTATAATGATCCAGATTGAACTGAAATGGACCTGGTTGAACCGAGATGATCCAAGAGGATCACAAATTAATCATGAATATTCATATTACTAATTGGCAAATTGGCGAGAATTAAATTTAAAAAAACCTTAAAAATACACCGTCTCGAACCCGGTCCCTCTCGCTATCGCGGCGATTGGTTAATTTACTAGACCAAAGGGACTATGCTTACACATGGATACCAGACGAACGAGCATTTTAAATGTATATAAAGTCTTTGTTGAAAGCCTATAGCAGCCTCAATACATGAGTAAATATTAACAATTGATGATGGCCTATAAGCATGATTCTAGCAGAATCTATGACGAGCAAAACTCAATTAAATAAACTCTCATTACAAAAAAAATTATCATTATTTATTCATCTCTTACAAATTACAAGACTATATTCAATCAATCTAATTTATACTGTACAAATGCTTTTTTTCCCTCTGAAATATGATATTTGAATTAATTGCAATTTAATATTAGAGAAATGTACGGCTTTTCAAGAAGCACGGCACGGCGACAAATCTTAATATATTCATCTCTTACAATTGCAAGACTATATTCAATAATATGTGTAAATGCTTTTTTTCCTCTGAAATATGATATTTGCGACAAAAAAATATCATAATTTATTCATCTCTTACAAATTACAAGACTATATTCAATACATTTAATTTATACTGTACAAATGCTTTTTCCCCTCTGAAATCATGATATTGGAATTAATTACAATTTAATATTAAACAAAATTAAGCGCCCAGGTTCACTCATCGAACCCAAAATATTAACCGCCCAGGTTTACTCATCTAGCGGGTCCCGCGCGAAGCGCGGGTGCCCGTTAGTGTACAACAATACATGGTCGTCAAATTTTTAATTTCAAGTTTACATTTTTTTCTTACCGATTGGCAAAATTGACGATTGGAAAATAACAAAATTGCACACACATATTTTTTTTAAAGTGATGCAGGCTGTATACAGAGATTTTCCGTGTATTTTAACTTAATTTTACACAGAAATAACACGATGTGTTTGACTAGTTTACACAGAAATTACATTAGACGCCCGGCCCGGTTCTATTACATGTAGTATCAACAAAGCGGGCAACCTCCCCCCCCCCCCCCCCCCCCCCCCGGGGGGGGGGGGGGGGGGTTACTTTCGCCAAAATCGTACGTGGATGTGCCTGCCGGCCAATTTCCCACCCATCAATATACCAATTTTAGTTAGAAAAGCACCCAATTTCCACAAATTGGCTGCTTTTTACACAAAAAAATCTCAAAGTACACCCAATTGGGCACTTTGGTCTGTGATGAAAACACCCCATCGCTATACCAATGTTTGCAAAAAAGCACCCTAAAAGGCAGGCACATATACGTATACCATATCAATGTGAGAACCCCCCTCTCCCGGGGGCAACTAAGCTGATCAATAAGGGGCACAGCACTAAATAAACCGCCCGTTGGAATGCATGTAAATTAGGGCTAAAAGAGTCGCGATTTTGGGTCCTTAATAACTCTTTTTGGAATGTCTCGAATGCTTTATTCTAACAAACAAATATTATAATTTCATAAAATCGTCAAGAAGTGTTACGCCTTCCAATTAGATTTTACGATATGATCATTTAAACAGCGCCACCCCTATTTTCAGCCCGGACGCTCGCCTCCGAGCACATGTGTTCATCCACGTGATACATTTTCGGTACAATCGAATATCGATAGTTTGCAATATCGTGATCAAAGTACAAGAGATTATCTTTCATTTTAATTATGATATGCTGCCCTCACGCCAAATCTCGGTAACATGTTACCAAGCTGTTCCAACCAGCGGGCTACCCCCACCATCTCCGACTCTGTCCAGCCGATTCGCGACTCTGTCGCGCCGATTGTTAGTGTAGGGACAAGGTGGAAACAACATGTAGGCCTTAGCATGGGGGAAATTGTTGGGGACATTATCGCAAGACATGCAACTCTATTTTTAACCGGAATATCAGTAATGAGAAAAATAGCGAGCCCGATATCAGTGCTAAATTTGGAAATGAACCAGAATCGGTTTCTATTTCTATACTTACTTCCATCTGAACATAGCTTCGTTTCCGTTTCATCGTGATTTCTCGATCGCTACGCGGAAGTTTAGACAACTCACCAATATTGTAGTGCACACATTGTATATGAGATTATTAGTAGCAAGTCGTCTCAGATTTATAACAATCATTACCAACCATATTGTACAGCTATTATATAGTAATTTTGATTTCACAATGGCGTCTGACACTGAAGATGAGGTCTTAATTGATGAGGTAAGTTTCAAGTATTAAAGGTTTATTCAGTGATATCTTGGAGGCTGCACCCTCAATTTTGATACAAACTGGGATTTGTAAATTTTTACAATTGTATTACATGAAATTACACTTGCAAGGATTAAGACAAATCAGCCCTCTTTGTACAACAAAACATAAATTCAAACATTCTGATCTACGGATAGACCCGAATTCCACACTAGTAGTTTGTGGAGCATTAGGGGTTGTCCAGTTCCCGGAGCGACCTGAGAGATCCACCTAACCTGGCCAAGCAATAGGACGGGCGGTCCCCATTTACCATCCAGATCCTTTTTACATTTTAATACATGGGACCAACCATAGACTATTCCGCGTAGGTTTGTGTCTGGGTGGCGGTACTTTTAGACGGCATAGTCATCATAACAATATAAACGCCTGTTAGCCAATCACAGTCAAGTATATCATGTTTTTGGGGGAAAGTGGTCCAGACACAATGTCACGTTGCCGTTCGAAATAAGTGTACTAAGGCCGTGAGTGACCGATTCCAGTTCAAGGAGTTATTATATCAAAATGTTCTTTGAAGTTGGTGAAATTCAAACCTATAAGTGGACATCCTTGCTAACTTGGTGGTTGATTGACCTTGACCTTTATTTAGAGTAGAAGTTCACATGTGTTTCAACGTGTGTGAAGACCATGTATGCTCTCAAATTATGAAGCTCTATAAACAGTCACAATTAACGTAAATATGCTGGGCATAAACGTTGCTTCGTGATTTCATGAGTGGCAACAGCAACAATGACCATTATTAATGTTCATCTTGAATTCTGAAGTAAATTATATAACAAAAATAATTCTTCATTACAGAATCGTTCCACCATAAGCTGGGTTATCGTGTGTATTGACATTTCTGTATAAAATAAACAAACTCGTCGCCCATTGGTTTTTATTGATATAAATCCTTATAGTTAACAATTTACAAAGGAAGTGGGAGGAGTAGGTTTTTGAGATATGTCACAAAATTTGATCCAAATTTGTGGAATCGATGACCTCGTTTATGGTGCAAGGTTTGTGCCATGTTCAACACTACTGCGTATCCCTTTAACGTGTGTATCAGCATCTATATAAACAGTAGACCTATATAACATGTACCCCTTATGCAGTGATGTAGTCGTACATTATTTGTTTGCCTCGCTTAATTTCTAGAAGGGTAAGGGCAACGGCGGCGGAATGTCAAAACATAATCAAATCTATATATCAAATTGAACAGGTCTCAACAACTTTGCCTATGTCAACACTATCTCAAAACTATCAAATTGAACAGGTCTCAACAACTTTGACTATGTCAAAACTATATCAAGACAATATCAAAGATATATTAAAACTATATCAAATGAACGAGCCTCAACAACTTCGGCTACCTCAAAATTATATCAAACTATATCAAATTGAACAACTATAACTATATCAAAAACTATATCTTAACTTTATATCAAAACTATATCAAAACTATATCAAAACTATATCAAAACTATATCAAAACTGTATCAAACCATATCAAAACAATATCAAACCAATATCAAAACTATATCAAAACTATATCAAAACTATATCAAATTGAACAAGTTTCAATAGGGTTGTCTGTGTCATAACCATATCAAAACTATATCAATACTAACAAGTCTCTATAACTTATAGTCTTATTTTAAATTAGCCTATATCAAATTGAACCAGTTCAACAACTGTGACTACATCAAAACTAATGTATATCAAATTTGACACTGACAGGTCAAGTTTCAACAACTTTGACTGTGTCAAAACTATATCAAAACTATTATCAAATTCAACAAGTTTGAACAACTATGACTATATCAAAACTATATACAATTGAACAACTTCGACTGTCAAAACTATATCAAATTGCATAGACCTCAACAAGTTTGACTATGTTAAACTGTGTCAAAACTATATCAAATTGAACAGGTATCAGCAAGTTTTACTATGTCATAACTATATCAAATTGAACAGGTTTCAATAACTTTAACTATATACATATCAAAACTATATCAAAACAAAATCAAATTGAACAACTGTGACTGTCGAAACTAGATGTATATCAAAACTATTTAATATCAAATTGCACAGGTCTCTGCAACTTTGACTATGTCAAAACTATATCAAATTGAACAGGTCTCAGCAACTTTAACAATGTCAAAACTATGTCAAAACTTTATTTGAAGAGGTGTCAGCAACGTTGACTATGTCAAAACTATGTCAAAACTATATCAAAAATATGTCAAACTATATCAAATTGAACAGGTCTCGATAACTTTGACTACATCAAAACTATATCAAAACGATACCAAATTGAACAACTTTGATTGTCGAAACTATATCAAGTCTATCAAATTGAACAGGTCTCTGCAAATTTGACTATGTCAAAACTATGTCAAAACTATATCAAATTGAACAGGTTTCAACCACTTCGACTATATCAAAACTATATCAAAACTATATCAGATTGAACAACTTTGACTGTCGAAACTATATCAAAACTATATCAAATTGAACTGGTCTCAGCAGCTTTGACAATGTCAAAACTATGTCAAACCTTATCAAATTGAACAGGTTTCAACAACGTTGACTATATTAACACTTTATCAAAACTATGAACTTTGAAAAACGTTGACTGGCGAGACTATATCTAAACTAAATCATATTGCACAGACCTCAAAACTGTGTCAAAACTATATCAAAGTGAACAACTTTGACTGTCGAAACGATATTAAATTGCATAGACCTCAACAAGTTTTACTATGTCAAAACTATATTAAATTGAACAAATCTTGCTGTCTGAACTATATCAAAACTATATCAAATTGAACAGGTTTCAACAACTTTGACTATATCAAAACTAAATCAAATTGAACAACTTCGACTGTGAAAACGATATTAAATTGCATAGATCTCAACAAGTTTTACTATGTCAAAACTATATTAAATTGAACAGGTTTCAATGACATTGACTATATCAAAACTATATCAAATTGAACAACTTTGACTATATCAAAACTATGTCAAAACTATATCAAATTAAACAAATTTTGCTGTCAAAACTATATCAAAACTATATCAAATTGAGCAACTTTGACTGTCAAAACTATGTCAAAACTATATCAAAACTATATCAAAACTATGTCAAATCTATGTCAAAACTATATCAAAACTATATCAAAACTATATCAAAACTATATCAAAACTATATCAAATTGAACAAATCTTGCTGTCAAAACTATATCAAATTGAACAACTTTGACTGTCAAAACTTTATCAAAACTATATCAAAACTATATCAAATTGAACAAATCTTGCTGTCAAACTATATCAAATTGAACAACTTTGACTGTCAAAACTATGTCAAAACTATATCAAAACTATATCAAAACTATATCAAAACTATGTCAAAACTATGTCAAAACTATATCAAAACTATATCGAAACTATATCAAAACTATATCAAAACTATATCAAAACTATATCAAATTGAACACATCTTGCTGTCAAAACTATATCAAAACTATATCAAATTGAACAACTTTGACTGTCAAAACTATATCAAAACTATATCAAAACTATATCAAAACCATATCAAATCTATATCAAATTGAACAATTTTTGCTCTCAAAACTATATCAAAACTATATCAAATTGAACAACTTTGACTGTCAAAACTATTTCAAAAACTATATCAAAACTATATCAAAACTATGTCAAAACTATGTCAAAACTTTATCAAAACTATATCGAAACTATATCAAAACTATAACAAATTGAACAAATCTTGCTATCAAAACTAAATCAAAACTATATCAAATTGAACAACTTTGACTGTCAAAACTATGTCAAAACTATATCAAAACTATATCAAAACTATGTCAAAACTATATCAAAACTATATCAAAACTATATCAAATTGAACACATCTTGCTGTCAAAACTATATCAAAACTATATCAAAACTATATCAAAACTATATCAAAACCATATCAAATTGAACAAATTTTGCTCTCAAAACTATATCAAAACTATATCAAATTGAACAACTTTGACTGTCAAAACTATATCAAAACTATATCAAAACTATATCAAATCTATATCAAATTGAACAAATTTTGCTCTCAAAACTATATCAAAACTATATCAAATTGAACAACTTTGACTGTCAAAACTATTTCAAAAACTATATCAAAACTATATCAAAACTATGTCAAAACTATGTCAAAACTTTATCAAAACTATATCGAAACTATATCAAAACTATAACAAATTGAACAAATCTTGCTATCAAAACTATATCAAAACTATATCAAATTGAACAACTTTGACTGTCAAAACTATGTCAAAACTATATCAAAACTATATCAAAACTATGTCAAAACTATATCAAAACTATATCAAAACTATATCAAATTGAACACATCTTGCTGTCAAAACTATATCAAAACTATATCAAATTGAACAACTTTGACTGTCAAAACTATATCAAAACTATATCAAAACTATATCAAATCTATATCAAATTGAACAAATTTTGCTCTCAAAACTATATCAAAACTATATCAAATTGAACAACTTTGACTGTCAAAACTATATCAAAACTATATCAAAACTATATCAAATTGAACAACTTTGACTGTCAAAACTATATCAAAACTATATCAAAACTATATCAAAACTATATCAAAACCATATCAAATTGAACAAATTTTGCTCTCAAAACTATATCAAAACTATATCAAATTGAACAACTTTGACTGTCAAAACTATGTCAAAACTATATCAAAACTATATCAAAACTATGTCAAATCTATGTCAAAACTATATCAAAACTATATCAAAACTATATCAAATTGAACAACTTTGACTGTCAAAACTATGTCAAAACTATATCAAAACTATATCAAAACTATGTCAAAACTATATCAAAACTATATCAAAACTATATCAAATTGAACACATCTTGCTGTCAAAACTATATCAAAACTATATCAAATTGAACAACTTTGACTGTCAAAACTATATCAAAACTATATCAAAACTATATCAAATCTATATCAAATTGAACAACTTTGACTGTCAAAACTATGTCAAAACTATATCAAAACTAGAGCGGTTCTCGGCTTTCGCGGTTCTCGGGTTTGGCGGTTGGTGGATTTGAATGGTAAAATGATTTTGGACAAAACCTAGCTGGGTCGTGTGGGTTTGGTGTAGTGTATAGTTGTGTATGTTGAAGTCAACTTATTTTGTTCTGCCTGTTGACCTACAAGTAGGCTTCATAAATGTGAAAGAGCTATGTATAGGATTAATGTCTTTAAGTATTTGTATTTGAAGAATGGAAGTACCTGAATATTACATATCAATAGTATTATATTAGGGCCTCTTAATGGATGGCCGACTGAAGATAGTGATGTTACATTTTTAAAAGGATGGTATATTTACCTGCTATGTGGACGATTTCTTCATCTCCTAAGCTGGCGGCGTACACAATTGTGTGATGGTTGGTATTGATGATGGGCATTTGGAATAACACTACGTCTGTGGTGAACCCTGATTTACACCACGGATGAAGTGGTACTCCAGTGAACCGTCATTGTGATATAGTCTACTCTTCTACTCCTATTTACAGATGACAGTTCACCCAGTAGAAGTCTGGACACTGGCATATATGTCTTGTCCGCCATTTACATAACCATTTATACATTTGTATTGTATGTCACTGCCATCGTTGTATGCCACTCCTGTTGACTATTGGTAGATGCCACTTATGCGATGTGTTCCATGCACACCCTGCTCACCGAGTAGAAGTCTGGACACTGGCATATTTGTCTTGTCCGCCATTTAAATCACCATTTATTCAGTAGTCTGAATAGTATGTATTGTATGTCACTGCCATCGTTGTATGCCACTCGTGTTGACTAGGCCTATTGGCAGATGCCACTTATGCGATGTGTTTCATACACTGGCGTATATGCTTGTCCTCACCATATTTGTCTTGTCCGCCATTTACATCACCATCTATACAGTTGTATTGTATGTCACTGCCGTCGTTGTATGCCACTCCTGTTGACTATTGGTAGATGCCACTTATGCGATGGGTTCCATGCACCTTGCTAACCCAGTAGAAGTCTTGCATTGACTGACTGAAATTAGTTTTCGTAGTCGATTGAAAACAGATATTTCGCCCGTAATTTGATCAGCATGGATATCAACATAAATTCTAAAATATCAAAATTTGAAAAATTAGCCCAAATACCATTATTTGGTTAAATAATTCAATTTTCTTTTGGTACGTATGAGATAAAATGATATAAAAAAGTCAAGCCGCAATCAATTTGACCACAAAAAAGTAATCCGCATAGAAATCATAACAATTTTTTTTAGGCTTGACCGACAAATATCAAAATTTGAAAAATTAGCCCAAATACCATTATTTGGTTAAAATAATTCAATTTTTGTTGGTACGTATGAGATCGATGATGCAAAAAAGTCAAGCCGCAATCAATTTGGCGACAAAAAAGTCATTCGCATAGAAATCATAATTATTTTTGTTTAAATTCTAGGCTTGACCAACAAATATCAAAATTTGAAAAATTAGCCCAAATACCGTTATTTGGTTAAATAATTCATTTTTTTGGGGTACATATGAGATTGATGATACAAAAAAGTCAAGCCGCAATCAATTTCATGACAAAAATGTCTTCAACATAGGCCTAATGATTTTTTTTTAAATTCTAGGCTTGACCGACAAATATCAAAATTTTAAAAAATAGCCCAAATACCATTATTTGGTTAAATAATTCTTTTTTTTTGGTCTTATAACATCGATGATACAAAAAAGTCAAGCCGCAATCAATTTGACAACAAAAAAGTCATTCGCATAGAAATCATAACGATTTTTTTTAAATTCTCGGCTTGACCGACAAATATCAACATTTGAAAAATTAGCCCAAATACCATTATTTGGTTGAATAATTCATTTTTTTGGAGTACATAATATGAGATCGATGATACAAAAAAGTCAAGCCGCAATCAATTTCATGACAAAAATATCTTTCGTGTATGAGCATTTAAAAAAAAAAATTAAGTAGGCCTGAGTCTGACCGACAAATGACAACATTTTGAAAATGGACGCAAATATCATTAATATTAATGTATACATCGATAAATAATTCATTTTTTTAAAGAACCGATCGTTTCTATGTGCAAGTCGATAATAAACATATTTTTTCTATTAAAAGGTATAGCCTATATCAAAACTATATCAAAACTATATCAAAACTATATCAAATTGAAAAACTCTGACTGTCGAAACTACATGTATATCAAAACTATTTAATATCAAATTGCACAGGTCTCTGCAATTTTGACTATGTCAAACCTACAGTTAAGCCCACAATTATTCATACCCCTTGAAAAATATGTTTTTTTTGCGTTTTTCTCATATCTATACCAGCTGGAGTGGTGGAACTTTTGCTTTACACTAAAGACAATTAGTTTGCAAGTACAAATCAATATATTTGGGCTCAACATTTTTTGCATAACAATAGAATTGAACAAGAATTGTGTTTTTATGCCTGTCCAAAATTATTCATACCCCATACCAAGTCTCAGGATTGAGGCCATTTTTGTGATAATACACATGTTTTTGACATTCCAAACATATTTTATATTGTGTGATAGGCTTTTGTATTGTTATGCAATTATTCCATACAATGTGGATGCATTAAAAATGTGTCCTATTGAATGTACAGTGAGGGATAGCTCTTTGACAGCATGGCAAAGGGGATCAAATAACTTAGTGAGGACCTTTTTTGTGCATTGTGAATGCTCACAAAGAGGAGAAAGGCTACAAAGCTATTTCGAAGCAATTTCAAGTGCCAAATTCCACCATAAAAAGCATAATTAGGAAGAACAAGAGAGTTAAAATCAGTTAAAATCAGTTAAAATCAGTTAAAAACCCTGAAGAACACGGTTGGAAGCCAACAGTGTCCCCTTGTTTGACAAGAAAAGTATGGTGAAAGGCCAACAACAATCCACATATCACCGTCAATGCTCTCCTGAACAACCTTGGTGATTAAGGCAGACACTCCAGCAGACATAGTACACAAGAGTTCTCCATGGACTCCGACCAAGAAAGACTCTACTCCTGAAAAGAGACAATGAGAAACTCATCTAGCATTTGCAAGAGCACTTCTGGACAAAGATCCAAGTTTTTGGTCTTCAGTAATCAGTGTTGCTTAAGATGCAAGACAAGTTTCTCTGTGTCTCTTTTAAGGAGTATAGTCTTTCTTGGTCGGCCTCCAAGGAGACCTCTCAAGTGCCATATATGCTGGAGTGTCTGCCATGATATCTTGGTCCAATATTGGCCAGGGTTGTTCAGGAGAGCATTGATGGTGATCTGTGGACTGTTGTTGGCCTTTCGCAATACTTTTCTTGCCAAACAAGGGGACACCGCTGGCTTCCGACTGCATCCTTCAATGTTTTTTTAGTGAGTTGAACGTCTTGTTCTTCCTAATTATGCTTTGTGTGGTGGATTCTTGCACTTGGAATTGTTTCGAAATAGCATTGTAGCCTTTCCCCTCTTTGTGAGCATTCACAATATGCACAAAAGGTTATTTGATCTTCTTCGCCATGCTGTCAAAGAGCTAGAGTGTTGTCCTATAATATCCCTCACTGTACATTCAATAGGACACATTTGTAATGCATCCACATTGTATGCACACATTATGGAATAATTACATAACAATATAAAAGCCTATCACACAATATAAAGAATGTTTGGAATGTCAAAAACATGTGTATTATCACAAAAAGTGGCCTCAATCCTTAGACTTGGTATGGGGTATGAATAATTTTGGACAGGCATAAAAACACAATTCTTGTTCAATTCTATTGTTATGCAAACAATGTTGAGCCCAAATATATTGATTTGTACTTGCAAACTAATTGTCTTTAGTGTAAAGCGAAAGATCCACCACTCCAGCTGGTATAGATATGAGAAAAACGCAAAAAACTCATATTTTCCAAGGGGTATGAATAATTGTGGGCTTAACAGTATATATACATGTATATCAAAACTATTTAATATCAAATTGCACTATTTCAAGACTATGTCAAAACTTTATTAAATTGAGCAGGTTTCAACAACTTTGACTATATCAAAACTATATCAAATTGAACAACTTCGACTGTCAACACGATATTAAATTGCATAGACTTCAACAAGTTTTACTATGTCAAACTATATTAAATTATGATAATAATAATAATAATAATAATAATAATAATAATAATAATAATATAACACTAGTATGATAATAATAATAATAATAATAATAATAATAATAATAATAATAATAATAATAATAATAATAATAATAATAATAATAATAATAATAATAATAATAATAATAATAATAATAATAATAATAATAATAATAATAATAATAATAATAATAATAATAATAATAATAATAATAATAATAATAATAATAATAATAATAATAATAATAATAATAATAATAATAATAATAATAATAATAATAATAATCATCATACGGCTAAAAGGCGTTTAAGGCGAAAGAGAACAATGCGATTTATTCCGTCTTTTGTTCGTTAGGGCGAAATCTATTGTTTAAAATGACGTTAAGGCGAATTTCTTTTCAAAAGAAATTCGCCTTATTCCACTATTAGTATAATTATTATAATCATAATCATAATCATAATCATAATCATAATAATAATAATAATAATAATAATAATCATAATAATCTGTTAGTGAGATAATAATAATAATAATAATAATAATAATAATAATAATAATAAATAAGCATTTATTATAATGCGCCATTTATCTAGAAACTCGTTCTAATCCAAGGCGCAATGAACACACAAGAAAAACAATACAGTTCACTGGAAATCACAGAAAAAAACATGATCTGTAACAAACTTGCGCTGAACAAAATCCAAACAAAAATTGTTCCGTTCTCAAAAATATGATTAAAAACAATTTAAATTACAAATTGAATATGAAAAATCAATAACAATAGCATGGCAAACAAAATGTAAAAATCAAAACAGTGGATATTAGCAGTCATAAGCGGAATTGAATAAGAATGTTTTGAGTCCTGATTTAAACCGATAGATGGAGAGAATTTGACCTACGAACATCTATGGGTAAAGAGTTCCAAAGTTTTGGAGCAACGGTTGAAAAAGCACGATCACCGAAAGAGGATGTTGTTCGTGGAACTGATAGTAAGCACTTTTCTAATGACCTGAAGATATAATAAGCAGTTCCGTTTTGCTATCATTCAATTTCAGTTTGTTTTTTGACATCCATAATCCAATATCAGAAATACACAGTTCAATACGCTGACGGGCTAAACTTTCCTCATCAGCATTATTTACATTAAACGACAAATATAGTTGAGTATCATCGGCGTATGTATGTACAGCTAAATTATGTTTACGAGCAATATCAACAACTGGAGAAGCATAAATGGTGAAAAATAAAGGGCCCAACACAGAGCCTTGTGGTACTCCAAATGGGAGGTTTATCGGAGATGATAGATTGTTGTCAATGCTAACAGATTGACGTCTGTATGTTAAATATGAAGTGATCCATTGATTGATGAGATGGTAATTTTGGTTTACCTTTTTGATGCAGTAGTGATTCAACAATGTTGAATAGTTGCTTAGAGTCGGTGCAATTTGTGATCTGTTCCCTATAAAATGATGATTTTGCTGTGTTTATTAAATGGCTTACAAGAAGACGCTGAGCTTTAAAAAGATCGCGGTCAATTTGTAGTCTTGTTTTCCGCCATCGTCTCTCTAATCGCTTTCTCTTCCTTTTTGCTTCAGCAAATTCATCATTGTACCAAGGGTTCATCGGTCTTAGTGTAACAGTTTTACACTTAAGAGGTGCATGTGTATCCAGTATGGCACTTAAGATTTCATGATATTGGTCAATAAGCCCAGAGAGATCTGAGTTTAGGCTGATGATTAGATCAGAGTTCCTTATGTCATGTTCAAAATCTGAACGATTTATCATTTTCAGCTTGCGATATGTAACCTGATTTGTTGGCATATTCAGGTTTGTTTAACTTAAATTTGCAATGAATTGCGTTGTGGTCTGAAAACAGAGAACCAACTTTAACTGTGTGAATTAAGTTATCAGATTCGTGAGTCACAACTAAGTCTAGCATGTGACCACTTATGTGCGTAGGTTCTTTTATAAACTGAGTCATGTTGCAGGTTTCAAGTAGATCCCGAAGTTTGATTGTATCAGGGTCATTGGTCACATCAAAATGGAAGTTAAAGTCTCCAACAATCAAAAGCCTGCACTGACCAGATATTAAAGTTGTCAAGTAGTCAGCAAACTCATCTAAGAACATGTTTGGAGTTCACTTATTCTTAGTGCTATATTGGGGCCTATACACGACAACTAATTTGATAGGCGTTGCAGTTCCTTTGAAAGTTAAATCACGGCACATGCTTTCAAAGGTGGTAGAATTGAAAACGTTGGTATTTTCACATTTTATATTGATATTGTAGATAAGCGCAACTCCACCACCCCTTCTACAGCGTGTTCCAAAAAATGAGTTCAAAAAGTTTGCGAGCTTATAACGAAATAAGTAAGAATCATGGATAGTTTATATTTAAGGATATCAAACAAAATATACCTGACCTTAATTGGGCGGAATTCGGAGACCAATACAATGTAAACTTTTTGAAATACAAAGATTTGAATAGAGCGTGGTCAGAAACCATTTGTCCATAATGTTTATGTAAATAATGAATTGTATTATTGCAATATGATCAAGATAATTTTGTTTACTGCCCAAGTCTTTGTAAAGAATGAATGCAAATGCAGAACTTGGATGAAGTCACAACAATACGCAATTGCAACACATGGGGGTGTTCCTTGAAAAGTGGGACAAATGGGTTTTGACCACGCTCTATTAAAATCTTTGTATTTTCATAAAGTTTATATTGGATTAATAATAAACAGAGTTTAGCCAATTAAGGTCAAGTATATTTTGTTTAATATCCTTAAATATAAACCATCCTTGTTTCCCACTTTTTTAGTTATAAGCTCGCAAACTTTTTAACCCAGTTTTTTGGGACACGATGTATTAGGACGTGGGACATGGAAAAAGTCAAAACCAGTAGTGGGTGATAGATCACCAATTGTCCTCTTATGTTTATCAGTGTTGCTGAGCCATGTCTCTGTTAACGCGACTAAATGGAGGTAATGTTCAATAATGTAATCAGTCAACACATCGGTCTTGTTGCATACCGATTGGGCATTGATTAGGCAAATGTTACAGTAATTATCATGTGCAGAGCCAGAATCAGGGGTAACTGATGTTGTGAACACAGGAATTGGAGATGGTATATCAGCATAAATATATATATTATACTATAAATTGAGCAGGTTTCAATGACTTTGACTATATCAAAATTATATCAAAACTATATCAAAACTATCAAATTGAACAAATCTTGCTGTCTAAACTATATCAAAACTATATCAAATTGAACAACTTTGATTGTCAAAACTATATCAAAACTATCAAAACTATATCAAAACTATATCAAAACTATATCAAAACTAATTCAAATTGAACAAATCTTGCTGTAAAAACTATATCAAAACTAAATCAAACAACTTTGACTGTCAAAACTATGTCAAAACTGTATCAAAACTATATCAAAACTATATCAAATTGAACACATTTTGCTGTCAAAACTATATCAAAACTATATCAAATTGAACAACTTTGACTGTCAAAACTATGTCAAAACTATATCAACAAAACCATATCAGAACTATTTCAAAACTATGCCAAAACTATATCAAAACTATATCACAACTATATCAAAACTATCAAAACTATATCAAAACTATATCAAATTGAACAAATTTTGCTGTCAAAACTATATCAAAACTATATCAAATTGAACAACTTTGACTATCAAAGCTATATCAAAACTATATCAAAACTATATCAAATTGAACAGGTCTCAGCAACTTCGACAATGTCAAAACTATGTCAAAACTATATCCAATTGAAGAGGTCTAAGCAACTTTTGACTATGTCAAAACTATATCACATTTAATAGGTCTCAGCAACTTTAACTATGTCAAAACCATGTTAAAACTTTATCAAATTGAACAGGTTTCAACAACTTAGACGTTATTAACACTTTATCAAAATATATCAAATTGAAAAACGTTGACTATCGAAACTATATCAAAACTAAATCATATTGCACAGACCTCAACAACTTTGACTATGTCAAAACCGTGTCAAAACTATATCAAATTGAACAACTTTGACTGTCGAAACTATATCATACTGCACAGACCTCAACAACTTTGACTATATCAAAACTATATCAAAACTATATCACATTGAACAGGTCTCCACAACTTTGACTATGTCAAAACTATGTCAAAACTTGATTAGATTGAACAGGTTTTAAACAACTTTGACTTTACCAAAACTATATTAAAACTATATCAAAACTATATAGATCAAATTGAACTCTGACTGTCGAAACTACATGTATATCAAAACTATTTAATATCAAATTGCACTATGTCAAAACTATATCAAATTGAGCAGGTTTCAACAACTTTGACTATATCAAAACTATATCAAATTGAACAACTTCGACTGTCAAAACTAAATCATATTGCACAGACCTCAACAACTTTGACTATGTCAAAACCGTGTCAAAACTATATCAAATTGAACAACTTTGACTGTCGAAACTATATCATATTGCACAGACCTCAACAACTTTGACTATATCAAAACTATATCAAAACTATATCACATTGAACAGGTCTCCACAACTTTGACTATGTCAAAACTATGTCAAAACTTGATTAGATTGAACAGGTTTTAAACAACTTTGACTTTACCAAAACTATATTAAATCTATATCAAAACTATATAGATCAAATTGAACTCTGACTGTCGAAACTACATGTATATCAAAACTATTTAATATCAAATTGCACTATGTCAAAACTATATCAAATTGAGCAGGTTTCAACAACTTTGACTATATCAAAACTATATCAAATTGAACAACTTCGACTGTCAAAACTATATCAAATTGCATAGACCTCAACAAGTTTTACTATGTCAAAACTATATTAAATTGAACAGGTTTGACTGTCAAAACAACAGCAACTTTTGACCATGTCAAAACTATATCACATTGAATTGGTCTCAGCAACTTTGACTATGTCAAAATTAAGTCAAAACTATATCAAATTGAACAACTTTGACTATTGAAACTATATCAAATATATAAAATGTTAAAACTATGTCAAAACTATATCAAATTGAACAGGTTTCAACCACTTCGACTATATCAAAACTATATCAAAACTATATCAGATTGAACAACTTTGACTGTCGAAACTATATCAAAACTATATCATATTGAACAGGTCTCTGCAAATTTGACTATGTCAAAACTATATCATATTGAACAGGTACCAGCAACTTTGACAATGTCAAAACTGTGTTAAAAATATATCAAATTGAAGAGGTCTCGGCAACTTTTGACTATGTCAAAACTATGTCAATATTTTATCAAATTGAACAGGTTTCAACAACTTTGACAATGTCAAAACTATGTCAAAATTATATCAAATGGAACAGGTTTCAGCAACTTTAACTTTATCAAAACTATATCAAAACTATATCAAATTGAATAACTTCAAAACTTTATCAAAACTATATCAAATTGAATAACTTCAAAACTATATCAAAACTATATCAAATTGAATAACTTCAAAACTTTATCAAAACTATATCAAATTGAATAACTTCAAAACTATATCAAAACTATATCAAATTGAATAACTTCAAAACTATATCAAAACTATATCAAATTGAATAACTTCAAAACTTTATCAAAACTATATCAAATTGAATAACTTCAAAACTATATCAAAACTATATCAAATTGAATAACTTCAAAACTTTATCAAAACTATATCAAATTGAATAACTTCAAAACTATATCAAAACTATATCAAATTGAATAACTTCAAAACTTTATCAAAACTATATCAAATTGAATAACTTCAAAACTATATCAAAACTATATCAAATTGAATAACTTCAAAACTTTATCAAAACTATATCAAATTGAATAACTTCAAAACTATATCAAAACTATATCAAATTGAATAACTTCAAAACTATATCAAAACTATATCAAATTGAATAACTTCAAAACTATATCAAAACTATATCAAATTGAATAACTTCAAAACTATATCAAAACTATATCAAATTGAATAACTTCAAAACTATATCAAAACTATATCAAATTGAATAACTTCAAAACTATATCAAAACTATATCAAATTGAATAACTTCAAAACTATATCAAAACTATATCAAATTGAATAACTTCAAAACTATATCAAAACTATATCAAATTAAATAACTTCAAAACTATATCAAAACTATATCAAATTGAATAACTTCAAAACTATATCAAAACTATATCAAATTGAATAACTTCAAAACTATATCAAAACTATATCAAATTGAATAACTTCAAAACTATATCAAAACTATATCAAATTGAATAACTTCAAAACTATATCAAAACTATATCAAATTGAATAACTTCAAAACTATAATAAAACTATATCAAATTGAATAACTTCAAAACTATATCAAAACTATATCAAATTGAATAACTTCAAAACTATATCAAAACTATATCAAATTGAATAACTTCAAAACTATATCAAAACTATATCAAATTGAATAACTTCAAACTATATCAAAACTATATCAAATTGAATAACTTCAAAACTATATCAAAACTATATCAAATTGAATAACTTCAAAACTATATCAAAACTATATCAAATTGAATAACTTCAAAACTATATCAAAACTATATCACATTGAACTACTTTGATCGTCAAATCTATATCAAATTGAACAGGTTTCAGCAACTTTGACTAGGTCAAAACTATATCAAATTGCTCAGACCTCAACAACTTTGACTATGTAAAAACTATGTGAAAACTATATCAATTGGACTATACTTTGACCGTCAAAAATAATTTCTATCTAAACTATACTCAGCAACTGTGACTATGTCACTCAAAACTATGTCAAAACTATATCAAATTAAACAGGTTTCAACAACTTTGACTAACATTATCTAAACTACATGTATATCAAAACTATATCAAATTGAACAACTTTGACTGTCAAAACTATATTAATTTGCATAGACTTCAACAACTTTGACTATGTCAAAACAATGTCAAAAATATATCAAATTGAACAAGTCTCAATAACTTTGTTTAATGTCAAAGTTGACATAGTTTTGACATAGTTTTGACATAGTTTTGACATAGTTTTGACATAGTTTTGACATAGTTTTGACATAGTTTTGACATAGTTTTGACATAGTTTTGACATAGTCATGACGATCCTATGTCATCTTCTACAGTGGATTCCACTCTTTTGAAAGATATGTGGAATATGACAAATCGGATTGTCGAAACTCGTTTGGAACAACTTTGACTGTCAAAACTATGTCAAAACTATATCAAAACTATATATCAAAACTATGTCAAAACTATGCCAAAACTACATCAAAACTATATCAAAACTATATCAAAACTATATCAAAACTATATCAAATTGAACAACTTTGACTGTCAAAACTATGTCAAAACTATATCAAAACTATATATCAAAACTATGTCAAAACTATGCCAAAACTATATCAAAACTATATCAAAACTATATCAAAACTATATCAAAACTATATCAAATTGAATAACTTCAAAACTATATCAAAACTATATCAAATTGAATAACTTCAAAACTATATCAAAACTATATCACATTGAACTACTTTGATCGTCAAATCTATATCAAATTGAACAGGTTTCAGCAACTTTGACTAGGTCAAAACTATATCAAATTGCTCAGACCTCAACAACTTTGACTATGTAAAAACTATGTGAAAACTATATCAATTGGACTATACTTTGACCGTCAAAAATAATTTCTATCTAAACTATACTCAGCAACTGTGACTATGTCACTCAAAACTATGTCAAAACTATATCAAATTAAACAGGTTTCAACAACTTTGACTAACATTATCTAAACTACATGTATATCAAAACTATATCAAATTGAACAACTTTGACTGTCAAAACTATATTAATTTGCATAGACTTCAACAACTTTGACTATGTCAAAACAATGTCAAAAATATATCAAATTGAACAAGTCTCAATAACTTTGTTTAATGTCAAAGTTGACATAGTTTTGACATAGTTTTGACATAGTTTTGACATAGTTTTGACATAGTTTTGACATAGTTTTGACATAGTTTTGACATAGTTTTGACATAGTTTTGACATAGTCATGACGATCCTATGTCATCTTCTACAGTGGATTCCACTCTTTTGAAAGATATGTGGAATATGACAAATCGGATTGTCGAAACTCGTTTGGAACAACTTTGACTGTCAAAACTATGTCAAAACTATATCAAAACTATATATCAAAACTATGTCAAAACTATGCCAAAACTACATCAAAACTATATCAAAACTATATCAAAACTATATCAAAACTATATCAAATTGAACAACTTTGACTGTCAAAACTATGTCAAAACTATATCAAAACTATATATCAAAACTATGTCAAAACTATGCCAAAACTATATCAAAACTATATCAAAACTATATCAAAACTATATCAAAACTATATCAAATTGAACAACTTTGACTGTCAAAACTATGTCAAAACTATATCAAAACTATATATCAAAACTATGTCAAAACTGTGCCAAAAATATATCAAAACTATATCAAAACTATATCAAAACTAAAATTTACCTTGGGAACTTGTTCACAAGAAATTATTCTTTACTGTATTCATATATACATTTTCCTGATGATTCGATGTAATTAACAAATAACATCTACTGTTTTATCATTGACAGAGTAATGATAACCGCCATCGAGAACAGCCAACCGTCGACCAAACTGAATTTAGTAGCTACTATTCAGCGACCGTATTTATGTTTGCTTTGGGGAGCACCGGGGTAGCGTTTGCCATTGTGCCTGTATTGCTCTTTACCGACAACATATCTTTCACGACAGCCAAAAGCATCTATTTTTTACTTGAAATAATTTTTTTATTGGTGTTGATATGTCTGTGCGTCTTTCTCGTTCTCTACAAACGACGTGCAATTACGCGAGAATCATGGACTCATGATGATACCTCGATGCGTTCTTGGTTAGTGCGCTCAGCAATAATTCATGAGGGTGAAAAGCACACAAAGTACATGATGTTTACGCTTCTACTTTTCGGCCTTGGGAGTGTTGTATGGTGCATTATCAAAATAATGGAGATTCCTACGAAGATATGGTTCATCGTCGACAAAGGTTTGAACATGCTGTCTCTCGTTTGTCAACTCGTGTTCTTCTACGAATATATCGGCGAAACATTGCCAAATGTTCCCATCCTGCACCATTCCATCTCCGCTATGATTGGAATTCACATCACGTCTTGGGCTGGAGCCGTAATAGAGCCACTGTGGGACGTTAATAGTACCGTATCCGAGAATTTAGATGGCGAATATATTTTCGAATTTTTAGAAGGATTTTTCGAACCATTTTACGTTGAATTCTCCACCATCGCAATAGGCGTTTTGTTCTCAATATGGCACTCCATGAAGAAGGGAACAGGGCTCCCACAATCAGGTGCCGGTTTGGATGGCGTACCATATAATCTAGATCATTATGATCCTGAAGAGGCCTCAGTACATCTACCAAGAGCCAACAGACCACACAATGGTCCAAATTTAAACAAGAAAACCATTGTTCTTTCTGTTTTCATCGCAGTAGCTTTCACTGGTGTTTCAATTCTGGCCACTCTAAGTGGTGTTTTTGGCGATAGCATTGCACGCATCTATGTTTTAAGAGGAGTTATCATCTTAGTCTTCACTCCGCTAATCATACTGGCGATAGTTCTCCTGTTTAAACTGAATTCTATTCCGAGTCGCGCTTCGTCTTTTCTCAACACCAGTGAATTTGTGCTGCTCTTCACCGCGAGCAGTGAATCGATCTACTACATTCTACGTGCTCTTGCTACTATAGGCTATCTATTAATAACCGAGAATCATTCAGATCCGCAGCCAGCACAGACTCCTTATTTTACATCGTGTTTTACGCCGTCAGACTTACCCATAAATACTTCCAGTATTTACGATTTGACCATAAAGACTGATCATTTGGAAACAGGCAATACGATTGCGGTGCTATTCTTAGCCTATTCGGTTGTGAAGGTTACTCAGGTATGGTTACAATCCAGATTACTTATCGTCGCTTCGCGTAAACACCTACCCGATTATGTCAGATCGTGCCTTACATTCATGGTGGCTGTCAATTTCAGCGAATGGCTGAGAAAAGGGGTCTTCTTGGGACACTTCCAGCGATCATGTTTTAACCCTATGATGCTTGCATTTTACGGTTCAGTCGAAACTATTAATATAATTTTGATATTCGATCCCATAGGGATTTTATTTCATTTTCATGCTGCTATTATGGCTTTAGAAATCATTATCGAGTCTTGATCCTACCAATATAAAGCCTAATCTAATGATTAGGCATGACTGCCAAACTAATCCGTATGACTCGTGACGAATAAGTGACTTGTACGTAAGTTATACGATAGTCGGCAAAGTAATATTTTGCATCGCTGCATAATGCTAATATTTCCATGGTGCTATTGAAATAATATTTACATTTATTCTAAGTTCAATATTTAAAGTTGTTTGAACACATACATATACCCAAGCGATATTTGGGGGGCTGTTAGGGAGTCACACTCTAAGTAATGCTGATAGGCTGTGCACTGGAGGCCGGTAGCCGCCTAAGTGTAGCGATGAAAAGGGTTCTGATTCAAAATGGCAGCGATAATAATTGGACAAAAGCACTTTTGGACTTTGCTTGCATTGTGGAAAGCGCTATATCAAGAACGGTGTATTATTTTATTATCATCACATGATGCTGCAAAATATTACTTTGGCGACCATCGTATAAATCTTACGTACAAGTCAGTTATACGTATGCGCCATATACAGACGACTAGTTCTGCGGTGCTTCCAAAGCTCCTAAAGACCAACATTCTAATAACCAATAACAGGATTTGGGAATATGGAAGGGAAACGAAAACCTGGCAGACCAAAGATCCATTGCACTGAGCCTTGTTCAGAAGAATATTTTAAAAATAATTATTCCTAATTGAGCTTTATTAAGTTGAAGGTCCTATTTCATGAGGATTGAATTATGAATTACTAAAGAATCTTCTTAAGAAGAGTTGAAAACTTAAGAAGAATCACTGTTCTTAAGATGAATATTAGCTATTACGCAATACACTTCTGCACATCGCATGTCGCTAAATAGACAAAAATAGCGCACCGTCGTAGAGGGTCACATATAATTAGCCATGATTCATATGACAACGACGATTATAGTTATGTACAAACGATAGTCTATGTATGGAAATACTTCCATGATCTAGATGTATGGAATATGTGTAAAAATGTGAAGATACTATCCAATATCTTTTTAACGAGGTGTAGAATTACCAATTTGGGACGATTTTCTACCAAAATTGTCTATGTTCAACATAATATATGGAGTAAACAATGGTGAATGACCACCGCAATCTTTCATAGCCAGAAGACATTTTGTAGAGGTTAAAAGTCTTACCTGCCGATCAGTCAGAAAGATGCATCATTTGTTGCACTAATCAGAGACATTGTTAGAATAATTATATCCCTGATAAAGATTGGAGTGAATATTTTCAAAGCAGTCTTTTAATTGGTTATTCAAATGAACCTGTTATTAATCAATCATAGTCACTCACTGTTATTATAGGCAGGTAATGCTCAGCAGGAGGTTAAAATAATGAATCGGGATAGGCTACATGTGCACAAAGACACTCAAACCTTGACATACTGTATACTGTACGATTCCATGTAAAATCCATACATCCCCTATGGAAAAACAAAACCTTAATCTTCCACGCAAGCAGTGTAGATTTTAAATGGAGTCACACATGCAGGTTACCCCATTTGTATTAGGTAATGGGGTATTGTATTACGTATTAGGTATTTTGGTATGATATGTAAATGTCGTTCTGTTGTTGGATTGGTTTCCAAACCCTACAATCTGAAGTCTGTTGTCTTGATTGACTTCAGTCAGACGCCAGTTGCGACGATTGGGTGTGGGTGTCCATATCATACTCGCGTTAAGAGCCAGTACCAGATCCATACCAGTTCATCCTGTATGCTTCCCTAAGCCGCTTTGTCTTGTGCCAGGTGCTTACCCTGTACCAGATTAATACCAGTTCATCATGTACCGTGTGTTTCCCTAAGCTCCTCTCCTGTATGTTTCCCTAAGCCCCTCTTTCTTGCGCCAGACCCTTGACATGTACCAGATTCATACCAGCTCATCCTGTATGTTTCCCGAAGCCCCCTGATCTTGTGCCATGCACAGCCTGTACCAGATCCATTCATCCGGATGCTTCCCTAAGCCACTCTGTCTTGTGCCAGGCGCTTCACATGTACCAGATCCATACCAGTTCATCCTGTATGTATCCCTAAGCCCCTCTATCTTGCGCCAGACGCTTGGCATGTACCAGATCCATACCAGTTCATCCTGTATGTATCCCTCACATCCCTTACAGCTTTGAAATTCGGGACATTATAGCAACTGCCCTCTGTTGTTCTTTCATCGCCAAAAGGTTCCGCTTTGAGTGGGGGCGTATTTCATGCATGACACATAATCTCCGCCCACATAAATATAAACCATAGGTCGCTATTGGTGTTATAAAAATGAGTAAATGACATAAAATTAGAGAATTCCCCATTCGTTGAGCTCGGATCATTCACGCATCGGATAGAGAAAATACTGAACCTTAACGCTAAACGTTTTCGTGGAGAATAGCTCACCAGAAGAAAAACAGGAACCGTTTCATTTTTCCGGTGATTTTTTGATAGTCTTTATCAGATTTGTTATACCACGCGTTGAACTTCATCGATTTCTGAACAATTTGGTATATAGATCGTTAAAATCGGCTCACTAAAACGTCTAATATAGTGACTCCAGTAATAGCATTAAATCGATTTTAAATAGTTAGATTATAATCTTGCGCTTCTCTGGCAGTTGCCTCGATAGCTCAATCGTTAAGAGCGTTGTGTATTAATACAAAGGCTGCAGGTTCGAATCCCATGCTTTTTTTTAAAAATAAATGAACTGGCATTTAAATGAGTCAACTAAAACAAGTCAAACGGGGGCGTTTTGGAAATAATTCCTCTCTAAGGGATGTGCCCTAAGCCCCTCTATCTTGCGCCAGACGCTTGGCATGTACCAGATCCATACCAGTTCATCCTGTATGTTTCCCTGGGCCCGTCTACCTTGCGCCAGACGCTTAGCCTGTACCAGATTCATACCAGTTCATCCTGTACCGTATGTTTCTCTAAGCCCCTCTATCTTGCGCCAGACCCTTGGCATGTACCAGATCCATACCAGTTCATCCTGTATGTTTCCCTAAGCCGCTCTGTCCTGCGCCAGCTGCTTGGCATGTACCAGATCCATACCAGTTCATCCTGTATGTTTCTTTAAGCCCCTCCATCTCGCGCTAGACGCTTGGCATGTATATACCAGATCCATACCAGTTCATCCTGTATGTTTCCCTAAGCCCCACTATCTTGCGCCAGACACTTAGCCGGCACCAGATTCATACCAGTAGATCCTGTACCGTATGTTTCCCTAAGCCCCTCTGTCTTGCGCCAGACGCTTGGCATGTACCAGATATATACCACCAGTTCATCCTGTATGTTTCTTTAAGCCCTCTTTCTTGCGCCAGACGCTTATAGCCTGTACAAGATCCATTCCAGTTCATCCTGTATGTTTCCCTAAGCCGCTCTGTCCTGCGCCAGCTGGCATGTACCAGATCCATATCAGTTCATCCTGTATGTTTCTTTAAGCCCCTCTATCTTGCGCCAGACGCTTGGTATGTACCAGATCCATACCAGTTTATCATGTATGTTTCCCTAAGCCCCTCTATCTTGCGCCAGGCGCTTGGCATATACCAGTTCATCCTGTACCGTATGTTTCCCTAAGCCCCTCTATCTTGCGCCAGACACTTAGCCTGTACCAGATTCATACCAGTTCATCCCGTATGCTTCTCTAAACCCCTCTATCTTTCGCCAGACGCTTGGAATGTACCAGATTCCATACCAGTTCATCCTGTATACATGACATAAATTGCCCGCTTAGAAGCGCTATTAATTCGCTCTGGTAAACCCATTGTTATCAACACTACGAGAAGATTACCCAGTGCATATATTTAAATTTCCATTAAGGGTAAGTTTCCATTATGTTGCAAATTACATCTACGCTCATGCCTTTAAACTACTCAATACAGCCGGTTGGTTGCACACGAGAATTATGTCATATATAGCAACCAGCTTGGCCGTGGAAGGCGAATATTTTTTTTGACGGTTTTTAGGCCTAGGGCATCAATTTATAGCGCTGCTAAGCGGGCCTTGTAACCTAATGTGTCCCTAAAGCCCTCTATCTTGCGCCAGACGCTTGGCATGTACCAGATCCATAACAGTTCATCCTGTATGTTTCCCTAAGGCCTTGTCTCGTGCCAGACACTTCGCCTGTACCCGATTCATTTATCATGGTGCTTCCCTAAGCCCCTCTGTCTTGCGTCAGACACTTAGCCTGTACCAGATTCATACCATTTCATCCTGTACCGATGTTTCCTAAGCCCCTCTATCTTGTGCCAGACCCTTGGGATGTACGAGATCCATTCCAGTTTATCCTGTATGTTTCCCTAAGCCCCTCTTTCTTGTGCCAGACGCTTAGAGCCTGTACCATATCCATACCAGTTTATCCTGTATGTTTCCCTAAGCCGCTCTGTCTTGTGCCAGACGCTTGGCATGTACCAGATCTATACCACCAGTTCATCCTGTATGTTTCCCTAAGCCCTCTTTCTTGCGCCAGACGCTAGCCTGTACCAGATCCATACCAGTTCATCCTGTATGTTTCCCTAAAGCTCTCTATCTTGCGCCAGACGCTTGGCATGTACCAGATCCATACCAGTTCATCCTGTATGTTTCCCTAAGCCCTCTATCTTGCGCCGGACGCTCGGCATGTACCAGATCCATACCAGTTCATCCTGTATGTATCCCTAAGCCCCTTGTCTTGTGCCAGACGGTTAGCCTGTATACCAGATCCATACCAGTTCATCCTGTATGTTTCCCTAAAGCCCCTCTATCTTGCGCCAGACGCTCGGCATGTACCAGATCCATACCAGTTCATCCTGTATGTTTCCCTAAAGCCCCTCTATCTTGCGCCAGACGCTCGGCATGTACCAGATCCATACCAGTTCATCCTATATGTTTCCCTAAGCCGCTCTGTCCTGCGCCAGACGCTTGGCATCATTGAGACCATTGAGACCATCGCCGTATTCTGAAGAACGTGGCTGAGCTGAAACAAGTAATTGCTATAAAGTTGGTATCACTGGAAAAAGGAAGAACACATCAGCTTTCAATTGGTATGTGACACAATATGAACATATCCTAGAGCCCAGCCACGTGCTTGAGAATAAGGGGGGGGGGGGTGCCTCAATCTGAATGTGCGAAAATCACGACCTCCATAGTGTGGAGTGTTTAAAATGGTGGACTAAGGTGTACATGATTGAATAAATATGAATTCATAGCTCTACTCTATTTAGATGAGGTTCATCTATGTAATTTAATCACAAATATGCACGCGTATATGTTATTTTATTGGAACATTTTAATCAATACAAAATTGTGGATGATACATCCAATAATATTTGGGGCAACATATTGTAAAATATATCGGATTGTTAAACTTTAGATATTAGTATGACCAATTCAACTTTCTTATACACTTAATTAAGTTAAAACTAGCCGAGAACGGTTTAAGCGTATTGTCATCAATAAAATTCGTTATTTAATTTTGTATAGGGGAGGATGGGGCAACTGGTCCGGTTAAGCATATTTCATGATATAAAAAATAAAAGCTCGTGTAAATATTTATGGAATTACTATGAAAATATCACCCATGTAACTGTTTACATAAACCATATAATCAATGTTAAAAAATATCCAAACAAAAGTCCAATTTAATACCACTAACTGAAAATATACTTGGCACGGACCAGTTACCCCATCATTGGGGCAACTGGTCCTATATGTGCTAACGGTTAGAATACACAGACATCAGTGAATGACAACACGGAAACTAGGCAGTATTTTCTTTACAAACACATTTCCATATTATTTAACGTGTAAAAAGGATACATGTCTCATGAAACCCATGTTTTATACAGTTTTCGTGGTTAACATGTAAATAGCAGTAATACTAATGGTGTACAAAGCAAGCGAAATGTTCTACTGCACGTTTATTAGATAAAACGGTATGAACCTAGTTAAATGGTTACATGGTTATGATATTCAGATGCCCCATACATTTGTCTATATATACCCCTTTCTTTAATGATTTTATTTACTTCATATAATCATCCTTTAGTACTTAAATTAAACCATCTTGATATTTAGCCAGCTTTTGATGTTACAGGGGAAGTTAGTCAATATGACAATGATGACCCAACGGTTAATATACACAATAAAAATGCCTTTAAAAAGGAATGGGCGCTCAAATGAACATGCTTCATATGATTAATTACAATATATTAAATAATAAATCTAGATAAGACTTTTGATTAATTACAAATTATATTAAATATAATAATTTGGTCATGAAGAAGTCAGAACTAATCCTGACGAAAGTGTAAAAGTCTTAGACTTGTCCTCCGGCGTACCCGTTAAGCTCTATACTCTATTGGGCTTCATCTGGACAGTGGCGTAACATACCAGACGCAGCTTGTACGCACGCGTATGTATATTCCGCCTTTCAACGCTCATGTGTATACGCCAGCGCCGCGAGTGTTATGTAGTGCAATTAGTAGAATATGCGGTTACGTCACTGTCTCGTTATGGCCAAATAGACTATAGATAGGATGTTTACATTATTTATATATTTATGTATTATATATTCTTTAACTATTTCTATAAACGACTTGTTAATCCAATTGAAGGATTATCTAATTAATCTATGCATTCATTATTTCATTTAGTATCAATCAATCAATCAATCAATCAATCAATCAATCAATCAATCAATCAATCAATCAATCAATCAATCAATCAATCAATCAATCAATCAATCAATCAATCAATCAATCAATCAATCAATCAATCAATCAATATTATTACATCTGTCAATAGTCAATCAATTAATGATTATGAATTCATCACTTCATTTATTCATCATTCAATGTGATTGATGAATAAAGTAATAATTTTAAAAGCGACTTAATCATATTATTACTAATGAAAGTTTAGTAGAGAACTCAGCAGTTTGGAATTGAAGACTCCAATCCAACTTTCCTCGTGTTTATATTATACCCACGTACCAAACTACCAAGACCAACCCACTGATCTCTGCATGTAAGTAATTCATAATTGAACCAGTCAGTATTAGGCCTACAGATGAGTTGATATTGAACAGCGGCCTGCGTAAACTACAACTGTACACCGCCCCAACCCACACCTCTCAATGTACATGCAATGCTTTGCTATTATATACATGTACATCTATATGCAGACTGCACTGTACATATTCATATCGAGAATGTAACCGAGCGTCATCCTTTATAACGAGCGTGATATTCAGCCTCGTTTATAGTTCGTAAACGCCGATAGCACTCGTACACTACAACTTAACATTTCACTGTTACGTAAATGTTAGTAAGAGACCATCAGTATAAACATGGCAGCCTCCATCTATAATATCTAGAAATACCAAATGTGTAAGTTTTTGCAAACTGGAGACAATACAAGGGCTCCCGCCGTAGCGGGCGCCCAAAAAGCAGTGAATAAAATACATATATCATGATATTTCGTCATTGCAAATATCTTTACAGACACCATTTAAAATATAACACAGATGTAATTCATAATAACGAGGTTTTAAACCATTTAAAGCAATTTCGTATCATATTGTAATCATTAAATATCAGAAATAGTGGTATTATACCCAAAAATGCCCCACAATGTCTAAGAACTAGAGAGAATGTGAACTATTTCATATTCTATTCACATTTCAATACCGAGTCATGTTTTATTGACACTAACAACTAATTTGCAAAATGAATGTTACAATTTTGATTAAGTTTTTGCAGGTGGACCAGTTGCCCGATACACCTTCGGACCACTTGCCCCAACAATTACTCAGCACTTTGTCGAGATGAAACATTATTCAAGCACGCCTGTGACGTAATACATTTTACGCCAAAATGTTTTAAAACATACCACCATTGGTCATAAAAATCAATAACTCCAAAACCTTTCAGAAAAAAGGCAAAACTACATTTTGTTTTTAGCCATTACGCAGTTTTCTGTAGCCAGCGAGTATCTTTGAATTCGCAATTATAACGGCGTTCGGGTCCTACAAGTAGATGAGTATCTTTAGACAAAATAAGAAATGGTATACTTTGTTATTTGCAAATTCATGAACTAATACTCTTCTAAATTAATATCCGTGATAATGATTTAAGTTGAAGCATTCTTTAAATGATAATTTTGATCGCAAATCTAAACCACCAATGTCCCCCCAAGTTAGCAACATGCGCCATTTTACGGTCGTTACAACCACAACCTATGGTTTTAATCACATTTCGGAAAGTCCCTGAGCACACTATGATATAGCACCTATCAAATGCAATATGCACTTAGCATCTTAAGATACCTGCACTGCATGTATATATTTACTGTTGCATATCTATCAATCATATAAAGTACATTAAACATGATCTTCATAAATCGCCCATACTATCTGTGAATTTTCAATAATTCACTCAAGGAGGTGGCTTCCAAGATCTGGAGAATATCACATGTGTGAATACCCTAAAGTTGGAATGTAGAAGGTAAGGATATATTTCAAGTTTCAACATAAGTCGTACTGCTCAAAAGAAAGCAGTATGCCCATAATTACAAAATCCTTCATTTCGGACCCATAGGACCAGTTGCCCCATATCCCCCTACTCCTGTCAAGAAAATACACTGGGATGCCGAATAAACAGACAAAAATTAAAATTATAATGAACAAAGAAAACAAATAAGATATTAATACATCATAATCTTAGATAAACCAATATACAGTAACTAGTCTTGATCTACGACGTATACACTACAGTTAAAATGAAGAACTAATGAATGAATTAATAATTTGCTCGTTGTAGTTAACAGAAATGCCGAACAAAATGATAAATTAATTTGGTTAATTCTTTGACCCAATACAATTCGGAAAAGTGTACTTTAGGTCCCCAGATTCTGGACTGTACTAGTATCGTCCGACACAGGAACACTCAGTATTGAACGATACTGGTACAAAGTCAGTGTTCCACTATCGGCCGATACTGGCACATATAAAAAGTAACCGGTATCAGGCGATACTGAAACACAATTATGTACCAGTATCGTTCAATACTGGGACAAATTACTACTGGTATAGCATGTGTACCAGTATCGAGGGGGAAAACGTTCCAATATCGCTCGATACTGGAACACAATTTGGTGTTCCGGTTTCGAACCGATACTGGGACAGAAAAACCGTACCAGTATCGAGCGATACTATTAGTTATCCCCTGTTTGTTCATGCAATACGGCAAAATATCTATGGTTTGTTTCCAATATCACCTGCGGCGATAGCCGAATGTGATATTGGAAACAAACCATAGATATTTTCCGTATTGCATGAGACCAAACAGGGGGTAACGAATTTATCATTTAGTAGATATATAAATGCATTTTAAAAAGTAAATGAGGAATAATTAAACTTAAACATCTCGAAACCCTAAACACTTGGAACAACTAAAAAACATTGTTGTCAATTCACCCCTACCCTAGTTCACCACACTGTCTCCTCACCCCAAGGCATCTAGCACTTAGATAACTTGGAACCTTAAACATTTGGAACTACCAAAATGACATTGGGAACCACCAAAAAGAATATTTGTGCTCGCCATCATTCACCACACCGCTCATCGAACCCCAACATACATTAAGCACAACTTAAACAACTTGGAACCCAAAACACTGGGAACCACATAAATGATACCAGGAACCAACAAATAGACAGGCCAACCCCACATCCCCTATCACCTAAGCCCCCAACCCCAACCCACATCCATAACCCAACACCGCCACCCGTTCCACATCTAACCCCTATAAATGATAATGGATCAATCAAAACCTTGATGTAACCAATCAGAGCTGTGATAAAATTACTAGACTAATAATACGGGCTCATATCAGTCATCAGATACAGAGTAATGCTATTACTCTGGTAGGGAAAATATTCATTGGGACATTAACCAATCACATTTTAGCAGGTTTTGTATCATTAAAAAAGGTGTAGGCCTTTAGTATGATTGTCTGAATGACAAAATGAATGCATATATACACTGTATACAGAATGTAGATAGGTGTGGTCCAGTGGATCGGAACAGCGCGAGATTCATAATCATCAGGTTGTGAGTTCTAGCCCCGCCGTGGCCAACGTGTTTATATCCTTGGGCAAGGTATATACTATAGTCTCAATTGCCTCGTCGACCCAAGCGAGATTGTGAAGCTGTTAGGAGATACGGTATTACAATCTAAGTGCTGATGCATTGTGCGCCGTGTCGGCAGCCAGGTAAATGAAGCTAAGTGATTGTGACGATTTCCTGATGGCAGTAAAAAAACCCGTGGTTCGGATGTCACATAGAAATATGGTAGTCCCATGCATCGGAAGAGCAATACCCGAGCACGTTAAAAGGTTACAGACTCTTTCGTAAAGAGTAGGTGATCATCCCGGTGTGTCTGGGACCTGTCTTCAGCTTTCAAATTGCATGACGGACGCTTCTACGACGGTAAGATGACACCTCGAATCATGTGCGCATGCGTCGACTTAGCAATCCGTCGGTCGTCATATTTCTGGAACCTGTCTTCAGCCATCGATTTGCACGACGGACGCTTTTACGACGGTAAAACACAAAATGTTGCCGTCGTCATCACGACGGTTGTTAGTCCCTTTACGTGTTGTAGCATTTAGAGGACCAACGGATGACAAAATTGACGCATGCGCACATGACTCAGAGTGTCATTCAACCGTCCTAGATTCATCCGTCGTGCAAATCGAAAGCTCCCTAATAATCAACCGACGACAGGTCCCAGAAATTGGACGACCGACGGATTGCTAAGTCGACGCATGCGCACATGACTCGAGGTGTCATCTTAGCGTCCGTCGTCCAAATCGAAAGCTCCTTAATGGCTGCGAGCCGACGGATAGGCCACGTATCGCTAAAATACACTACAATAATGCATTTGATGTATTTGATTTTTAACTACGGGGACTTCTAAGGCCAATATATATCATATACCTGCATGAATTTACCCTACGAGTTCCACGGGGACGATATTTGCATAGTTTAAAAATGTGTTTTGTTAAACACGTACACTCGGCAAAAGAAGTTCTTGGACACTTAAATTAAATTAATATTTAATAGAATATATATAATTATATATATGATTATATATATATAATTGTATATCAAAATAAGCGGAAAGTAATCCTCTAACAGCTTAACATGGAATTTAGACATGATCACTCATGCATGGCAGATCCCATCCACTTGACAATGGCAAGAAGATTGCACAAAATTGGATAATCCCTCCATTCAATTGACTGTAAATGCTCATTTCTTGCAATTTCCTTTTACGCACCTTACCATTGCTTAATGAATGTGCTCAGCCATGCATGAATGCGTACATCTTAATTTCATACAGACATGATAGAGAATTATTGTCTGCTTATTTTGACATGCAATTGTTTAATTTATATTAAATATTTATGTGAAATATTTGAACTTCAATGAGTGTCCAGGAACTTCTTTTGACGAGTGTAGTTTGAACGATAAACTTGCGATTAATTTAACCACGAATTTAGTTAAAGCCATACTATGTGACCTTTTTCAGGGGGCGCCCTCTATTCATGATTTTTTTTTTTAGAAAGTAGATTTTCTTGCAGATTTACATTTTTGATCATAAATCATAAATATATTCTGAGTTACAGAGCGATACAGTGGCGTAACTAGGTTATTCATATGGGGGGCAAGAAATGAAAGTCAATCGACAAGATTGTTTTAAATGAAGAAACGCGCGCATAGCGCGCAAACATTTTCGACTTGACACTTATTTTTGGCACAATTAAGGTACATTTTGGCTTTAAATAAGCTTGTACCAAACAATATTGCATTTTGGGGACACATGCGCGTGTATTTTTTCATCTGTGTACTTTTGACCATCATAATTCCATGATTCCTCATGTCAAATGAAACGACAGAGTTCCAAGCTCAACCGAAACGACGTCAATATTGCGATCGCCCCCACGCCCCCCCCCCCCCCCCCCCCCCCCCCTCTCTGGTTAGGCAACTGGAGCGATACGAGTCCTAATTACTTCAAAATCATGTTTTAAGAGTGAAAATAGAGTTAAAATAAACTGTTCGCTAGCGAAATCTATTTTCAACCCTTAAAAAACATGATTTTTGGAGTAATTAGGAATTGCATCGCTCTGTAGCTCAGAACATATTTATGATTTATGATCAGGATTTGTAAATCTGCAAGAAAATCTACTTTCTAAAAAAAATCATGAATAGAGGGCGCCCTCTGGAAAAGGTCACATACTTTGCCTTTATACGGCACGATGTCTTTAACACGAACCGAGGTTATGTCACCGGCTCGAGTTCTAGTCACGAATCTGAGAACATTAGACTGTCTCCGTAACAGCCCCATCAACGTCGACCTCATTATCTTTTGTGCGCATGCGTTGGCCTTTACAGCGCAGCATCGCGTCCGTGTGATATTGTTAGAAAACTGAATTGCTACTGTATGTAGTATTAAACTTTGTATTTAGCTTTGTAAACATGGTAAACTAGCGAGAGTAGTAAGTAGCGAAGGAGGTGGGAGTTTCGGAAGGAAAGGGTATTTTGAGTATCATTTGGAGAGAATCAAGACTCGTTAATGATTTCCAAGGCAATGATGGCAGCATGAAAGCGAAACAAAATCATGATAGGAAGGAATATCACAATGATATTAACAGTTACATCGGGACCGTAGAATATATCCATCATTGGATTAAAACTTGATCTATGGTGTCGTCCAATTCCAAGTAAGATCCCGCTTTTCAGCCATTCGCTGAAATTGACAGCCACCATGAATGTAAGACACGATCTGACATAATCGGGTAGGTGTTTACGCGGGGCGACGATGAGTAATTTGGATTGTAACCATGCCTCTGCAAACTTCACAACCGAATAGACTAAGAATAACACCGCCATCGCGTTACTCGTGTTCACCTCATCATTCTTTGTGGTGAAATCTGGCGGCGGAGAGAGCGTTGTCATATTCAGAGGCTGTGACGGCGGCGTCTCTGTCATAGTTAGGTAGCCGATTGCAGCAAAAGCTCGTATAGAATATAGTAGATCGATTCACTGCAAGCTGTGAACAACAGCACATATTCACTACTATTGAGAAAAGACGAAGCGCGACTGGGAACGGAATTCAGCTTCAACAGTAGAACAAAGGCCAGTACCATTAGTGGAGAAAAGAACAAGAGTGTAACACCTCGGTAAACATAGACTCTGGTTGTTAGATTTTCAAAAACGCCATGATCTACAGTGGCCAAAATTGAAATCACTGTAAAAGCCACTGCCGTGAAGACTGCTGCTACGATAACAATTTTCTTGCTGTATACAACGCCATTGTTAGCTCTTGAGGCGTTCAGCGATGATACCTCTACAGGGTCATACTGATCTAGATCTACATGTTGAAATTCCTGATCAGAACTAGACGGGTGTCCAGCGCCCTTCTTCATGGAATGCCATATCGAAAACAAAACACCAACTGCCATTGTTGAAAATTCTACGTAAAATGGTTCGAAAAATTCTTCAGAAAATTCCAAAACGTAACTTGCAATTTCTGTATTGGCTGCAGTTTGTTTTTTGGAAACAGTGGTGACATTATCGGTGTACTCTGTCTCGTCCCATAACGGCTCTATGACTGCTCCAACCCAAGACCAAATCTTGATTCCGATCATAGCGGAAATGGAATAGTGGAGAATGTTAATATTTGGCAATTTGTCGCTTATGAATTCATAGAAAAAGACAAGCTGACATACGAGAGCTACTATATTCAAACTATGAGCGATAATCGAGTAGAGTGTATAAGACACGGGTTCATCCTGACCAAAAGACTCCTCGACTATTTTGAGAATGTAACATGCAATACTTCCAATGCCGAAAAGTAGGAGCGTGAACATCATATACTTGGTATGCTTTTCACCCTCATGAACTGCCGAGCGAACTAACCAAGAACGAATCGAACTATTATTATGAGTCCATGATCCCCGCGTAATTGCACGTCGTTTATAGCGTATGAGAAAGACACACAGGCATATCAACACAAAGGCACGCAGTATTTTGCTTAACTCGTAGATATTTGCACCTGTAAAAAAACTATTTTCTGCGTACAGAAGTAACGGTATTAAAGATAGCGCTACTCCCGCGCTACCCCATGCAAACATGAAGATGGTGGCAGAATAGTAGCTACTAAACTCCATTTGGTCGACAGAGGGCGCTCGATGACGGTTAACGATCTGTAAAATATAGAAAAGGTATAATAGTTGTTGTTAGTTGATAACTAAGAGGATCGTGCTTAAGAAACCGTATAGATGTTCAGTGTGCATTTACCCTAATAGCACTACCAGATACTACAACATACCACGCCCCTGCCTATCTCCCAGCGCATGAGTGACAGGTTTTTCGGCGCTTGATGTGCGGAGAGTCCCTATCGAATTCCGGTAGGGGGATCGGCGAATTATTCGTTAAATCTTATCCGAAATCTTCGTTTTTGTTTAAATAACAGGCTGGTCGGCTTAGGATTAATGAAAACATTCGGACTTCGAAGTAGAATTGAGAAGAAAAAGTAACACTTAACGGTTCAGATAATTTCAGCCGGTATTTATATAATCATATGGAATCGCCAATTCTTGTACGGAGATGTTCTCCCCCTTTCCGCACCTTCGATTGACTTCACATTTTCTGTGCGAGTGCGTATATGGGTCCCACGACGGACCAGTTTATGTTTAATTTTTCTTAAATTTGGGTTATATTTCGTGAAATTTGGGCTTTTTTAGCCCGTTTCTACGTTATTGCTACGCGCCGCGTATACGCTGGGCACGCCATGGCAATGGTCGGCGCACCGCATGTGTAACCAGGCGATTGCCCGCGCCCGCGTAATCAGGCGATTGTCGGCGCACGCGACGCGTAATGGCGCAAACCGCAAGGTGCACACGCGTTATTGGCGCAAAGCGTAGTTTGTTATGGGGTAGGGTAAAATTAAAGCAGCAAACCGTACAGTATAAGATAACGGGACACGGTGAGACAACAGCAAAAAGTCAAAAATATAGCCAGGGCATATACAGTACAATAACCTTTTAAAGGAACTGGGAGCAAAGGCCGGCGCAAACCGTAATAAGCCTACATCCAGGATAACATGAGTTAATACAGGGACAATGCATTATACCAGTGCCTCGAATTCCATTGGGAGCCTTCTACAACGCGGGTCACGACGCAGAAATATGGATAGGTCAGAAAACCATGATGTCTTTCATATAAATGGGTATGGACCTGTTAAATAAAGGAACGGTGTGAGCAAAATATGTATGGTAATTGCACTTACGTTTTAGGCCTACATATGCCTACTGGAGAAATAATTTAATGTCAATAGGCTCACTGAACTGAGTACAAAGTGATCATGGTGAGACCTCGCCTCCCGCCAACTATATATAAGAGATCCAAAAGCAGAAACTTAAAACCCCACTAAATAAAACCAGTGGTGTCGCTGATCTATTTAATACACGTGTTCTATTGGAGACTTGACAAATTTAAGGGGGTGGGGGTGTCGACGTGTTCTATTGGAGACTTGACAAATTTAAGGGGGTGGGGCCCCGGGGGGGGGGGGGGGGTACTCACGTATGTAAGGCATACGGGGATGTGCCGCTCCAGTGGGTCGTTTTTTCACGAGACATCCTTAGCCATGGGTAGGCTTTTCAGTGAAAAATCCTTAGACATGGGTCCTGTTTTCGCGAAAAATCCTTAGACATGGGTTCTGTTTTCGCGATTTTCGCAAAAATTTGCCAAAATTAGGTCTATTTTCGCGAAAATTTGCCAAAATTGGGTCTATTTTCGCGAAAAATCACCCTTAGAAATGGGTATGGGTTTTGAATCTCCAGCGGCACACCCCCGACCAAACCAAATCCGAGTACCCCCCCCCCCCCCGGGGTGGGGCGTCATGAAAGCTAGGGGTAACGACCCCGCGACCCCTCCCCCTCTACTACCGCCCCGGCCAACGCCTCACTAACTAATACCCCACTATAAAACTCAAATCCTAGGCCTACATAGTATGTCTGGATTATTATAGGGCACATGGGGTACCTGGAGTATGGGGTGGGATACCCTTTGAACCCTACTGTGTCAGGCAATGTGTACCGCTGACCCTGGCCATTCCGGGGGTAACACACAAAATATTGATTTTTGCAGGAAATGGATAAAACAATACTTAACTTGTTCAGAATCATCTGTAATATTATAAAATCATATAAAAAGTATAACAGTTTACTTGGATAGTGCTTTCAGGACAAAAATAAATAAAAATGGCGACATTTTGGACCCCAAAACCCACCTGTACATGCACATTAGGCCAACAAAAAAAAAGAGTTGACTTGCCCTTTCCGACCGACCCGAATTTTCGGAAATCTAGGGTCGCTATTTTTTTTATTTTATTTTTTTCAAAAAAAAAAAAAAATTAAAATTAAAAAAAAAAATTAAAAAATTGAAAGAAGCACATAACAATAAAGAAAGATGAAAACGTGTTTTTGAGTAGTATCTGCTTGTTTAAAAATCAAAAAAAAAAAAAATCAAAAAATCAAAAAAAAAAAAAAACAACAACAACAACTTTAAAACGTGTTTTTGTGCAGTAAATTTTCAACAATTAAAAAAAAAAAAAAAAATCCGACCGTCCGACCCTTACTTTGACCCTGAAAGGGCAAGTCAACTTTTTTGTTTGGGCCTTACCGCAAATACATGAAAAGCTTATGACTTCCATCAATGCCCATTCTGTCGTCAACATTTATATCGTCACCATCAGATTCAGTCTCAAAATCATCTGAAATGCCAGAACTATCATCTAAACAAATCCTCAGCAGTATCACTGTCCAGCATGTCCAAAACGCGCCATATTTCAATGTAATTTTCATGCGAAAAGTCAAGAATCACGCCAAGCAAAATGTGCTGCTAAAACCACTCGCAAATTAAAAATTACACCAATTTGAACTTTGACCTGGCAGTTTCTAGATACCCAGTAGTCTTAGTGTGAGTAAGATCAACGACGAGCGAAGCGAGGAGTGGTCTCACGATCTTGTAGCTAAAGCGAGGTGGTCTTAATTGTGACAGGCATGGTCTTAAGTGGTGTAAACATGCTAGGTCTTAATGTGACAGGCAATGGTCTTAATGTCAGGCGATTAACCTCTATCACTTGTCACATCTTAAAAAAGTGTGTGGTATGTATGTGTCAACAAGCAATGTGAGGGATATTTTCAAACACCATTTTAATTAAAGTATTGTGAATATTGCCACACTACTTAGGGACGCACCATTAGATTTTCAGGGGGGGGGGGTAGGAAGTTTTCGGAAGAAAAAAAATTCCCCCTCTATGCAGGCAACAAAAAACAAATTCACCCCCTGATGAGTAAAAAAAAAAAAAAAAAAATTCTACCCTCACCCAACTCAATATGAATGGATACATTAAAAAAAAAATTCGCCGCCTCCGGCGGCGCAAAAAAAAAAATTCTCCCCCGAACCAAACTTCCTACCCCCCCTGAAAATCAAATGGTGCGTCCCTTATTACAAAAGGGAAAACCGCTTTGTGAACTATAATTGCACTTGCTTAGAAGTTGTAATATGAGGTCACAACTAAAAAGTGGTATTACACTATATTTGTATTGAAGCTCAGCAGCAACAACAGATATTTGTAGTAGGTGATAAATTACTAGCACTGCAGTGTCCGTCAAGAGTGTTTTTTAGGCTCAAATATCCCGCTGGAGCGGGTCTCCCAGAGATACTTTCAAGTAACAGAAAATGCAACTCTAAGCTTGGGGTTTGGTCACAACTAAGAACATATATTTATTAAGCAACATCAAGAAATCTCACCATGGTAGGCATAATAAACAATACATACACAGCGCTTGATACATACTCATACTACAGCTTACATGTACATGATTTACATACACGCTCCCAGACATACTTTCAAGTAACATAAAATGTAACTCTAAGCTTGGGGTTTGAGGTCACAACTAAGAACATATACGGTATTTAGTAAGCAACATGAAGACATGTCACCATGGTAGGCATAATGAACAACACATAAACAGAGTTTGATACTATGGCTTATATGTACATAATTTACATACACGCTCCCACAGGTACTTTCAAGTAACATTAAATGCAACTCTGGGGTTTGGTCACAACTAAGAACATATACCGTATTTAGTAAGCAACATGAAGACATGTCACCATGGTAGGCATAATGAACAATACATAAACAGAGCTTGATACATACTCATACTATAGCTTACATATGTACAGAATTTACATACACGCTCCCACAGATACTTTCAAGTAACATAAAAAAATTGTACTACACCCCAACTACTTGAATCTATTCACACACCAATTATGTTTCAATTAAACCTTTAAAACTTGTCATGCTTGTTGATATTACCAAAACTGATTTATTCTGCAATTTCCTAAGTGTATTTTGAAAAATGCATCCCTTGGTAATGACCACCAAATGTCAGGGTTAATGCTTCCTAAACTTGTATATACACATATGTCAACGCTTACATCTCTCGCCTTCATTGCCTTCATATACCATTTTCCCTACCTTCTTAAGCTGATAAGGTCTGGGTGTATGAAGAGCTTACACAGGTCTATGTGCTACAATCTATGTAAAACAAACCCCTTTAGGCATCCTACACTGAGCCTATAGACCGTCTCGTCGGGTTGATGGTACACATACCTTCAAGCCGCCAGACCGGCTCACCGGGTATACGGTACACATACGCGTGAGCCGGTCCGGCGGCTCGTCGGGTTCAAAGGCTTAAGAGCACGTGTGATAACTGTATTTTAACGGTGTGTGGATAGCACAAAACCCAGATTTCTATGAACGAAGTCTATTTCAAATGAAAAAAATAATCCAAGTATCTATATGCAGAGATGGAAATGCTCGTACACTTTTCGACCTCAGGTTACCTAACCTCGGGTTACCTAACCTCGGGTTACCTAACCTCGGGTTACCTAACCTCGGGTTACCTAACCTCGGGTTACCTAACCTCGGGTTACCTAACCTCGGGTTACCTAACCTCGGGTTACCTAACCTCGGGTTACCTAACCTCGGGTTACCTAACCTCGGGTTACCTAACCTCGGGTTACCTAACCTCGGGTTACCTAACCTCGGGTTACCTAACCTCGGGTTACCTAACCTCGGGTTACCTAACCTCGGGTTACCTAACCTCGGGTTACCTAACCTCGGGTTACCTAACCTCGGGTTACCTAACCTCGGGTTACCTAACCTCGGGTTACCTAACCTCGGGTTACCTAACCTCGGGTTACCTAACCTCGGGTTACCTAACCTCGGGTTACCTAACCTCGGGTTACCTAACCTCGGGTTACCTAACCTCGGGTTAATCAAAAATGTTTATAATCTAGTCAACTGGACTTACTTTTATTGTTTGGCGACAGTTTCACATCCTATCCCGGATGTATCGTCAGGCCGACTGATGTTCTAGTGGCTTTGCTTGACCCGTGACGGGGTCAAGGAGTCCAAACGTCGAGGGATCTTGTTGACCGCTGGAGTGTAGGCCCCCGCTAGGTTGTGACGTAGGCCCCCTATCCTCTGTTGAGAGTTGGCTCCTCTCGCTTCACATACACTGCTTCCTTAACCCCTCTTTCGAACCACCGCGATTCTCGGTCCAAGATCAGAACCTCCTTATTGTCAAATGTGTGATGGGTGCTGTTGAGATGTACATAGGCGAAACAAAACAAACTCTGGCTAAACGCATGTACCAGCACAGACGACCAAGCTCTGGCTGCGGAGACTCGGCCGTGTACACTCACAAGAAGAGAAAATGGAAGTATTATAATGACACTCCAAAATTGATCCGGGGGAAATTCCCAATACCTTTAAATAGTTCGGAGTCCAATAGTTCATCATGCAAGAGGTGTTTAGACTTTACACAAGTCTTCCCTTTTGATTATGTAGTTGAAACTCCATTGAACAAACCATGCAAACCGCTGCAGAGCTGTTCTTTAAATTAGCAAAGAAGTAGTATAGACTAAGCGGGTTTTGGAAATATCAAATTCGTTAGAAGCATTTTTTTGAATTTTGTGAGTGCTGTTATTATTGAACTATTATTCAAATGCATATAAAAGTATATTGGAAAGGAAATGGATCAGATAACAAACAAAAAATCGTCCTAAGTTAGTGTCTTTACATTATAATATCTAGCAATTTGGGAATTCCAACAGAAGAGATAAATGGCCACCGCAGACCACCGTGGCAACATATGGGCATTATGATTACCATATTTAAATTGAGCTGTGAAGTTTCAATTGTGTCCATTTAATTAGGTATTAATGATGGTGATCCCAAAAATCATGGATCATAAAAATGATTTTGATTTGCTAATTTGCATTAAAACAGAATATTTCATGGTCCACTGGTCAAACTTTGGTAAAACATCCAATCAGTATTCCAGATCAACTTGTTTTGGTTTTGTAGACATGTGGAATAACTTGCACAGATGTCTAGTTATATGTATTTCGGCTTAGTAAGGGAGTGTTTATAAATACTTTGATGGGGGGGGGGGGGGGGTTGGAAAAATGGAAGGGGATCACAAAAAAAATGGTACTTATAGGGGGAAAGAAAAAAAAAGTGAACATGTTTTGGCCGCTTCATGCACACGAAAAAAGGCAATTTTTTCCCCGCACTTCGCGCAGATAAACAGATTCATATTTTCATGCTTCGCGCGCAGTCAAATCTACTATTGCTCAATTACTTGGACAAACAGGGGGATCAAGAAAAAAATCAATGTAAAAGGGGGGATAAAGAAACAAAATTAACGCTGTTTGGGAGGATCAAGAAGAAGAAAAAATATCTGAGGCTCAACAATTTCTAACCCCCACCAAATTATTTATGAACACTCCCTAATTTACATGGAAAGAAACGATAAGTAATATTAAGTAATATTATGTGATATTTTTCAAATTTGTCCACATATTTTTCTCTCTCTGTATGAAGTTTGACTATCAGGAAAGACTTTCTTGGATTCATAAATCTACTAAGACTGTATTTTCCGTAAATAACCATCACAGAACTTTACTATAAAATCATAATGGAAATCTACTTCCAATTTGAGGATTTTTTGAGCATATTTGCTTCGATTTTCATCATAAAGCATTCCATCGTGGTGTGTTCACTTGGGTTCTGGTGCGGTCGTCAAACCATGGAATTCTTTTTACGAACGATAAAACCCCTCGGACAATCAACTGTCCTGGTCCTGGTAACACTGGACAACTTATTTCAAAATCTGATTTTGAAGTAGTTAGGAAACGAATTGCTCTGTAACTTATAAGATATTTTAGTTTCATGGTTATAAATGTAATTTGACCAAAAACATTCGTTTCTAGGAAACAATCACAGATGGTGGGCGTTCCATGAAAAAGATTGCATAATATGCCTATAATATCATAAGCTAAGCTGAATAGATTAGTTATCCATAATATCTACCACATACAAACACACAAACACAAATATATCAATGTTCCATTTTTATTATTATTCTATATCCCAAGAGATTCACTAAATTCTCTCAAAAATATCATAACAGACATAAAATAAATCTGGCATATAGGTAAGGGAGCACATCAAAACTCGACCGCGCGGCAACCGCTGGTTCCGCCCGGTTGGACCGCATATCATTGTTTAGAACAATAGAAACCGGCTGCAACCGCACGGAACCGGCGGGTGCAGGGCGGTCGAATTTTGATGTGCTCCCTAAGCATTGACTGAAGCAAGACAATCTCTACTGATTCCCCCTGTGATCCCCATCTAGTGTAGAGCATAATGGTACCTGCCATGGAGCATGTTCAGAAAAACAGATTTGACAATTTTAACAGATTCAATGTAATATCGAACGCATTATTATTATTATACAATTATGGTAGCCTTCATTTAAATATATGGGTAAGTGCTTGCTGCTATATGTTTAATCCTGTACCTAAGGAAGATTTCTTGGATATATCAGGGAGCATTGCAACAGTACTACACTCAAAAGGGTAATCCATCATCCATGTACTGTAAATGTGGACATTTTTGCGCTTTGTTAATTTGTTCTTTTTGCCCTTAAGCAGGTGCTGGAACGGCGATACCTATCCTAAGCAAGGAGGCTGCGAGTCATTCACTTCAGGAAACTTGCCTTCTGAGCAGGGTCTCAGGTTTTTTTAGTTTGTGTATAATCTATATCAGGAAAGTTCTAGTTGCGAATTGAAAAACAAGTGCAGTGGTTCGAAATTGCCTAAACAGGTTAAATTATGTGTGACAAAATTCCCCCTAATACTCAAACAATAAGCAACAAAGTTCACTTAAAGGTGGATCAGATCAGATTGAAGAAACCCCATATTTTCTCGTTATTTCTGTAAAATGTTGGCGCAAGATATGTTCCATTTAGACATTATAGGCAAAAATGCAATGAATTACTGCCAAAGGTGGTTAACCACCAGGCCTGTTTGCATATAATCAATGGGCAAATTTCATGTCACCTTGTGCTCCTAAAATAAGAACCATTGGCGTTATGCAACTCAAACCTTGGAATATGACTATTTTAAGGATGACCGTTGATGTAGAATAGACAACATTGAGTCAAAAATCGAGCCAGCAATCGGAACACCTACTTTTAAGTTGCACTCTCTTTGATAATAGTCAGTACAGAATGAGCAGAATTTACAAAATTACAATCTCTTTTTTTAAAGGGTAAAGTGGGGTATATCTGTATTAGTCTCATTGATTACATGTATTTAGATACCAAATCATACACAAAATGATCAAGGTCAAAATGTATCACTCCAGTAAATAAGCCAATATGCAAACTGGCTGAGCTACTTCACTCATTGGAAAAACACATTACTCTCAATCAGGTAGTGAAATAACCCTAGAAAGTACTGCACAAGTGGTGCTGTTATAATGTCACTACATGTATGTTTTTGAACTTTTTCACTGACTTACAGGTGATACAATCATGAGTGAAAACACACCAAATATATTAATGTTTTGACTATTTTCACTGACTTGAGAGGTGACAAAATGATGTACGAGTGAAGAAGACACCATACTATAACATCGCTTAAAAGTAATATAATTGTATTCAAAACATCATTCTCTAAGTAAATGTATAAAGCCACGTTTAGTTGAAGAAAATGTTCATATATATTTCATATTTGGCTTTTATTGCAAATGGGAACTGCAAGAAATTACACTTTCAAAGATACCAGACTTAGCCCAAATAACCAATACAAAATATTGTAGTTAGGCCAAAAAAAAGGTTCGTTTGCCCAAACACAACCGACCCATAAAATCTCAAAAAACCCTGCCTTTTTCCTATAGTGCATCAAAGACACTCAAATTTTATAAGCAAATCATACTCTGCCACATATCAATCAATCCTTATACTTTAGTTTAACACGGTATATCTTTTCATTGGAACTCATTATGATACTATTCCTATACCATGTCACGATTCCACAACGCTATTGATTTACCTATTTAAAAGCCCCGCAAACATTATGTTGTGGTCTAGGGGTCAGCAAACTGATTGCTCAAAGGATTCGATACCGTAGTGCTTCCATGTCTCTTTATTCCAAGGTTATACCCATATCCTCTCTTGTAAACACCCAAGGAGGTGCAAATTCAAGATTCTAGCAAAAACATGACATCACACATGGTATGGTCCCAAGGTTTGTACTACGGGCTGCAAACCTGTCACCCTTGCATTCAACACACATGCTTTCACCAAGATTTTGACTTTTCACATTTTTTGGTATGGCGCTATTAAAACAAACGAATAAGAACATTTAAGTAACTGAAAACCAAATTGTATAGTCTTTTTCTGCTCTAAAAGTGTCGGGTAAGCTTAAGAATAAAACTCCAAAGTGTCTATAGCAATAACAAAAAAAGAAAGAAACCATCCGACCCACTTTAATTTCCTTGTTTGGGCAAACAAACCCTCTTTTGGGCCTTATTTCATTGTTTAAAAGATGTGCATTAAATATCCCATTGTAAGCCTCAGTGCAGAATCACACTATTGCATTGATTGCATTGAAGTAAGTGCATTCTTAAAAACTTTTTTATTGTACTGTTCAGTCCCAAGAGTGCTTTAATACACTCGTCAAAAGAAGTTCCTTGACACTCATTGAAGTTCAAATATTTCACATAAATATTTAATATAAATTAAACAATTGCATGTCAAAACATGAAGCTAGAAGACAAGGAGAAAGGTCTTGTTACGCAACCCTAATCATGCAATTGTCCCATCAATTGCGCACACCTCTTCTTTGAGCGATGATAATCACCGCCGAAGTTGCCAGCCAATTTAATTGGATTTTCAATCCAGTAAATTTGTGATACATTATGTGGCCTATTTTAAACATTGTCATAATAAGTGGTTCATTTTGGGATCGGAATGTATGTTCAAACATTGCTTTCTCTCCCCCAAATACACTCTCCGCGGTGCCAAGAACAATGTATTCTGAATAAACTGAAAATAAAAGAATATTGTCAAGTTTACTAAAAAATTGATTTTACATTGAATTTATATTATTTATTTTATTATTCTGTTATAACAAGACAGATATGGTTTATAAGTAATTATATTAAACCTTTTTAAGTGAGCGCAGATTCACGCGATTTTTCTGTTGAAATATAAACTGTTCACCATTTTGAATATTGACTTATTTTTATTTACATTTTGATCCACATCTTATAATATAAATCAACCGCCTGTCAATAGTTTCGTTATGATATGTACAGTATTTTGGCTGGTTTTTACACATTTGCAATATCAAAAACATGAAGTTATTTACCAAAATTGGTAGTGCTTTGAGATAAATAGATATTTTCAATACAAGAATTGAGGTAAACACGCTAGCGTCGGACCATCAAGAGTGGGACTATCGCTCACTGCCGCTTTGTCAATCTACATTGATTTTTCCGCGGTAACTTTGATTGTCAGTGCAATACACGTTGTAACAATGATTTAGCCTCTTTTGTGTAGTACCACGGTGATCATCATCGTCCCATTGATGCTGGCAAGAAGTAACTCCTGTCTTCTAACTTCATGGTCAAAATAAGCAGACAATAATTCTCTATCATGTCTGTATGAAATTAAGATGTACGCATTCATGCATGGCTGAGCACATTCATTAAGCAATGGAAGAAATGAGCATTTACAGTCATTTGAATGGAGGGATTATCCAATTTTTTGCAATCTTCTTGCCATTGTCAAGTGAATGGGATCTGCCATGCATGAGTGATCATGTCTAAATTCCATGTTAAGCTGTTAGAGGATTACTTTCTGCTTATTTTGATATACAATTATATACGCTCTACCGTTTACGGTATTGAGCACTCTATTCAAATGTCGTAGTCTAACCAGAAATGGTTGTCAATAATAATTATATATAATCATATATATAATTATATATATTCTATTAAATATTAATTTAATTTAAGTTTCCAAGAACTTCTTTTGCCGAGTGTACATAGCATTCGCCTGTTTACGAGTAGTCTATACCGTACTAGAACAGGACTTTGTATATATAAGAGTGTATGTGTTGAAATAGTGACACCTGAACGTGATAACTAGAGGTAAGGTTGCCATCTTGGCTGAAACTAACATATGCTAGATAATATTAATTTCTTGTGTATAAATTTATATGCAGTGATGGAAATACCCACATGCCTTTCCACCCTTATTACATATTAGCACAGATTTAGACATTTATCATACTGATCTAAATTATTTATATTTGTACAGCAGATAATTGTTTATTATTTACCTTTAGAAAAAGCAAGTATCAAAAGCAAGTACTACATCAGCAAAAATGCCTAATCACAAATTATAATTTACCATAATCATTCAATATGATTGATATTGTATGTTTCACATCAATTAGGTCAGATATTCAATTTGGAAAAATAAAGTTCAATTTCTATAGTTATATATACATGTGCATTTCTGTTATGTGTACATATCATAGAATTCAAGAAACCGGACTCCTTATACCAAACATGTGTATTCCACATCTTACTTACATATTGTTTAAAATGAGGAACCCTTTTCATAAAATCAACATTTGCTGAAAAATGACTGCACCAGATTCTCCAGAATAACAAACGAGAAAATAATGGCATTATATGTGGTTTCAGTGCACCCTAGGGTACCAAATGCAAATGATCGTGATACAAAGTGAAAAGGTTTTGCATATTGACAACTAGGATAACAAACTGAATGTAATCCAGTACAGCAAAAAGCATATCAAGGTTATCTAAATTATTATGATATGAAGCAAAAAGGTGTTACGCATTGACAACAAGGATAACTGAATGTGCTCCACCAGTATAGCAATAAGCATATCAAGGTTATCCACACTTTATAAGGTCAAACAAAGAAGATAGTCTGTCTCAGAAGCCCGCCTGCATTGGTATGTGAAATGAGCTACGGCGCGTAGGTCTATGCACTGAGGACTAAAAAAAATTCTTCTTTTTTCTTCTTTTTTCAATTTTTGATATATGATTTTTTTTTTTATTGATTTTTTTTAAATTTTTTTATTTTTTAGAAAAAAAGTTTATAAAAAGTTCTCTGAATCTTATATCGCATACCTCACAGCATATTTTATAAAGATAAAAATTTTTAAAAAAATCGCACAGCACTTAGGTTATTTCCAAAATGTTTCTGAGACAGACTATCTTCTTTCTTTGTTTGGCCTAAGCTACGGGTGACTTATGCAAAGGTGATGGAGTCTGATTTCTTGATTATATTTTTATAGTGAATAAAGAGATGAAAAAGGAGTGCTTTTATACAGTTAACGAGTTAAACAACATAAACAACATGCAAGGCTTATGGTTTGAATTGAAGAAACAAGACGGAAAACACTAGAAAGTTCACTCACAAATGTATATATTCCCACTCCTACAAACACCCCCTCAATCCCCTCAATATATTTACTGCTTTTACATTGCCTGCCTCTCTACTGCCTGTGAATGCACATCAATGGAAATACCCACTGACCTTCTACCCAGGGTTGTCTAGGTAGGAAATACCCACATGACTGTCTACCTGGGGTTGTTTAGGTAGGAACTACACACTCTATGGACTTATGGACGAATATATTTCTACCCCTAACAAATATATTTCTACCCCTAACTTTTACAAAAGAAATCAATCAGTTTAAAAAGTGGTCCTAGTGGAAATCAAACCATGGATCTCTGCATTTCAAAGCATGTCTCTTTACCATTAGACCAGCTAGGGGTGAACTGGCTTGGACATAAGTTTAAAAATCCCACTTAAGCATTAATAAAATAAGGTAAGGCCAAATTAAATTAATTGTTTGTCTCAAAGTTCCTCTCCTGTTGTAAAACTAATGCGGAATGCGGGGGGGGGGGGGGTTTTAAAAAATTTAATTTTTTTTTTAAATATAAAATATTGAAATCCTTGTAAAAGTGAACTTCTGTATTAAAGATGATGTGATCAATGAAAATCTGAAAAATCGGTGAAATTTTGGGATAAAAAAAAAAAAAAAGAGTTTTTTCAGATTTTTGTTTTTCTAATGCACTAACGCGCGCGGGAGCTTTGAGACAAACAATTAATTTAATTTGGCCTAATACTATTATGATCAGTACACACAATATTATGAATAGAGCTGCTATGCACATGATATCTACCCCGGGTAGACAGTCAGGTGTGTATTTCTATTACTGTCTGTGACTACTGTACAATTACATTGTTTACAGTTTGAGATCACTGCGTTCAAAGTTGAGTTACTGAGCCATCAAAAAACAACTGCTAAAATGAGTATCATTGTAAAGGTGAATTTCTAACTTTACATGGATACATAATGTGATATGAACAGGTAACAAATAATAAAATACAAGCAATTGAAAAAAAATAATCTAAAACTTTATATATATTCATGTATTTTTACAGTCAAAATACATATAAATAGCTCATATACATATACTACTTTATCTACTTACTTTTTAGATATACCAACATGCTATCTAGTCTATATACTAAAACAGATCAAAACTATCATCATTCTTTTGACATATATTTCCAAATAACAATTGTGTTTGTCCGTAGACCTCAGTAGGTTCATAATGTGTGCCACTATTTGGGATATCAGAAATAGTGTGCATAAGCGACAAAAAAATCCCTATTCTATGGCCCCCACGCCTAACCATTTATGAGATTTTGTTTTTAAAACATTTTAAAATGTTTTGACACTTTTTGACATTTTTTTTGAAAGTTTTGACCGAGAGGTCCACTCGCCCTTAAAACATGGGAGATTCTATTCTACCTTTAAAAATTGGTGCATACCTTGAACCTAAGTTCACTCTATATGCGATTTCATTTCAGGGTTTACATATCATAGGCACACACACATAATGTCAGTCATACACATAGTACTGTAAAACCACTTAATTTTGTAAGGGAATTACTATTCTGAATTTTTGTGAGGGATGTAAAATTAAATACCCGCAAAACTGACAAGTAACAGCAAAATTTCCAGATTTGCAAAATTAAATGCCCGCTAAAATAGCAGTAAGTTTAAATTCTCAAAATAAAGTATCCACAAAATTAAAGTGTTTTACAGTATTATGTTGTGCCTGCGCCAGGGCTCAAATTACATCGCGGCCATCGCCGCGATGCCCTCGCATCTGGCCGCGATGCCCTCGGATCAGTTAAAAAATCACGGCCATAATGGCCGTGCCCTATTTTTAACAGTGGCCGTGTGCCCTTTTGGCTCGCGGTTGGGGGTTCATTATTCCAAGTTCAATCCGATTTTGAAAGGTGCAATGTGCTTTAAAATTTTACAAAAATGACGATGTGACAGTCCATCGTATCTAATGGTTGTTTTTAAACATGTATCCACCTTGTCTCTAGCTACGCAATTGCTCACTGCTCTGCTTTCCAACAGCAACGTACATTTATAACATCACAAATTCACAACATGACAATGATACAGTATTAAAATATGTTGATTGACAAAATAAACAGACTGTCTCGTTTCATGCTGTAAAGTATTTAATAAAAGTCCTAGTGAAGTTTACATTCAAAATTATGGTATAAATAATGTAATATAAAATGGCCTTGGTGCCTTTTCATTCCAATATTGGTTTGGCCTTGGTGCCCCAGAACATGGCCTCGATGCCCTTCGAAATGTGTTATTTTTAAGGCCAAAGTGGCCGTGCCCCTAAATTGACGTAATTTGAGGCCTGCGCTATACATCTATATTGTAATTACTAAGACATATCATTTGTATAAAAAAATATGCAAACATTTTTTGGCGGTTGGACTTTGTCTTGCCTTTTTTGTAACTACAAAATCATTTGCACTTTGCACTACTGTGTCAATTTGGAGATGCAATGCAATCACAATAGTAAACTTTTTTAGCATAAATGTACATAACCAATTCTCGCAATTCACAATACGATTCGCTGCCAGCGGTTGTTCATGTCAGTTCATTTTTTTATCTCTAAAGTCGACATTACCGTTCTAGCTACCATTAAATTTCATGCAAATATGAAAATAATAATGTTGAAAGGATGGAAACAGGACACTTCGCCTCTCGTACATGTTGCCTCCTGTACAAGTTGCCTCCCGTAAATATTGCCCACCGTGAAATTCGCCTACGTACAAACTCGCCTCCCTATTTATACCGCAAAACAGCACGAGCGATGGATGATCAATGTAATCTGTGTCTCAGTGCGGCCGTTGGTAAATCTATCATGCGTACGTAATGTCACACATGATCACACAAGATCTCTGGGCGGCGGCCTGGTTGTAAATCTATCATGCATGAGTATGCTGCACCCTGGTACAGCACACAAGATGTTGTTCGGTATACATGTACATTAAATATCTTAACAATGATGACAAGTTCGTTATATACATGTACGTGTGTAATTATTTCTCATACAATCTAACTTGTACGTATAGCATGGTTTTCAAAGTTAGAGAATACATTTTAATGTGTGCCGATTGTTATATCGTGCAAGTGATAAGCAGAACTTAAAACAATTAAAAGAAATAATAACACGACTGGTGTTAATTTTGTTGCCTTTTGACAGTGATTGAATAGTTGTTATTAAAATAAACATGTGTTTCTTCTCATAATTCCCTCATATTGTGGTCGTTGGATATTTTGGTTCCTTATACACGGATACACTTTCCTTTGTTTATTAGTCATGTTTTAATAATTAATTTATGAGCGGCTATCGACACTCCGCAACTAATAGCCGGGAGAGGCACGGGGGAAATTCGGCACGGGATATGCATGCCTGTGCTTGGCTGAACATACAGCAGCGCCACTGCGCGACGGTGTCCTGCCTCTATGCGGTGATGTGCCCCTGGTTATTTCCATTGCAAGTACGGCCTAACTGAAATTATTATGCGTGCTTGGATGAACATGACGTAGCGCGGCGGTGGTGAGAGCCGTTAACGCCCCGTGCTGTATGGCCATAGCAAGTAGCCTACCTGAAATTATGCGCGCGGCTTGACTAAACATTTGGGGTCGGTTAGGCTTATTATTATAGTCGACGGAAAAATATCATCTCTGTTCTGTGTTTAATATATTTAATTTGGAGTTTCCACCTTGAAGATGACCGTAAAACTCAACTATATCTGTTACAATTGTGTCGTATTTTGACAAACCAAAATATTATTTGGTCGGTACTCATTTGCACGTGAAGTTGCAGGTTTCCCCCCGTACCATACCAAACAAATTAATTAAACTCCCGATGCATGCATGATGGTAGAGAAATCAGTGACAAAAATGGATGGTGGGAATATGACGGTTTGTACCGGGGTAACCCCTATTGAAAAAGATTAAAGTATAAACATTTGCCGGTGGTAGGGATTTTACAATACTATAACGCAAATAGGTCATCACAATAAGTAACTGAGCAGGTAATAAACATGCTGATAACTCTAAAAGTATAACTCCTACATAAACATATTTAATTATAAAGTTGTTGAGACATTTCTATTCTTGAATTTGAGATATTACACGCTAAAGAATGGTTGATTAATGAGGAAGCTACGCTCCCAAACGTTAGGAAAAAAGTCTGATTTTCAATTTAACATTTTCTTTTAAACACGGGGAGAGTGATGTCAGTAAGCATGTGTGCCGAATTGATCAACCGTAACAATGCCACCGGCCGACTATCCAACAGCCAGGCCATCGACGGGTGAATTGGCACTACCAGGCTACCAGTAATCAATTATTTGCCGGTCTGAGTCCCCGTGTTGAAAATGAAAATATGAAATTGAAAATCAGACTTGACAGTACATATGGGATTGTAAACTTCCTTAATAATAAGCCATTATTAGCGTGTAATATCTCGAATTTAAGAAGAGAAATTTCTCAACATGTTTATAATTTAACATGTTTATGTAGGAGTTATACTTTTAGAGTTGTCAGCACATTTATTACCTGGTCAGTTACTTATTGTGATGACTGTACTTCATTTATGCCTATTTGCTGGTGATACAGTTGTAGGGATTTTACAATATACTTGCTGTGGTGGTAAGGATTTTACAATACTATAGGCAAATTGATACGGATCAGCGCAACGTGCTGACAGCCAGGAATTATGGGGTAGAAAATCATCGATTGTATACAGCCATTTCAACTTGCGTTTAACATATCTTTTGTATACTCAAAATAAATCGATACCACTTGGATTGCAACTGTATTTACTGTAGCCGTGTAGCTATAATATCCGCTCTAAGATTCCCACTCTAAAACTGTTCCAACACGAGCACTATTTTAATTTCATGAATCTTCTTTCAAACTTTGTAACGGCTTAATTAAAACTCGGAGATACTGCTCTAAATACCTATACACGCATTCTGTAAAATAACCCATATCTTAATCTTACTTTCCAACCGGTTTGAATTTTTAGGTATTTTAATCTCAGTTTTATTGTGTTATCAATTGCATGCACTTTAAATAAACTTGAATATAATTATGAAGACGGCCTTATAATATGTTAATAATTGTTTTCAAAAAGTATTTCAAAAAGTATAATTTAAAGTTATTCTAAGTATAGGCCTATTTTCTTAATTTAATATACAATAGTTTAGTTTAGTTGATAGTATACTATAGATTAATTTGGATAATATATACTGCTTTTTGTTTTTCTTTTCTTTTTGCGTGTGTTCATTTTAACATGTTGATACATTAGGCCTACAGTCAAATTCGGTTGGAAAAAGATTATAAATATCGTTTATTTTAGTGAATGTGTGGTATCATGCCAATTCAATAATTAGAGACAATAAGGTGATAATAAGTATCGAGTCAAGATTAACGTAAAAGATTATCTCTTATCGTTATATACAGCACTGTCTTTCATTCTATAGAAAAGTTATAATCTGTCGGTGATTAACTTTAATTTACACGGTTCACAAACAGTTGGCGGGATTTTTGAAAAGTGATTGAGATCAAACGCGACCGACGTCCAAATTGTATGATAACTTTCCACGTAAACCGCCAGCTTTCGTTGGGCGTTTCTTCAACTCGACCAGAGCATCAAACGCTCTTCCTCATCGGATTAATAAAACAAAAGTTCAATGTCAACATTATTAATTGTTCGAATTGCTTGTTACTTTTAATTGGCTAATCTGGAGTTCTTTAAGTTTGAACACTTTCCACGCGGCTATTGGTTTAACACAAAACATACTTTTCAGAAACCTTTTTCTAACTCTCATGTCTATCTCAAGGATAACAGAACAAATAATAAGCATGTTTGTACTTATTTGAATGCATTTTACATGGCGATTCCAAATATGGTAAATTTTGACATTTTTGAAACATTTTGGATCGTCTGCAGACGCCTGCCGCGTGGAAAGTGTGAAGACATCTTTGAATTACACGAAAGAGCATTATCTTATTAAATTGTATTAAATAAAGTAAGGGGACGCACAATACGGTTATTTGAAATTCCTGGAATAACACCGTAGCTCAGATTGGTGATTTTTCGGTTATGTAGAGACGGTTACGCATAGAGGATGAGCAACATGTGTGTTGTTATTATAATGAAATTATATTAATTTGTTCTATATAGGCCTATCAGACATTTTTATTTTATATAATGGGGAACACATTTTCTCGGTTAATTTCATCGAAAGTCTTTATCAGTTCCGTTTCAATATGGCCTTATGGAAAATCGTTCAGGGTATATAACCCACTTACTACATCGGCCAAACTTGAAATAAGCCTAAATCCCTGAACATGCTCAAGCAGAACAAATTCCCTACACCATTTAAATATTGCTTCATATATTCGCTGTATTTAACATCACAACAGTTGATAGATCTGTATACCGTAATTAAGCTTTGTGCCGAACAATTAAGATGAGACCTTGGTAACATTGGATTGAAACCATAGTGGTCGAGCTATGAGTTTAATTTTTATTTTGGAACTCATAGCGAGACCAATACATCCGTTTTCAGGTATCATGATTATGTTTTGCATCCGATATTATACCAGACTTGGACACCTCAAAACATAATAATTGTTCATTATATAGACGCAGGGCTTAGGCTTACTGTCAAACTCAAAATACATATCCCTATACGCAGATTGATAAGGAATACAACTAAAAGTACACCTTTCACAATACATTCTGGGACACACGCCGCCATCATCACGAGCCACGGGTCCGTCCAAAGGCACGCGGCCGGGCACAATCGGGTCACTGACGAGCACGGCCAACCGCTGCACTATATGGCTATACTCAGTCCGTTCAGTCATGCACGCCAAATAATTTCAAGTAGGTCTACGAGTCGTATTTGCAACGGCACCACATCATTAATAGGCTTACAAAGAGGCCCGACCGCCGCGCCGACGCTGCTACTAATGTTCAGCCAAGCACGCGGAATAAAATAAATAGGGAGGCGAAGTGGTACGTAGGCGTAATTCACGGTAGGCAAAATTTACGGGAGGCAATATTTGCAGGAGGCAAAATTTTCGGGAGGCGGAATTCATTGGAGGCGAAGTGTCTAGCATTCGAAAGGATCCCTTATGAATCTACTATAATTGTACATTGGTGATGGGGCGTGAATGTGCATGTTTAACCAATATATTGACATTTTAACAAACAAAAAACATGTTTTTCTATGTTGTATTCGTATTACGTGGGCTTCCCAAGCAACCACTGGCGGCGTATTGTATTGCCAAGAATTATACTAATCACTAACCATGTGTTAAATACCAATCTCCCTATACTGTTTTCAAAGAATTGCAACTTTTTTCCTTTGGTGGTTTCCCATAAGCCTGTGCGAGACGCCCGGCGAACACTTGGCGTACTCAGGAGAAACATCTCATCATGCTCGCTTGCAGTCAAGACCCGTGCGTACCAAGCTCTTGTGCGTCCTAAGCTCGAGTATTCGTCTGCAGCATGGAACCCTCACGACAAACAACAAATTAACACGTTAGAGGCAGTTCAACGGCAAGCGGCGAGATTCGTAACTGGTAACTATGACCACGCAGCCAGCGTCACTGAAATGCTACAGAATCTGGGATGGGACTCTCTTGTTACTAGAAGACTCCTTGGACAGTCGTCCATGTTCTACAAAATACAATATCAACTTGTAAATATCCCGTTTCCATCTTGTGTCATACCGGCTCTTCGCCAAGGCAGATTTACAAATACATTATGTTACCAGAACATATCACAAAGCCTAAACTCGTACAGGTATTCCTTCTTTGTACGCCCAATAACAATCTGGAACAGACTCCCCTCAAATGTCGTCACAGCACCAACAGTCCGACAATTTCAATCTTTGGCACTGCCAGTCCTCTGTGGGATGCTTCCGACAGCTACCCAACACCAACTGTAACTGCCAGCACCTATGTTTTTGACTTGCACCATTTGTATATATCTACGAATCTGGCGAGCACCAGTTCTTCACCCCGCACAGCGCGAACCTCCATGGACAAGCAGTTGCTTCTTTTTTTTTTTGGAGTAGCAGACTCAAGACTCAAGACTCAAGTATGGCAAGCTCTTCATACCCTACTTCACATTCTTTGTATTTTCTGGACTTTACCCAAACTGAAGCATGCCCTCACAGGCCTCACCTTTTCTGTGCCCAACTTAAATACCGCCCTCTACTATTGTGTCTGCTATTGTTCAAAGAGACTTACTTCTATCTCTGACAAATCTATCCCAATTCATACACTGAAATTGTACTTAGTACATGTTTGACAAAACACCAAAGGCATGTAATGGAAGTTTGTTATGCTCATTACATGCTAGCCAGTCAATTTGGAGTCGCTCGAGTTGAAACGCAAATCGCTCACAGCACCTCGAATGACCAGTCACGCACAGAGTTTGATTGAAGTCAACTGCAGCGATTCAGGCCTAGCAATCTGGTCCAACTTTTGGAATGTTGTGTGAGGTCGCCGCTAACTTAAATGCATTCGATTGAAAAGCGATCGCACTATGTTATCAGCAATAGTCTCCTCTATAGTCTGTTTAGAACCAATTGGCAAGTTTTGTTTTATTGCATTGCAAAGAATTCAAACAGACATAGGTACAGTCAAATCCATAAATGGTGAAACACAAGCACAGTGATCAATTGAGTATAACAAGCGTGATACACAAATTCTGACTTATCATACAAGGGCCTATTGCATAAAAGTTAAGATTAATCTTAAGTGAACTTAGGAAGAGTTATTCTTAACTCTTTTTGACCTAAGAATATAGGGTCTATATCGTGAATATCAACCCACAATTGCTTCAACAATCTTCCTAAGAAGAGTTGAAAACTTCAGAAGAATAACTCTACTTAAGATGAATCTTATCTTTTATGCAATAGGACCCAGATGAGATTCTTTTAAATACATCACTTACACAAGAATCACAAACGCTGACATTTCATATTGAATATATCATATGATATACCTAAAATCCAATAAATAAAATGCTATTTTGTTGAAAACTACTTTTCCTAAATGTGTTGGAATGACATGTGTTATATATCCCTCAAGCAACAAATTCATATAACAAGTGGTTTTGAAATTCCTGAAGAAAAAGAACTGGAAACATCAATTTTCTAAAGTTTAAACAAGTGCAAATCTGGACAACTTTTCCTGAAATCAGGAAATATTCTAAAAAGTAACATTTCTGATAAATAAAATACCAATACTGCATAGTACACTAATAAATACGGTAAACCATATAGCACCCAACTGAATGCATAAAAGCGTATATGAACACTGACATTTTTTTTACAAGCACCGACTGCTTATACTGTTACAAGCAAAGAATATTTCTTGTGCAGCCCAGCATGATAAGCATTACTGTTGTCATCAAAAGACTTTTCCCACAGACTATTAACGGCCCTGATCTGGTAAAAGGGTGTATCTCAAAATACACCCTTTTTGAGTTTGAATCATTTTTAGGTAAATTGAGGGCACTATTTCCATTTATCAAAGTCTTAGAATCCCATGATGCTTTGTTTTAAAGATAGCAGGTGCTCTCTCAAGATCATTTTATCATTTTACTTTATATGTTTCAACTTTAACGGTCGTTTTCTCAAAATGCGATTTTTGAAGATACACCCTTTTGCCAGTGCAGCATCAAACATGTGCTACAGTAATTAGCAGCTCACTATGGTGCAGATAGGCATAACTTGGCCACATACAGGGTGAGTCAAAATAAAGTGTACTCAAGAAAAATAATTATTAAAAATAGTTTTTAACAGAATATTAAGGCAACCAATGTATGCGGCAATGGATGTATTTATTCACTATAATCAGCAAAAAGAATAATGACATTTCATGGTATCGTTTACCAGATATTACTATTTTGGTAAAGTTACTGCATTTTGAAACCGAACACAATATTGAATATTTTACTCAAGGCTCAAGATAACAGTTATTTTACCTGGAGCTATTTTTTTCCAAAGTAGCGCCCGGATCAGGGGATTTATTGAGAACCAGGAGCTACGTTTAGTCTACCGGGAGCTAAATTTTTATTAAATCGTATTGTCAAATCGAAATTCGATGTTTTGGGCAAGCTTTCCGATCGTCAACGGGCGCTGGTTTGGACAAAATATCAGCGCTCGGTTGTTTATTTTTCAGCATTACCGGGCGCTATGGCAGGAGGACCGAGGGGTAAAAATCGCCCAGCGCCCGCTTATCTTGAGCCTTGATTTTACTCAATAATGCTTGATATTCATGTATGGTACACAATAACTAACTAACAAAGACAAATCAAAACATTTCAGTTATTTTTTCAAACATTAAATGAGAAATAATGTAAAAACAATGTCATTATGACGAATTTAAAACAACAACAACAACAAATTTGGCTTTTGTGATAGTCGGACTCAGAAAATATCGCAAATCTTGTTCAGTTTATAAAAAGTTGGATTTTTACACAAATGAGCATAACATGTTTACCACAACCGATTTCAACAAACTACAATTATTTTAGAAAGTTAATGAGATTTATACCAGTCTGCCTCAATAAACAATCTGTGACATTTTTGCACACACGTTAAGATATAAAATCCCAAAATTGAGCTACACTTTTTTTGACTCACCCTGTGTATGTGACGTGATCAAGCTAAATGATGAACATGAAGCATGCTGGTGTTGCTCAAGAAGTTACCTTTATATTACATGAAACAATTTAGGTGGGAGGAATAACAATTTATTTTTGGACACACTCTTTGTCACTCATGATAGGAGAAAAAATTGCCACCAATTTGTATTCTATCTCATATTCCATGAGGAAACCATGTTTGTTTTAAAAACACACACACATTCCTTTTGATAAGCTTTGAAGTATAACCTGAGAGATCAGAATACATATCGTCAGCCTGCTTCGATAATTGCCTCACTTTTCGTGGGCTATACACAATGATCTGAATGTGTGCAAATTTCAAGGAGATGAAGCAGACATTACAATATTTGATTGCTCCAATAGGGGGCATTTGTTGTGTTATTTGACAAAAAAAACTACTCTGATACGTTGATAACATAATATATAAAATCAATAAAAAATGTTAATACATTAATTTGGTTGAAACAATATTTTTACACTTAAAATAATACAATATGTGATGTGATCAAGCGAAATGAGTCACATGTCGGCAGTTTTGAATTTTGATATTTGTCCGACATTTAAAAGCAGGTGAAAGATGCTACAGTATGGTCCAAACCACACTAAAAATTGAACTTCTAGTTTTTAAGTTACAAACAGTTTACCAATTGAGAAAACAAAGTAAAACATAAGAATCTGCCACTTCTTTTTACCTGTTGGTCAAAATCAATATGCCTGAAATACAACTCATTCCGCTTGATCACGTCACATATGTGCGACTCAATCACCTTATCTTGGCCTTATGTCTTATGAGGAGGCACACCTCCAAATTAACTCTTGATGAAATGTGAATATTGACAGTCATTTATGTGGTGATATTGTACAGATTTTTGCAAAACTTGAGATGCAGTGCATGACATCAAATTGAAGCATTTTCTCAATATTTTGAAGATCTAACCCAAAACTTGGCAACATTTATTGGGTTTTGTTCACATAAGATATATACGACTGGACTGAATGATAAACCAAACCATAATTTGATACACGTTTTTTGAAATATAAGTTTCGATCTCGACACAAAGATAATAATAACCTCAAATGTTCAGGTGTTGTCAATATTTGTGTGACTTTCAGTCATATTACCTAATCTCTAAACAATTATACAGCTAAATATTGCACAATTTCAAAACAATCGTCCAATGAAATTAAATCATTTCTTCAACATACCAGGGAGTCTTAAGACAAAATTCATCATAACATGACACATCGTGATTCAGTGTGGTGCCCCTATTGGGATGGCTAGTAGTTACCAAGGCTCAAGATAAGCGGGCGCTGGGCAATTTTTACCCCTCGGTCCTTCTGCCATAGCGCCAGGTAATGCTGAAAAATAAACAACCGAGCGCTGATATAATGTCCAAACCAGCGCCCGTTGACGATCGGGTAGCTTTCCCAAGACATCGAATTTCGAGTTGACAATGCTGCCACGCTGGATTTAATAAAAAGTTAGCTCCCGGTAGACTCAAAGTAGCTCCTGGTTTTCCATAAATCCCATGATCCAGGCGCTACTTTTGAAAAAAAGTAGCTCCTGGTAAAAAACCTGTTATCTTGAGCCTTGGTAGTAACAGGTTCACATTATCTGATATCACATGGATTCTATACAAAAACAAATACAAATATTTCTTTTTAAAAAAATGTACAGTTAGGCGGCAAAACTAAAACACCCTGTTCTATGGGCAAACAGACCCCTCAGGTTGGTTGATTGGTCAGCATTTTTTTTCTTCAAAAAGTAAAAGAATCTGTAAAAATGTTGCAGTTTATTGACAAGCCAAAAAAATAGGGTGCTCATAGTCTCGTAGTATTGTCCACATCCTAGTTTCTCTTGGCAATTGATGATAAACCGTACATGTCTGGTACGGTCAAGACCTAGTAATTAGGATTGTGATTAATAAATTGCATTGCAGCTTAAATTACGATTACTCAGTAAGGCAATGGAAAAAACCCTGTTCTACGAGCCTGACAGAACCATTATTTGTATAGAAATTCAAGAAAAAAATGTTCATGTACAAATGAATACCGACTGCCACCAATAGTAAATCAAGTGCATTGATTTTTCTATCACTTTTTTAAGATAAATGAGATGTATTGACCTTTTTCATAAAAGACAATGCTAGGCAACAGGGGACGAAACATGTTTATGGGCCCAACCGACCCAACCGACTTGAATTTTCAACTTTTGTTTAAACAAAATTATTGCAAATTGTCAAAATACTCCAAAACAAAAAACGCCTGACCGACCAACCCTACCTGAGAGGTCCGTTTACCCGTACAGCAGGATTTCTTCTAATTTTCATCGCCTTAATCACAATGAATTATTCATGAATAAGGTCCATGAGAGTGTATGGACCTTATTAATAAAAACAATATTAATGTATGCCAGGCGTTCCAAGTACAATGCAGATGTGGAGTTCAATAATGCATTTTCAATCCATGTCTGCATATTTTGGTTTTCCTGCTTTTTAACTGATTTATTGCCACAACTGATGCAAAAATAAGTGTTCAACAAAATATAGGGTATGATAATTCATTATGCATCATGAGAATTTACATGAATTTTAAGAAATGTGCTTATATTTGATTTAGGGATTAAATTAGGTTTCAGTGTATGTGTATCACTAATCTACAACGGTTTTCGCATCGTGTGCGTGGTTTATTTCATGAGGGTAACAATGAACATGAAGACGCGCAGAACGCAAGTTGTAGATTGGTGATGCACATACGCTGAAACATGATTTAATTCCTTTCAACAACGACCAAGCATTTGAACGCCATTTCATAAATAGAAAATGCAAATAAGAACATAATTTAATTGTATTTCATTTTTGCTCAAACTATTTATAAATTAAAATAATAGTCAAGTTCCTTTTGGCTTCAAAAAGTCGATGTAAACAGTGTGTGGATTATCATTCTACAACAACACACACCTGCAGTTGTGTCTGTGTCCCGCGTAAACATATTATCTGCGTGGTGCGGTTCAATCGGCGTGCTGGTTGACCATAACAGCGTGGTTTATCTCAAATTAACAACGCTTTGCTACTGTACTTTAATTTTACATATTCAATGGATTTATGATCAAGAATTTGAATATAATATTTTTTGAGGGTGTGGCATTCATTCATGGTTGATTTTTATCTGAGAAAACCGGGGGATTACAGACAACAAGGTACATTATGTACTAAATTAACAAATATTAACAGACACCAATTATGCTTCCTTATCAAATATTTAAATACTATGTACTGCTATACATTTTTAAAGCTAGTATGCTATAGCTTTTTCCAGACGTCACCTGAGTTCTTTGATGTTCAACAAGCCGTGTAATATTGCCTCAAGATTAAAGATCTGAATCCTCACTTCCTCGTTGTACTGCCTGGTGCCACCTTCGTATACCAAAGCAAAGTACTGTTGCACTCGACCCCCGAAGTCCTTCTCTTCAAAATACACCAAGTCGGAGTAGCCCGCCTTGCCAATGACCACAACCCAGGGCTTGCTCCAAGACTGCCCGCCGTCCACACTGAGTCGGATGGAGAGTTTCTTGCGATCTACATTGTCTGCTGGGTTGGAGAATAGCAACCATTTGTCATGTGGTGTGTGGACTCCAGGTGGCGCTGGAAAGGCGAGTGTACTTGCCTGTTTAGGCGGAAAGGAAGATGCACACACAAAATGTTAATTTACACTTTTTTATAATGTTGAGCTGTGTACAGATTATATCATAGAGGGCCTCTTTGTACAGATAGATCCAAAGGGAAATCAAATAAGCTGAGTTTTGATCGGAGAGTTTTTGGAATTAGGCAAGTACAAAAGAAAGAAACCAGTGCCATGTTCGGAATATTATTAAAATCATTGAAAATCTCGCTCCTTCACGGATGGAAATAAAGAATGATATATATGATTACTTTCTTATTTTGTTAAGAAAGAGTGAATCATTTATCAAAGTTCCTGTTATGTTGTGGATCATATTGCAACCGTCAAAGTTATATTAACCCTAACACCCCAGGCATGTTTTGGTGAATTAAACTATCAGGGGAGAAAAACAGGTAATATTTGAGGGGAAAATTAGCCTCCGCATGCGCCGGGGATCGAACCCAGGTCACAAGACGAGTCTGAGACTCAACCAACTGAGTTGAACGCCGGGCGGAGCGTGGTACGAGATAGTCCGGTCTGCCATGCGGTACAAGATTGTAGCAGCATCAGGTTTTGAAGTGTGTAGGAGGGTTAGGATTAATGTATATATATAAGATGGTCAGCTTTATACTGCATATGATTTTACATGAGATATAATGCTTTAAAAAGGTATCAAAATCTTTTCGGACACCCTGAAATTCATGAGTCCATAAACTTACCGCACAACCACCAGCAGCTCTCGGTACCCAACCCAGGCCGTCGCGTTTGAAACCGGGTTCTTGTAAAGCCGATACTAACTGCAGATCTGTAAGTGTGATACCGCCATCAAAACTAAACGCATGCGAACGAGGTTGAGAGGCATGTAGCGTGCGTGCATTCAGGTATATTACACCGTTTGATAATTCAGCAGCCTGGAAGTTGGTTTAAACAAATGAAAAAAAATGATGCATGAAATAGAAGTTTAAGGATTTTAAAGAAATATTAGTTACTTGATTCAGGCTGTGCCCTTTTTTTTCTCCTTTCTTTCTTTCCTCTTTTTTTAAGTTTGGTCTATGAAAGCACTTACATCGGATATAGTTATATTAGCCTTCTTTGCACACCAAAAGGTCGCATTTCTGTTCTTCATGGTTGCTGGCAGTAGTGAAATGGTCAAGAGTAAATATTGTGACTATTTAAGCAATACGCTGAATGAAGGGATCGCGATGATCACAGAGCTCAAGAATAATGGATCGAAAAAGGTAACTAAATTAATCATGAAACCATGATGGAGCCCAATATCAGTCTATATGTTGCTATATAAGCATTGCTTTCTAATGTTTTCAATAATACACCATCATTCATTTCTTCATCCCAAAAATACTATAGTGAGATCAGCCTTCTAACAGCAGCGAATGAATACAGAAGGATGTGGGTATGCATGAAGGCATCAAACACATTTTGCATCAGTTTGTAGAGCGCTGCAGGCAAATCCTAGATCCAGTACAAGAAGAAATACTCAGCACCAGATAACCAGCACTTCATTTAACAGGATTACCAAACAAGATCTTGGTTGGTATTCATCTTAGATGGAGATATGTCATCATGTTATCACCTTAAGCAACAGGATTTTGCAAGGTGCATGAACTTTTACCAATGGTTGCTTAACAAGCCAGAGAGGTTTATGAGCCTAGTGGTTTTTGGAGATGAGGCCGGTTTTCAACACAATGGAAGTGTCTCCAACCATAATGTAAGATGCCATATACTCCTAGTGAAGGATCGGGAAGAGCAAAAACTGCCGCAACAATTAACATCACAGTAGAGGCAAATCCTGGATCCAGTACAAGAAGAAATACTCAGCACCAGATAACCAGCACTTCATTTAACAGGATTACCAAACAAGATCTTGGTTGGTATTCATCTTAGATGGAGATATGTCATCATGTTATCACCTTAAGCAACAGGATTTTGCAAGGTGCATGAACTTTTACCAATGGTTGCTTAACAAGCCAGAGAGGTTTAAGAGCCAAGTGGTTATTGGAGATGAGGCCAGTTTTCAACACAATGTAAGTGTCTCCGACCATAATGTACTATGCCATATGGCTCCAAGTGAAGGATCGGGAAGATGTAAGATGCTATGCTCCAAAAGGACAAGCTCCCCAGAACTTTGCGTATGAGAGAGATCATCGTGGTGATAAAATAATATAATAATAATAATAAACAGGCATTTAAAAGACGCATTTCAAACCGCAAGGAAACACTGCATGGATTGCATGGATTGCCTTGACATGCAACAACAGAATTGTGGGGTCATACACTAGCAACCAAAAGTCATAGGACACTTAGGTTTGGTGTCAAAATCATCCCAGATATTACATATGGACTGTAATATTTCACTATGAGTTAAACAAATGTGTCGCTGAATCTCTTCATGTTTCCTGCTACACCTGCTCATTCCATTCCATGAAATTGAAGAAAATACAAATTTCCCATTGAAAATAGCTCATGAATAATTCATCAAGCTCATAGCCTATACAATCTAATGGCAGGCAGTGTGTCAATTTTGACTTCCTTTCAAAATAACCTTCGCAATTGTTTGTCAATGGATCCACTCAAGTGAAACTTGTCCCAAAATTAGCTCTAATCTTTCTCAGATATTGAGAATTGATCTCTTTATTCATCTTTAAAAATGGAATATTTGGGAGGGAATTTTAAACTGTTATTTAACACCAAGGCTTTCATATTATAATGGAAACCATCCACATTCCCTATACATTGCACCTACAGGAACAGGGCATATTAATTCATCATTACTTAGTATTTATTTTCAAAGCTAATTTTACTATTAAATTAACTAAATATATCAAAGAGAACATTTCAATTCAATGAATATTGTTATAAGTGTTTTCCCTATATGGTAATAATGTCTCAAAAACATTTCAAATTTGTTAAAACAAATTTATAAGAACTTTTCATCAATTTTCAAAACTAGAATATCAAAAAGCTAACACTGTAATTCAATGGGTTCCCAGTGTTTTCTGTAACTTTGTAGCATGCAAGGTGTCCGATGAGTTTTAGTTGCTAGTGTATTTCTTTCCAGCCAATGTGAATTGGTGATTCCAGATCTGGAGCGGATATTCGGTTAATTGCGTCCAAAGGGTTCCCTTCCAGGCATGATATCGATTCCAAGATGGAGCCTCTGGACAGCTCACGACAGACTACAGGAATTATTTCTTCCGAACAGAGTTGTGGGTCTTGAACATGCAATGGAGTGGCCTGCTTGCTCTCTAGATCATACACTGTTAGACTTTTTCTTTGAGATTACGTTTATGTCTCAAGTCTTCCTGACACCACCAACTAAACTCAAAGATCTGAGGAACCGCATCATCAACACTGTTCAGGGAATAAGACGCACACTGATGACACATCGTGCAGTACTTCACATGCAAAAATGTGCTCGTCGATGCATCTTGAAAACAAGGACAGCATTTTGAAGGATGTAAATTGTGTTTTCAAGTTGTCTACTTATATCCGTAACATCTCAGCTGATTTTATTGTTGATATCGCTGTAATTTGACCTGTGATAGCCAAGACGTAGCTCTAACAGTAACATTATATCAACTTTTCAGTACTCTGCAAAAAGTGTTGCTGGTTTTTTTATACACCCTGTAATCAGGCATGATTATGAATTAGCACAAAAAAACCTGAATAGCCTGAAAAGGTGCGTGAAATCAGCTTATAAAGGCCAAAAACGGGCTGAAAATAAAAGAAAGTGCGGAAATTTGGAAAACAAAATAACCTGAATTCAGGCAAAAGCCTGAACATAATCATGCCTGTGTAATGGCCTGTATAGACAAATACCCCAAAGCATTACTTACCTGTATTTCATTGGGATATATAGGTACTCTATTAGAGTCATAATTAAATGGCGTGCGTGCCCCTACATGCCACGTGGTGCCCCCATCGTCACTGTATAACACTTGGGCATAGTTGGTGCAATTGTTACACATACCCCGAATGTCCCCTGTACAGGAAATATAAAGCATAAATGGTTAATGTAAAGTAATGGAGGCAATACCATACGCTGACAAAAATTGATTAGGCTACAAAAGACAAAACAAGTTTGATTCCCTTAGGCTAAGCACATTTTTGGAGCCATTTAAACCGCATTTCAATTTTTTATTTAAAACAGCTTGGAAAAATACCCATCTAAGATGCTAATTTTAGACCATAATGCCTAATTTTGTATCTATCAAAATCAATATGGCAAAGAAATTTATTAAAGAAGATATCAAATTTGTGACATAATAAAGCAAAATGGGTCACAGTATTGTATTTTGATATTGTCCATCATTGTCCATTATTTAAAAGTGAAAAATGCTGAAAAAGTATGTTCAAAACCCACTAAAATTGAACTTCTAGTTTTTCAGTTACAAACAATTTATCAACTGAGAAAATAAAGCAAAACATAAGCATTTGTCACTACTTTTTGCCTATAACTCAAAATAAATATTCCCAATATCGGACTTATTCCGTTTGATCGCGTCACATTTGTCTTTAGTGTATTAAGTGATCTCTACATAGTTAATTGCATTTGATTTCACCATGTATATGGATAAAATGAGGCAGATTTATGCTGAAACCAAAATTCCAAGAAGAAAAAAAGCAACAAAAAAAAGCATCATGATTGTTGTTGTTTTAATTTTGTTCTATTGTTTTGGGGTTTTTAACGTGCCTCCCACTGCAAAGAGGAAAGCTTACTCACAGTTTCAGTATTTCATAGAATATCACCATCTGTCACATATCATCACAAACAAAACAGTTGTTTATATCATTTACTTCCAAAGAAAAATGTAGCAAAAAACCTTTCCCCTGTACTTTGTCAATCTGTGAAAATAGCGGCGTCCCCTCGAGAGCTTGAAAATGGGTAAAATTTAATTGATGTAACAACCCCGACCAAGATAATTTTACTTACTTCCATTTCTGTCATTGGTGAAATAATTTCCAGGTACGAGGAGTCTACCACATTCCATCTGTATTGAGTGACCGGGACCTGATGATAACATTATAAACAAACAAATTATGTTAAGCTCCAATTGCGTTGTAATGCTTTGTGTTCTGGGAATATCAGTAGGCTGGTTAAGGGGAGTGTAAGGAATTATATTACACAAATTGTTTTGGTGATCAAACTTGATTAAATTATATGCGGGGTTACTAATGATTACACAGAGGTACTTGGTTCTCCGTTAGTGACCTGTGCTTATTTGTGCGTAAAAGTAAATGAAGTATTTAATTGGGTCGCACATATCGCGCATATTCATGAGGTTTTGAATGACGAATAACTACCTGTGTAGTTATCCTCCCGTATTCAATTTATTTTCATCAATGTCAGTACCATAGAATGGGGGGGGGGGGGTATGGGTACTTTGACCCACTTATCTTACATTTTTATTGTTATTTATTACATAGAAGATAATTTTTAGAAGTAAAATCAGGCTGCATATTTTGAAAATTGATTGTTTTGAATTTTTCTTATATAGTTTAACATGGGCCTTAGAGAGTTACTCCAGGGCTTCTTTCTTTCGTCGCCTTATATCCCTACAGAATTCAAAATTACTGTCATTTAATAACTGATCAATACTTAATATGCTTATTCTAGCATATCTCTCACAACTTAAACATACTAATAGCTAAATCAGTTTAAATATAAACTAAAATAATAACAATATTTCCCCAAGAGGTATATTTGTTTTTGCTGCAATTTTGGTGGTGATTTGGGACATGTTCCTTACATTTTAACACAGAATATGGGTTTGGTTAAATATCATGTCTATCGACCAAGATTTGTTTTTAAAATGGGTGAGTATACTTTCCAAAACATTTTAACATTTTACACATTGTCACTGCTCTGTCAAAACTTCATATCCCCATCCGGCCCTTCAGTATGTATAAAGTAATACTTCCTATGTATAAGGGCCAAAAACAATTAATCTATCAAAACCATGTAAGTGCTCTTGCCCCTGAACATGTATAAAGCAACACTTCATATGCATATCCATAGGGCAGTTTCACTTTATACATACTGAAGGGCCACTAAAACAACAACATAAGAGGGTTTGAAGAACCGCGACAACATACTAACAGTTGTATCACAAATTTGTATTGCTCTTTCATTCAGGAACTTGATCTTCCCTTTCCCAATACTTACCAGGTACAAATAACACTGGGAATGGTATAATCTTTCCTATACTGCTACCTGTAACATCTTGAGGCTCTGTCCAAGTGATACCCAAGTCATAACTCTGTCGGAAGAAGATGATAATTTAAACATCACTCCTCATCTTGCAACCCATTGTTACGATAGACAATCAAAATCAAAATAACTTGATATTTTGCTAAAATGTAACCATTTTCACAACTTTTTTAAATTTCCAAAATTCACCAATAGTAATCTTCTCAACATATGATTCTATATTCAACTGTCTCCTGACTGCTAGATGGCTATAAACTGAAAATCATTACTCAAAGAACATTACATTCCAAAATCTCATTTTCATTAACCCTTTTAGCCCTTCAATTAAAGGTAGATGACCCGATCACATTCCGATTTTCAACTGGAAGTTTTCTATTCTACATGAAAGGTCATCCTTAAAAAGTCGTGTTCCAAAGTTTGAGTTGCATAGCTCTAATGGTTCTTATTTTAGACGCACAAGATGCTGTGAACTGTACCCATTGAGTAGTACACAAACTATATCGGTGGTTACCACCATTCACGGTAATTCGACGTTATTTCATCGATTTCTCCGTAATTATACTGATTTAGGCCGTCAAATTTCAGTATGATGATGAGAAAAATACGAGCTTTCATATGATATGAAAATCTCCGTATGTTTGAAATAATTCTGTGTTACGAAAATGTGATCGGGTCATCTACCTTTAATTAAAGCTTTTGTGTTTTCAACTCTCACGTCTGAAGATATCTAACAATGTGGATCATGTTAACATGTTACATCAAAACTAATAATTAGGAGATCGTAAGCTTTAAATGGATACCAAATTTGATAATCTTGATACCTTTGGATTTCAAGTGATGAACAATTTTTTGGCATCATTTTAAGTATTTCTTATTTGCCAGGAATGCGCTATACACCTAGCACATAAAGTCCCTGCTCAGGTGCTTTGAGGTTGACTAATTCAAAATATATAATCGGTACCAAAAATCTGAGATATACATTAAATGAGCAAATTTCTTCTCCGCAGTTTGATACCTCATTCAACAAAATCGAATGGATACTTTTAAAGTTATGTCGATTTCAATGACCGCGAATGCAACAGAAAAGTGGCACTAGGTATCGGAATCATTGATTTGTGTGTGATATCTGTGTGCTATCTGAACGTGACAGATGAATGGGTCTTTAGTGATAACCGCAATGTGCGGGACAAAGGGTGTATCTGGCTGTGAAGAATACAAGTCTTAGCTGATAAGCTGTGATTTTTTCAGTGCATAAATCCATAGACGGGTAAAACATTGATTTTTACCGTCTATGGTAAATCACACACAAATCAATGATTTCCTATACCTAGTGCCACTTTTCTGTTGCATTCGCGGTCATTGAAATCGACATAACTTTAAAAGTATCCATTCGATTTTGTTGAATGAGGTATCAAACTGCGGAGAGGAAATTTGCTCATTTAATGTATATCTCAGATTTTTGGTACCGATCATATATTTTGAATTAGTCAACCGCAAAGCACCTGAGCAGGGACTTTATGTGCTAGGTGTATACTGGTTCCCTGCACCCTGGATACCCCAGCCAACTCATCCATAGGTGCAGGTATAGGCAAATTCATTACTTTGAGAATCTACTGTACACCATATTACGTTTTCGCTCCGTTATCACATACAGGGAATAACGATAAACACAAGTTGTAGTTGAGGTGACGCATCGATCTAAGCATGATGCTGGCATTGACCGAATTTATTTATGGATTATGTTACAGCATCACATGCATATGCATGACTTTTATGCCAGCAAATCAATGTGATGAAATGATTTGCAGGTACCTGCATCTATGGATGAGTTGTGTGGAGCCCATTGCAAGGAAGGTGTTCTCAAGGGCTGAAATTTGAACCCATGTGACCATAAAGGGCTGAGCATCCTCCACAACACTCTTACTTTTCCCGCCCCCTCAAACATGAGTATTCATGATAAAACGCTGTTTCCTTGCGATTATTATGCCATACCAATACATAGGTCAGAGCTAGTATGACCTGCATAGCAGTAGCGTTTCGTAGCAGTGGCAAATGCTCAGTATTGTGGAGTATGCTCAAAAACACCAAGTAAACGCTACACACGGTCCCTCAATCTGTCTTCATGGGTGATCAAAGTCGGCGATACACGCACATAGCAAAGAATTGACTGAGATTATTCTACTATTGATATTGCAACAGCATTTAGTTTAGATGAAGTCAGTTTCAGTACTTTCAGGTAACACAACCAAGGGTCAAAATAACAGGGTTTTTAAAGTAGCCCCGGTTCACAGGGATTTGTTGAGAACCGGGAGCTACTTTTAGTCTACCCGGAGCTAACTTTTTATTTAGTCAAATAAAGCATACACTTTTTGTTCGGTAGATGGTACAGTATAGGCTGTAGCTCGAGAGCACAAAAGTCCCTCAGAAAACACTTTGGTTTATATAGTACATGGAAGATTGTTCTGCATAAAATATTGTGATTAACATTTGCCAGTATGTCAAACCTAAAAGTTGCACATTAACCCTTACCAGCCAGACTATATGTTTGGCCGTAGTGAATCGTAGTGGTACGAAAGGTTAGGTTAAGGACCAAGGACAATTGTGTGTTTTAACCCTAACCAGTCAGGCTATGTTTTTTGTAGAAACCGGGGGAGGGGGATGAAGTATGAATTTTGTACCCAACAAATTACTGTGAAATACCCGGAATTCGACCCCCGGACTCCCCGATCACCACTGCCTTAACCACTGAGCTATCCTGCCAACGCTTGCCCGGGCAGCGATTTCGTACCCATATATTAGCTCGGATGATGACGTCATCGAAACCAATGCTGTAGCATGCGCGTGGACATTGTATTTGGCCGTAGTGAATCATAGTGTCATGGAAAGTTAGGTTGAGATGAAATCTGATCTCATGATAATCTGATGTCATGATATGTGACCATTCACATCTACATTGAGCTTTTTCATTTAATATAAATTTACGGGTATCCCATCCCCTTAATAGCCAGGTAATCTCACCTTCATTACCAGTAGCTTTGACGTTTGCTGTCCTGCAAAGAACATTAGATCCTTGAAAGCCATATCGGTGGGGAATGCTGCAAACATTAAGACTATTGCATCTTTCTGTTTATCTACCATTGGACTGGGATTCATGGTTCTGCAGGGTAAGAACAGACAAAGGGTTAGTCAAATGATGAACTTACTTCATTGGACAAAACTAAGTGATAGGTGGAAAAATTGAAATAGTTATTATTTTATTCGAATGTTTAAAAGATATAAGTCCAACCTATTTATCATCCAATTTTGAATGTGTACATAATTACCACAATCATACCACCAGGAATCATAAGTAATACTTTAGTCATTCCTAAAATCAAATCAAATTCTGGTATGCGCACTTTTCTTTTCAGATCTGGCCATCTGTGGAACAATTTATTACCATCTATTCAGATTGATTTAGAATATATGTCACTAGGTCAATTCAAATCCTATATTTCCACTGTATCATAATTGAATAATATCACAATTTGTTTTATAAAATTTGTATTATATTTAAACACTGTAACATTTGTTATTTGTATGTATTTATGTATGTATCGAAATGAAGGCCTGCTTGGAAAGCAGTGCAAGTCACTGAAGCATATTACCCTCAATAAAGAAAGCATAAATAAAAATAAAAATAGCAAGGGTCCGGGCTTAAAGCTTCAACTATTCCTAAAAAGTCCTGCTGAGAAAACTAATAACAAGGACAGAATGTGAATAGGACATTCTTAAAACCCTAACCCGACCACCCTGTTTTTTAACAAAAACGTGGAGGATAAGATGAACCAATAAATCACCGCTCTCCGACCGGGAATCGATCTGGGGCCTGCATAGACACTCCACGACTATCAGCTTCACGTTCGCGCAGTATACCACGCTCACTATATAAACTAGGTTGATTGCTTCATCAAAAACCGTCCAAGCATGCCCTGGGAGATAGTTATTTCTTTACCCCTGCAATTCTATTTATATTGCCATACAGATTCATTTCTGCCTGGTAAAAATTAGGAAGTAAATAGTAAGGGTTATGAATACTCAAAACCTGCTCAAAAACATTTGGAAACTTTTTTTCCACCCATTTTTCTGGATATTTTGTGATATATTCATATTGTGTTTCATATCAATGAAAGCTGATGTGTTTCCTCTTTCCAATGATACCTCATTTGTAGCAATCACTTGTTTCAGTGCTTAGCCACCTGCTTCAGAATGTAGGGCGGTCTCATTAAAAATGTGCCAAATTCACCACTATGTCATGCTCAAAAGAACAACTTTGTCACAGCTACACTGTAAAAACAATTGGCGTTGTTCAAGTACCCTGCTTAAGCAACTGTTTAAAACGCAACGGTAGTGTAAGCAGGGTACTTGAAGAACCCCTGTTGTTTAAAACGTTTAAACAACATTTTTTTGCTGTGTTGTAGAGAGATGCTCTTTTGACTTTCAAGGACAAAATAGTGATGATTGTGGCACATTCAGATTTAGACCACCCCATATTCTCAAGAACATGGCTGAGCTCTGAAACAAACAAAAATGCTAAAAATAAGGTATCTTTGGAAAGAGGAACACATCAGCTTTTCATTGATATGAAACACAATATGAATATATCATAAAATATTCGAAGAATTGGATATTGAAAAAGAGTTTTCAAACATTTTTGAGCAGTTTAAAAGCACTAGAAAAAATCAGGGGGACAATTTTGTTAATTTGTTTAGGTTATCTGTGGCTCGAATGAGAATGTTTAGGTCCTCTTTGAAAATCTATACCTGGGCATAAGCCTTTTTTGAAATATGGCGGGCACAAAGCAGAGAGCGTGCTCCTACTTGGAGTACTCTAGTGTCAGCTCATAAGATTACCCAAGTGGAAGCATGCCTTCTCCTTCTGTGCCCGCCCTATTTCAAAAAGCCTTATTATATACGTACCACAGTCTGGGTCCAACAGAGAATACCATGAACAAAATCGAGGGTTTAGTGCAACAAAGGGCTATCTGCATTTTTGGCCAAAATGATCCGAACAAGATCAGGAACCTAATTTTCCTAATGATTTATAACGCACAATGTTCTATTGTAACAATAGCATTTCTTTTAACTTGTCAAAACCAGAAGGTGACAATGATGGGTACAAATCTTTAATTCACTTTTTCTCAAAATAACACAAATGCAGATAGCCCTTTGTTGCACAAAACCCTTGAAATACACTGTTCATCAAAATCTATAAATATCAACATTTGCGCAAGTGCATTGATTTTTTCAAATTTGTCCAAGAAATAAAACAAACACATGTATTGACCCAATTCATACACAACAATAACAATCAAAATGTACAGTTTCGTGCACACCTTTACACTCTTTCTTTAATATAATTTCAAATACATAAAAACATGTTAACAAGTTTCAATACACATGCAGTAAAAATGGAGGAACCTGTGCTGCGTGAATAACGAAAGTATGCATGGCACAGCAAATTGCAAATAGACATTTCCAATACACATATTTTAGTTTCCTGCTTTCGCATTGGTTTGTAACTACTAAGAGTGTATGAACCATGTACATTGTACTTTGAATTTTGTGTTCATAACACTGCCCTATGTACATGTACAGCGCTTAAATCTATTCAGAGAGATATTTAATATGATAACCATGTAATTATTATTATTACAGCTTGCTTCATGATTATGCAAAAAGAAATTGTTTGTTTGTCCATAGATCTCCTCCAAAGGGTAGCAAGGTCGGTAGGTCGGATTTTAATTTTTTATATAAATCACATTTAGAAGATGTATAATAGTTGCTATTAATGGGAATATGTTACTTTTAAATCACTTCATTCATGTTTTAAAAACAGTTGAGCAGAGTAAACACCTTTTAAAACTATTTTAGTGTATTTCCGGAAAGTAAAATTTTGGAAAAACCTATCTTTTTCAGGAATTTCAAAAATTAGGGTCGGTATTCTTTGTACAGAAAAACATTTTTGTCAGTTTTCAAAACTAGGGTAGGTCGGAAATGGACAAACAAAAACAAACAAATTGCCATACCTGAAATCAGATAGATTTCATGATCTACTGTAAACGTGGAAATGTTCACGCTACATTAGTTTTCGCAAAGAGAATTACAGTTGAGAAGCATGTATACTCATGTTTCCTCATTTCCAAATTATATTATCGACGTTGACATTATATCAACAAACTATTTCTATGGCAATATCAATCATGGTTAACTTCTCTCCATTTCAAATAAATCAAGATAATTACTTTTCTTTTTAATTATATACATTATTTTGGTTGTGACACGAAACACTTTCTTCATTTCAAAATACTATTATTTGACATTATAACTAGAAAATATTAACATGACAATATAACTAACGGTTGACTTTTCAGATTTCAAATAAATCAAGACAATTACTTTTCTGTTTATGAACATTATTTTGGTTGTGACACTCCAACACTTTCCGCATTTCAAAATTATATCATTTTAAAGGTATATTATGTGATCTTTTCCAGGGGACGCCCTCAATCCTCGAAAAAAAATTGGAAGCAGATTTTCTTGCAGATTTACTTTTCTGATCATAAATCATAAATATATTCCAAGTTACAGAGCGATACGATCCCTAATAACCTCAAACTCATGGTTTTAGAGTGAATTTAGAGTAAAATTTGAAAAATAAGTAATTAGGAATCATATCGATCTGTAACTTAGAAGATCTTTATGATTCATGATCAAAAATGCAAATCTGCAAGAAAATCTGCTTTCATAGTAAAAATCAATGATACTTGGAAAAGATATGCCTTTAAGGGAAGTGTCAACCCAAAATATATGAAATTTATCAAGTACTGTAACTTTTAAACTAATAATGTAATGTCCATAAAAGTATACAATTTTCCAAATGAAATGAGTCGGAGAATCCATTTTTGGTATTAAATTTCACAAAAAATAGTGATTTCTACATTTTTGCCCAAAAATCACTTTTTCAGACAACCTAACAAAATCAGTTTTTGATTCAAAATTTCACCAAAATCATCTTAAGTCAATTATCTAGGATCGGGGTTTTTTTTGGCTTACAAATTTTAATTTTGAAAATATTGACCAAAAAGTGGTCAATATTTTCAAAACTAAAAAAATGATGCTGATTACATTATTTAGTTATCATTGCATTAACAAAAATATGAATTTCAGATTAATTATACTCATAGTCATATAATCATGTTTGTACCATTATTGAGAATAAAATATTTTGTCTCCTATTATGCAAATTATTTGTAATTGTTATCAATTGCCAGGAATTGCATAATCTGATTGGTACAGCACTGCTGTTGCTGGCTCTTTACTCAAATGACAAATATGACACAGTCTAAGAGTGTTCCTTTGAACACTATCTCTAACTACACAGTTCAACAAAAATAACTTCCCCTTTAGATTATGCCTGGTATTTTTTGAATGGGTTACTCCACCGGAACAATTTTTGACACACATAATGTATGTGTGCACAGCAACACTAGAACGGGGCTATAACTACGCAGGTGTTGTAATGCTTGAATGAGCACACATTAAATGTAGGAATACCTTAATTCAAAAGTTGCTAAATCATGTATTGAAGGAGGGTGGTTAAGCAACTTGAACCAGGGTCTTGAACCAGGGTCTTTGCTTGAACATCACATTTTTCATCCTTTTGAAATGCGGTATTCCTCCAGTGAATGTGTGCTCATTCAAGCAGCACAAAACGTGTGCGGTGTTCAAGCAAAGACCCTGGTTCAATCTGCTTAACCATCCTCCTTCAATACATCATTTAGCAACTTTTGAATTGAGGTATTCCTCCAATTAATGTTTGCTCATTCAAACATTACAACACCTGCGTAGTTATAGCCCCATTCTATTGTTGCTTTGCACACATACATTATGTGTGCCAAAAATCATTTCGAAGGAGTACCTCATTTTAAAAATAACAGGCATAATCTAAAGGGGAACTTATTTTTGTTGAACTGTGTATGTCCCCATTTTTGGGTACATCGTTATGATTATCCGTCAGTGCAGCGCATTTTTAATTCAGATTTTTTTAGTGATTGGAAGTTATTTTTCCATCGAAACCAGAACATGCCTGTGATATAGATGCGTGTGATACTGGAACTAGTCTGTCCTAAATACAGGCCATTGAGGTTAGAAGCGGTACAGGTTTTGTGCCACCAGGCACTCCTATGTATTTTTGCACAGTTTGAACTACGATGCGGGTCATTGTCTTGGTCCTTGGTAGTAAATGCCATCCCATTAAGATAGCTTATGCTATCCCCTGCCGTACCAGAATAAGATCCAATATCAAGTCTGTAGAATGAAGCACTGTCACCAATACGGAAGCTGTCATAAATTGCATAAGCCCGATTACCATCGAAATCTTCAAGATCAACCCTCATTTGCCATCGACCATGACTCGTTATAACATAGAGTTTGTTTAATCCTAACCAGAATTCTCCACTCAAGCTGCCAAATCCATTTTCATAGTCATTCCATACACGATCAAAATCTAGGGAGCCATCAAAGCGCCTTTGGAAAACAATCCATCCACCACCATCTGTGTCCATATCGCAAACAACTGGGAATGAGCCTAATGAAGTATTTTGAGGCAATATGATGTGTTGTCCACTAAGACCATTTAATCAACTGTGCTGTTGGCTATCTTTTTGGATCTGCGATATATTGGTATGCATCGGTGGGAAAGATTGTTGGAGCAAGGCTGTAACATTTTCGAGGAGTCTAATCTGTTTGTCTGCTTTGTCTTCCATTAGTTGATTATGTCTTTCCTGCGTTGACTGTTGGTTTTGCAGCAGTTGAGTATGTCCTTCCTGCATTACCTGTTGGTTTTGCAACAGTTGAGTATGTCTTTCAGACTGCATTGCCAGTTGGTTTTGCAACAGTTGAGTATGTCTTTCCTGCATTGCCAGTTGGTTTTGCAACAGTTGAGTATGTCTTTCCTGCATTGCCTGTTGGTTTTGTAACAGTTGAGTATGTCTTTCCTGCATTACCTGTTGGTCTTGCATCAATTTGACCATATCTGATAGTATAGGAGTAAACACAGCCGTAACATTCTCGATCAGGAGATTCTCGGTCACTTGAAGATCCTTTTCATCTTCAAGTGTTTGGAGAATTGAAGGCAAAGTATTTACAGTTGTATTCTGATGGGTATAATAAGCAATATTCTTCAGGAGGGCAGTGATTTCTGGGAATGCATAATTCAAAGAACCGGTGATATTCTCAAGGAGCTCGGTGTCACGAGGGTTACCACGGAAGTCTAATTCGTCTTGAGGGATGATGCAGTCGGTTCCATAACAGTCGGTAGCGCTTCTCTTGACAGGTTTACAAGTGATGCCATACATCAGAGTGCTGACACATGCTAGAGCCAAAATCAAATTGTACCCATAAGTGGCCATATTTGTATTCTGCTAATATAACTATGTAGTAAATATACAGCAAAATCTATCAACAAGGATGAGGCAACACAATGTGTGTTCAATTTGACAATTTCTGTATGAAATGAAAACATGTATTCTTAGACTAGTTATAAACATGGGTATTTTGGAAGCAACCCAAAGCATCAGATATCTGTGGTTTCATTTTAGATCAGAAAATATGATAAAAGGTTCAAAGGGTGAACATTTATTTACACTTCAAGCCATACGGGATTCACTCAAACAATGAATTTCCTGTCAAAGTGTGTCTTGATGTGTCACTGATACTAAACAAATACTGATTCCTTAATTTCTTCATCTAGCTAATAGGAATCACAGAAAGTCACCAAAGACATTTTGTGCAATACCAGCATGCTTCACTCTCATCACATGACCAGTGGTTATCTCTGTCTCCAGTGTTGATACTGGTTTGTATTGACTTTACATTGCATTGTTTAGAACACACTATTAATTGAGGGTGTTTAAGTAGAACCTGAAGCATGCGAATTCAATCCAGTCGTCTGGGTTTTTAACTAATAAAGACCACCTCTTGATTATAATTATTTTTTAATATCATACAAAAGGTGGATTGGGGCTAAAGGAGTTCAGAGAGATAAAAAATATCACCTTGTCTTAGGTGGATAATTTATGTAGAAACCTTCCCATGTAATAATTTCTATAAAAAATGTCAATAAATGAAAATATAACACATTTTCTTAGCATTCTAAATGCCACTTAATGCCTTTGAGTTTATTTATTTGGTTTTTTTAAATTTTTATTATTGCTCACTGCTAATCATTACTTTGCTTCAGGTCACAGATCATGGGTAGTCGTAGTCTCCAAGATGTTTTTTCTTCATGCAAAACATGATACTAAGTGGGTAGAAGCCATCTCTGGCGATTTATATGGATTTGATATTTTTGTTCTGGATCCTGAACAAATATAAACAAGCTATCAAATTCTTTAGTTGGTATAGGTTGCTTCTTCGTCAGAAGACAAATTAAGCTCACAGATTTATGCTGTAGTTATAGCTTAATCAGTTCCAAATTGCAAAAGACATTCAATTTTAATCTCTACGCAATAAGTAATCCAAACGTACACCCGTGATTATGGCCACAGGCACACGGTATTGGTTGCACGCCAGCCTCACCCATATGATGCACAGTACGCTAGGTGCCTCATCCGTGCCTGCATCATTCTGTATTCATTCGCTGCTGTAAGGCGGCTTGGCTTATTTGGAACTAATCAAACTATAGTGCATGTGTTGGTTGGTGGGTATATATCCATCATGACTGACAGCTTGTGACTTTAGTGATGACACACCATTTCCATCAGTCTACAGCTAGTTGGTTGATGATAGAAGTAGGTTGCCCAACCAAGGATTTTATTCTGTCAACTATCTTGATTTCGGCCGGCCTGGTCTGCGTGCACCCTCAATCTTGCCCCGCATAATAACATTTTCTACGCAGTTTCCTTGGCGTCTGGCAGTATGACCCAAGTATTAAAGTGTTTAGGAGTTTATCAGCCCCCAGTAGTCTCACCAACCTCCTAAAGTACACTTGCATTGGTTCTCTTCATGATCCAGTTGTCAGTTGACCCTTAATAGCAGCCTGAGCCAACACCACATTTCAAAAACAATGAACTTATTGCAGCTTGCAGTTGTTAGTGTCCAAGATTCCCAGCAATATGTTGAAATAGGGAAAATGAGTGCCTAAACCATTCCTGAGTCATTATTGCTAACCAGTCAACTGGATTCAAGCATATGGCTCTTTGTTGTCAGGATTACTATTCACCCTTTGAACACTGACCCCCTGACACTCAATGCAATTGAGGCCTCTAAAGCGGCCGCCCATGTTCAAAGGATTAACAAAATGTATATAAAGAGCACATTTGAACAACAACCCAACAGACATTAACAAGTTTAATGAACTGAGTGATTAGAAATAAAACTGGTAATTCTCTACAAAGAGCTCTGAAAGGCCAATCAATTCGTCGCTGTTCTGACATAACGGCACATCACTTTACTTTATTCTGTTGTGATGTGTCGTTATGTCAGAACAGCGACGAATTGGTTCACTGCAACTCAGAAAATATGCATAGTACAAGAAACACAAATGGGCAGGGGTTAAAAATGCCAAAAAATATAGAGAACAACATCAAAAATCTTATATGATTGAGGTTATTAAAATTGGCTACCTGTGATCAAATTTTAATTTTGTTTGTGATAAATTTCTGTAGCTATCCCCTAAAAGTTAGATTTTTTGATAGACAGTGCTTTTACATGGCAGCAATTCTAAACAATGCTCTCTTGCACCTAAGGCACAAAAATAAGTGTTTGTTTGTCCCTGTTTGACCGACCATGTACTTTAGGCCCGACCGTGTTACTTTTTATTTTTTTAAATTTATTTTTTCAACAACAACAAAAAAACACCTTATTTCATTTCTTTTTACAATTTGTTTTCAAAGTCACGTATATGGCCTTAATTGACCCCTGTGTGACCCTTCATGTGACCCCATACCTCATTCAGTCATTTTGGGTCAAGTATGGGTCATCCAAAAGATCTGACATGGTTCAGAATTCTGCGTACTGGCTAGGACTGTGCCAGAACAACAACAAAATCCGACCTACCGACCCTAGCTTTTCGAGGACCCTCTATGGACAAACAAACACCTTTTTTATTGGCCTAATCCTCACCTGTAACCATTGACACTAGCTATTAGACGAATTTTCTCCCATACGACATCGTGTCCATTGCGCACACCCCTGCGTAGTGATATCATCATATTGCCCCAATCCTTTGTGCCATCAAAACGAGCCTCGCAGAACACTAGGAATGTATCTTTATGGTAGACTATTGAAGGTATTCTAAAAATGGTGAGAAGACGAAAATAACAAATCATTCAATAAAGCTTATAGTTATATACGATAAAACCAATTTCCTTTGAATAATATTCAAACTACTTTTAGCATGTAAAAGCCAGGTACATATATACTCGATTTGCTCTTTTAGAAATATTTGATGTCCCAAATCATTGATAGAAGCTGTCAGCATGGAGGGGGAAATGGGGTCTAGTAAGCTCATTCCAGGGAAATTTTGGAATTTGGGGAAATTTTGGGATTTAGGAGGTATAGGCGGGCCCGGTCATCCGGGTACTTTTTACTATTTGCCGTTGACAACAAACCAGACGTTTTAACTATGCCTATCAGTTTAACGCTCGACCATACAGTAGATCAACCCAAGCGATCGCGTCACACTGTGTAAGAGGCTCTCATTTACCCTTTGGTTTGTGGTTTGGCATGTGACGTTACTCCGGGCGACCTATACTTAGTTAAGCCCACAATTATTCTCCGAATTTGGTATGGGTATGAATAATTGTGGGCTTAACTGTATATAGCTATTTTATGCATAGAAATATGTAAAACATTGTGGGAAATATTACTTGCTTCCCGGGAAATAAATATTTGTTCAAGCCCTGGCCATCAGCCTTTTTCAAGTACAACCTGAACAGGATATGTACCCTCACACTCCTCATTCATTGCAATTTATGCATGACTTCCAAACATTCTTGGTCATGGTCTGTGTGTTAATACTTTTTAAGGTGTGTTCATGTCCTAAAGATTGAATAAGAGTTTACTATAGTTTAGTTAGTTCCAAATTGCTGAGAAATATGAGGTTTTTATCTCTCATCATGCCACAGTAATCAAGCACACGCACACAATTTTGTGACATGTGCATGCGATTATAGCGACATGCATGTGTCTACAAATCTGCACACCTGAATTTGTGTACTGTTCTATGGGCAAATTTGAAGTGAATGTTTGATTCTATCAGAAGAACCACTAGAATAACTCACATTTTGGAAAGTGAATGTATGGTGAACATGTATGGTGAACATCTAATTAGTAATAGTATAGAAAACATGATATGAAAAGAGGCGGGTCCAAATCTGATAACCCATTATTAAATGTGACCCAACGCAAGTAAATGAGGCATAACGAGGGACATTTTGGTACCAAATTCAATGTTATCACATTCCTAAAACCCAAGTTAAGGATTATTGAAAATCACTTTATCGCAAAACATCAAATACAAAATCAAGTAAATGAAATTGAATATCTCAAATTAGAGTTTAACTTTTTATTTTCAGAAATAAGACTTTTTATAAATTTGACTTATTATGATCTTATTATGCCCCACATTTGTGCTTTTATATCAAATTAGCTGCTGCTGCATTGTGCCTCATGTACTCATGTTGGGTCACAAATTGAGCCAACACTCTCTCTTCTGATGATCAATCACTCTCAACTGAATCATGACAGCAATTGATTCTCTCATGATTAACATCAGTGTTTAAAGTATTGATAAAAAAATGTTTTACATACCTTGGTCTAAAAACTGGAAAGGACAAGTGCTCAAAATCCTGCCACCCAAATAAAGCTGTCAAAATAAAATACAAGTTTAAATCATGTTATTCAGTTGAAAAGCTCTCAATGGATATCGATGTTGAAGGTTTGCAATGCTTGTCAAAGCCGGTATAATATAGGCCTATACTCATTCTAACAGGATTTCATCAGAATGGTAGTTTGGTCCATTATGGGAGGATATGTCTTTCAACTTTGCCTTTCTAACCTCTCTTGACCCCCTACTGTGTAATCAACTAAGTATTCTCCATACTGTACTCCTACACAAGATGTTGTAAAGATGATCAGGGTCTTAGGGGTAAACATACTTCACAACGCTCAAACTCTCACATGCGCGCTACAGTAGTGCTCATGACAACAACAACAAATGCCTGATCAGGATAGCGTTTTCCGATTATTCGATCAGTCTACGCTTTGGGGGGAAAGCAGCAAAACGCTGAGGTTAAAATCAAGTCAACTTGGTTGTGTTGCGTTGCCACTGTCCATGGACCAATCAGCAAGCGGAACATTTGCCTGACTTTTAATGTCACACACATTTTCTCAAGCTTCCATTCAAAACCATTCAAGCGCGTTATTGGTGTAAATAGGCAAATAAAACAAATATTTTTGCTGATGGAATGACATTGTGCATGCCAAGGTAAGTTTTAATAGTAGGCCTTCCAAAAGTTTTTCATAAAATCTATACCTGTGATGTGCTAGAAAAAGAGATTTGTAGTGTTTTGGGAGGTATTTTACATGATTTTGTTGTCTGCATTCTGAAACACCAATAGCCCGTACATAGTGTGAAAGCGTTTGGCCCAGCATTGACAAACGCAAGCAAGCGTTCAGCGTTCATCACCATCGAGCGGCAGAAAGTGAGTACATTTTGTGACATACCGTTCATCACCGGGTCGAGCGTTGTGGAGTATGTTTATGTTTAAGTAGATAACACACCAGTTGGTTTACAACTTCTTATCTTACAAAGACACAACAGTAGACTTACATTGCTCTCTCAACTGGAACCGATTCCTCGCCGCATCTAATTTGGCTTCGTCTTTTAAAATATTCAAATTCTTTTCATCCAGTGCATAACGCTGAGATGACCAAACTGGTTTCATACCACTGCTTTTATTCTGCAATTGTGTCGAGGCGCAATGAACTGTTGAAATAATTAAAGGCAAACTTTGAAACTTTTTAACACTTAATTAATGTGCTCATCCAAGATGACTGCCAATTGGTGGTACAAAATTCTGCTGCCTTTATAAGTGAGAAATTAATAATTATAAATGCAAAATATTCAACTAAATCTCAGTCAAATAGTGTTAATCTAGATTGATTTGACTAATAATTTTGAATGGATATAATGCCTATAATTATACTGAAATTAAGTTACATAATGATCAAGACCTAAGGCTAAACATCTCATAGTACTAACATAATAGTAGATGATTTCTGCTATAACACACACAAACAGACTGTGTGTATTTTAAATTATTAGACAAGCAGGATTAAAGTTCAAATGATAATATAAAACTAATGGAATTTAATAGCTGGAGACCACCTGATCGCACTAACAGCACCTATAGTTCAATCAGTTCCAAATTGGCGAGAAATATTAAGTTTTTATCTATCCGCGCGCAAAAGTAATCCAAGCGTATAAGCCCGATTTTGGCATAAGCAAGCATCACATTGCGCCATTCCAGCGTTTTGCGCCCAACGCTATTCTGAATTAATTCGCTGCTGTAAACAGGTTTCGCCAATTTGGAACTGACCGAACTAATCTATAGCAGTGTATTGATTTGCAGTGATGAGGAAGGTTTGGGTTAAGATGATGACAAATGTTCTGTGTACTATTCTATGCTTCATTTGACCAGCTGATGTTACTTTGTGCACAAAAGTTTCCTGTGTTTGAAGTATGTGTGAAAACCATCGCATGTCAAGTTTTACCACCCCAGGAACATCAGTTGGTTATGAGAGGTATGTATCCCAAGTAAGACAGAAAACATTTTTCATCATATAAATTGATGAAGCCCAGTTGTCTTGACTTTTAATATCTCTAATACGTATCTACCTTAAAGACTCAGAACATACACAAACATATATAAAACAGTGATTAGGAGACTCAAAAACCACCCTGATCTACAGGCCCAGCCAAACCATTTTTCAAGCTTGATTTGAAATCATTTTAAATTTTTGAATTTTTTGAATTTTTTGTTGTTGAAATTTTCAAAAATTCGCCAACATTTTCCCCAACATTTTGAGAAGGAAAAAATGACCAGCCACCCCTACCTGAGAGGTCTGTTTGCCCGTATAATAGAGTGGGTGTTCGTTGCCTTAACAATCAAAAATATCTACACTTACCCTTAAGTCGTCCTTCCAGACCTTCCCCTGTTAGTCTTGACTTAAGTCTGTGCATACTGTCAATAGACGAGCTCTTCAGTAATGGAAACGCAATGTTTAGATCCATCCGAGTATTTACCAGGAAGTAGACTAGACCCAAAGTCCCAGCCACCGATGCGAGGAAGAACAATCTTTTTAATTTTGCCATTCCCATGATTAAATGTGTTTGGTCCGTATTAAAGTCAGTCAGAAAAAACTGGAAGCAATGAGGATTTTACATGTAATGTAGGCTACATATCTACACATAAAAGGGTACCGATTCTTTATTGACAATGACAAACTAAGTGACCCTTCTCATACAGACTTTAAAGTAAGCTAGCATGTAATACTAACACACATACATGTACATGTAATTAACCAAACCATTTGATGCACAACTCATCAAGAATAAGTCATTTAACTTTGGTTGTTGATGCTAATCGATTTTACGCATTGTTTATAGTGTAGAGGAACATCTTTAATCATCCCAGATGAGTTTGCAGAGAGGAAGTTACAACCATATCCTGAAATAAACAGATTAAAAAAATAGACATTAACCAGGAAACTGCAATGCAATTGTGTAAAATACAACACTAATTTGTTCCCACATAAATAACATACTTTGTCAGCCATATATATTCAAAATTGCTGAATTCCAAATAAAGCTTTTGATGAAGTACATTATGCAATTGGATAATTTTACAATGATGTAAACATTTCCCAAAGTTAAGGATTTTATTTTTTGCTACAAGTATGTGGGCACAATTTAGCGCTAGCGTAGTGATGGCATTACATACAAAGCAGCCTTTTACCCGCGCATGCACCATGTGTGTAATTAAATTGGTCCATAAAATTATATTTGAGATACTATCACATTCCAAAGAATTGGCAGAACACAATCAAATTTGACACCAAAATAAATAAAAAATTCTCCCATATTTCTATCATTCATTGTCAAATAGGAAAGTATATCATTCTCAAGTTTGCTGAAAGTGTGGCATACAACCAAATACATGTTAAGCGGTGTCTCTTGATCGTTTTGATCTGAATGCAAATGTATACAAAAACCTGAATAACAAAAAAGATTGATTTAGTAATATTATTAATTCATCTGTGACCAAACAAACCTAATGTTTAAAAATAAGAAAATTAAACTAGTCATATAAACCATTAGGCCTATTAGTCCAGTCAAAATGGTACCTACACTTGCAACTAATTTGTTTTTTTGTTTTGAATTGCAACAGAATTGTTTCCACTGCGGTGCATTTCAGTAAGGTCCCCTCATCACCATACTAAAAATCAAATCCAAGCATTGGTAAGCATGTTCAGAAATTATGAAAATCAAATTATCTCTTTGAAAATGGAATACATGGAAACAAAGTACTTTACAATAAAAAATGATGGTTCAACCATGTCTGCAGGCTGAATAATAAAAAACTTATAACCAAAAGTAGTTTGCCTCATATTGCTGAAGACTTGGCAAGTCATGCACATTTTAAACCATTTTAGGTAAAAAAGATGATGTCCAATTGCTTGTGTGTGGTTATTTAGACATCAGTGAATACATTCCCGCCCAGTTTGTGAGGTTAAAAAAATGGAGTTTTCTACATATTTTGGTCATCTTTTTTCCAAAAAAATGTTGCCCTCTATAGTCAATATGAACATCGCTAGCATTGGGATAGTGATCTTATTTGCATAATATGCTAATTAGCTTCCGTCATAAGGGGTCAAATTGAAATATGCTCGGATTATACTGTGATGCATATCAAACTGTTCCTGGAAACTGTTTCTTCAAATTCTTTGTAAAGGGGTCAAACTTTGTCAAAATGCTCTGATTTTAATGAGAATGGTCTCAAATTGTTCGGATGATACAACGAGTCATAAAATGAATACATTGTAGTTTGCTATCTACAAATTGAGCATAGGCCTATATATTAGTTTCATTAGGTCAAAGGTCAGCTTACATTAGCAGTATAGCTTCCTTACCAAACTGATACTACTAGAAGAATTAAACACAGGGCGCCTTGAAAAAAGTGAATACTTTCTTTTTTGTGTGGTGTTTATGAGAAAAAGTACCAAGGATAGCCCAAAAAGCTTTAAACAAAAAGCTTATTTCCATTGAGGTCCTTAACAAGCATAGAAAGGCAGAAAAAAACAGAAATGCATGAATGAAGCACAACGCCAAACGGAAAAAAACAAGGACAAAACAAATATAAACAGGGCACAAGCATAAAGTGAGACCGGCTTAGCAGTCTCAAGAATCAATTGAATCATAACTCGCCATGTGTCTTTTAAAGGGGCATTGAGAGATGTATCGATACTAAATGAGCAAATAACGTAAAGATAATCATCAACATAGCCCAAATCCAAAATATCATACAATTCCGACATCGCCTTCATGCCAAAATAGGCAAATAACGGCACTTCCGGGTTGAGATTTGCCGCGAAAGTCTGTGTGTAAAACGATGCATAACTTCCGAATTCAGCACCTGAGTTTCGATATGATGATATCGAAACTAAGAAAATCATGACATTTTATATGATGAACGGCGAATGTTGGTAAACTGTTTCAGATGGTAGATAGTATATGCCTAAGTATTACTTTGATGCAAAAAAACTGATTTCGAGGATAATTGAGGGCGGACACCCATACGTATCTCTCAATGCCCCTTTAACTAATTGTTTGCACAAACTTAAATTGTTGGTGTTCTTGATCTCGCTCGTCAATGAGTTCCAGTGATGAATAGCAGTACTATAAAAAGTAAATCTAGCTTGACCCTTTGAAGAAGGAACAACAAAATTGAATGAGCTACCCCTGGTACTACATGTAATACATCTTATTACATTTATGCAAAGATGACACATTGGTCAAATACAATTTCCAATAATCAGGAGACAAATCATGAACACAATTAATTAAACAATAAGAACCTATCTAACAGGAGACAAATCATAAGGTTATCCATTCTCCACAAAGCGATAGGAGGTCACCAAGCCTTTCCGGTCAATAACTACCTACGCCCATCTCAGCACTCAACACGAGGCTCAAACCAAACCAACTACATCACCATATCGTGCCGCACAAATGCCCGCAAATGTGTTCATTTGTCCCACAAACCATTAGAGACTTGAACGAACTCCCCCTCAACATTTCAGACATTGAAAGCCCTAAGCAATTCAAAAACGCAGTAACAAAAGTCATCAACAAGCAAAACACACGAATGGACTAATTTAACTACATAGCATCGCACAACTACCTACTCGCTTGGTCCCTTATTGGGACGTTGAGAAGTATCAACAAGAAGAAGAATTGCTGCCTTTATGCTTTATTCCGCATAGTGTAGACCTACAGCAATTTGGGCAATATCATGTCTGGCTTACCCCGTTCGTGACGTCAACGGAATCAACATATGATATACCGTATAACATTTCACAGCTTATTTATTACGGGGCACGAAACATGATATTGCCGTAATTTGCTTGGGGATATCGCCAGGGGTCTGCCTCTCAGCTTGCCGATAGGGTCCACTTTTAAATCGAACTTAGTCAGCATAGAATTGAGGGCGCTATACCGATCAGGCGTGATGATTGTAGCAGACGACGCGACGCTGGCCACGCGTCTCTCAGACGACCCAATTTGGCAACGGGAGTGCACCATTTTGAATTATTTTTAACAGTCATCGCCCGATTAACGATAAAAATCCTTTTAATTATGATGTATTTGTCAAAATGATAGTTTAAAATTCGCGATTACGTGTTATTCACTACGAATTCAAAATTTAGGTTTCACGTGGCCACCGTCGTCTGTGTAAATCTACAGCGCCCCCAAACCTATGCTGACTAACATGCCGTTTAACCTGCCGTTAAACCTGGTTAAACATTGTTAAACGCGTTAAACGCCGGTCACCGACACATTCCGGACGATAACCATAATTTATTCAAATATGCAAAAGGGTCCCTTTTCGCTACGTACGTTAGTATACGACTTTCCTATCCCAAAGTTAATAGTATCCCTGATATCGCCTTAAACGGATACATATTACATGTACTTTAGGCCTAGGCCTATATAGTAAAAAATAGTAAGCATGTAAAAAAATTGTAATAGGGTGGTAGGGACACCGTAGGGTATACTAAAGGAACTCCATTGTTCATATCTATGTAGGCCTAGGCCTAGGCCTGCCCTAGGCTAAGGCTAAGCCCGGGCCCTAAAAATAAATAAAATAAAAAAGCTTATTTTTTACACACAAAAATTGAAAAAGTGTAACTGTAGTGTAAGCTTTTAGTTTTATTATAATGTTTATCCGATTCCGTCGGCATCTACAGTACGTGTGACACTTAAAACTCAGTTTTAGCGTGCACATTATCAGTTAAATTTCAGCGCAAATGGAAATATAAATCCTATAACCATGACTACATTACCTATCAAAATAAAATGAAAACACCTGCGTTTTGATGCCTGGACTTCCCGACTTCCGACGTGTTTACAGCCGGTGCAAATGTGATTTACCTCGGCTACAGACTAGCGTTCCAATCTTTTCCTCAGCGTGTAAACGACGAAAATAAACAGACTGCACAAAAGGGTTGTGTAAAGTAAGTCTACGTGATTGCTGTTTGTACGTGGTACCTGTTAACGATATAAGTGAGTGTTTTATGTTTTACTAGTCGTAGGCTATACGGCGAACCTCGTTGATGACTTTAGAGAAGATATTAACAAGAAGAGTCTTAAAAAAGACAAACAGCGTTCAGAAGGGGTAAATTTGATTAAATCAAGTACCTTTACAGCGAGTATAATTTCGACTCAAAATGACAAGCTTTTCCACTTATGGGATTTATAAAATGAAATATTGATATGAAAGAGGTATATTTAAATTCCGTCCGAGACAGTAGGTTTGGATGTAACACGTTCCAGTGGGATGGCCCGGAGTGTTGTTTTGGCTAAAAGTGGTAGTTGATTTCCCCTGAGTGTTAAATGGAGGGTCTTGTACTGTGTGGAGCAGATGTCCGCTATTTGTTCATATGTTTCAATTTGCGGTACGATGATCAGAGTCAGTTCGGATCGCTCAAATACTAATTTCCGGGTTGAATAAGTTGTCATCTGATGATGAAATTACCCTGAACTTACTGTGACTTAAACTTTGAGCTTGAAAAATCACCCGCCAGCCTCGGACGACCTGACAGTCAGACGGGTACTTTTGCATCTTCACCCACCCGACACGAAAGTTACCTGCTATGGGCGGGTGGGGGGTCTTATTTCCAGCCCTGGAACGGTACGGCTGTTTGGATGCAAAGCATGGACCATCACTCCCAATTTAGGGACCGTTCATTATTTATGGTGGAGGGGGGGGGGGGGGGGGGGTTGCACTCCCAATTTAGGGACCGTTCATTATTTATGGTGGAGGGGGGTTGGGACAAATTCGAGACTCGTATGTTAAAATTACCTAACCCCCCCCCCTACAGCTGAAACTGAAAATTACATGACCCCCCCTGCTAACCAGAAGCTTTTTACACCCCCCCCCCCCCCCCCCCCTCCCCGAAAAAAATCAACTTGTCACATACTTAAGGGCTGTCTTTACCTTTGGAATTTTGTTCATGGATACGTTGGCAAATTTTGTTTGTGCCCTATCTGATCACGCAATAATTTTATGATGCCCCTTCTTTTTATTGTGTGAAATTAGTAATGGCGAGCGTAGCGTGTTGGCATTTTTTCTTCATATTTATACATTTTGGGTGGTTTTGTGTGTCTTTATAACCCGAACAAGTTAGAACATTCTGAGCAGAAACGTTTAATCCAGTGAAACGTTCTATATTTACTTTTGTGAGCATTGGATGCAAAGCAGAGATGAGGTGAAAAGCATGCAATACTGAATCACATTTTTAAATCATGAAATTGGATTTTGTAACATTATACACCCTGTGGCTCTAATGTCTCGACCGTTTATGATTATATAGATGTTTTTCCACCATATCGTCGATTTGCTGTCCAGAAGTCGTCTCATAGTAAGAGTTTTTGAAGTCGATAGGTTTTAAGAAAATATGCGCGAAGCGCAGAAAAAAATGGCATTTACACTCCAAAATAGCCTCTAAAATCACTTTAAAACCACCATCTTTATATTTTAAACAAATTTACACAACCCCCCCCCCTGTTCAAGAATAAAAAGTTACATAACCCCCCCCCTATTTCAACATATGAAAGTTACATGACCCCCCCTATAGTTTACCCCCACCCCCCAACCCCCCCCCCCCCCCCCCTCCACCATAAATAATGAACGGTCCCTTAACGGTTATTTTTCATTTTGGCGAGGGCGTACATGCACAGTGTGACGTGACGCTAAAGTCTAGAGTTTCATAGATTTTGTAGCCCTATAAAGTGAATATTTAGTCAGGCTGTTAACGTCCCATTTATTTTGAATAATAGCAAAGACATTAAGCAACGCAGAACAGCAGCCCTTGGAGAGCATGAAGCAAAATGACCAAAATATGGAAGTCAACTCTCGAGAAAATTCAAACTTCAGCGGTGTGCCTCAACGAGAGAGTCATAAACCATTACTCCCAATTTAGGGAGAGAGAGATAGCTTGATGGTCACACTAGAATGCTCAGAACAGTACTCAGTGTCAACTGGAAACAACACATATCAAATGCCCATTTGTATGGTGACCTCCTCCAGTGGCGTAACAGCCGGGGGGCAGGGGGGGCAGGGGGGGCACAGTGCCCCCCCCCCCCCCCTGAAGGTGCTCAGCAGAAAATTCAAACCTACCTACCAGGAAAAATGGGGGAAGGGAAAAGAGGAAAAGAAGGGGGAAAGGGAAAGAAAAAAGAGAGAGAAAGGAAAAATGGAGGAAAAAGAAAAAGGAAAAGGCGAAAAAAGGGGAAACAAGAAAAGAAGAAAGGGAAAGAAAGAACGAAAGAAAATTTCGCAGTACAAAAAGCACAACAGTCCAAAAATTGTTGACTGTTGTGTTTTTTGTACTGCGAAATTTTGTGACCGTGCGAAAATGTGTGACCTTGCAAATTTTGTGACCGGGCGAAATTTGTTACCTTGCGTAAATTTGTGACCGTGCGAAATTTTGTGACCTTGCGAATTTGTTTGACCCTACCGCCCCCCCCCCCCCCCCCCCCCCCCCCCCCCCCCCCCCCCCCAGTATCCAGTAATGCTTTAACCCTCTTATAATCCCCCATCTTCAATTATTACCGAACGGTTGCTAAAGCTGTACTATATAAATATATAAATATATTTAGTATATCAGCTATATATTTAGTACATCAGCTATCCAGTACAGCTACCCAGCTTTGTAGAGTAGGGGCCCCGTCGAAACTTATTGCCAATTAAAAGATACCCATTGACATGATTGAACAGTCCCAAGAACCAAACATAATGTCCAAACTCCAGTGAATTTATTTACATTTATAGGTCGTAAGTAATTCGAGGGTCGAGCCTAGCCGGTGGGTCAAGAAAGTGGTTGAAGTATGACCATAAAAAACGCCACCACTCTACCAATAAAAGTTGAATGTCCTTGTAGGGAGTGTTCAGAAATACTTCGGTGGGGGCGGTGGCTGGGCAAAATGAGGCGGGTGGGGGGAGGGGGCAAAAAAGTTTAAAGTTGCCGAAAGAGGGACCAAAAATGTTGGGTACTCAAGGGGAGGTGGGGGTCAAAAAGTTTGGCCAAATATATGGGCATACAGCCCCGTCAATATTCATTGCCACAGAGCATCATTGTATTGTACTCAGGGTTGCACACAGTCGAATTGAACAAGTAGATCAGACGACGATGGCCACGCGATTTCCTCATTCCAATATGGCAACGGGAGTGCACCATTTTGAAATATTTTTAACAGTCATCGCCCGGTATTTTATAACGATAAAAATAATTTAAAAAAATAGCATTTACAATGGAGTTGGTTAGCCAACTCCAACGGTTTTGGATAGGAAACAAATTCTTCCAACCTATGATAAATTCTATAAAATGATAAGACTTAACATTCGCGATTACGTGTTATTCCAATACGATTTCAAAATTTAGGTTTCGCGTGTCCACCGTCGTCTGAAGTAGATGAGTATATACACAGTTTACCCCTCTATCAAGAATTAATGTTTATGGATAATATTTTGATCAAATCAAAGGATCGTCAATCAATCTATCAATCTATCTACGGTATCTATGGTATATTACAATTCACGTAAAATTCACCCGAGGGCCTAAATCACACTGTGTCCCATGATCGCTTGCGCTTACCCTCGGAAACCGAAATCACCCCCTGCACTTCCTCAACGGATTTAAAATCGGTATAAATATTTAAAAGTTTGTTCATTAACCATTATTTACTCATTAAAACCCTCATGGCCGACGAAATCCTTTTAGTTTTTGCGTAGTTTATAGTTTTGGCGAAATGTGAATTGGCATTTTTTACTTCCGGGGTATCCGCGAACCAGGGGTAACTGTCACTTTACGATGTTGCCAAGCGTATGCAAAGGGGCATGACTGGGCGTCATTTTGCGTGATGTGAAACGGGTGGACCATGTAAATTTTATAAAGGTCAGTCAGTGGGCACCTTTTGGCTCTTTCATTTATCTGTTGTAGCAACACTGCTCACTCGAACCGAACGTAAAGTTAGAACCGAAGGTACAGTCAAGAGAGAGCGAGTCCTATCCTATTTTACACAGTTTTATACATACACTTCAAGGCTTGATTGTATACTATTATTAACTACATAGCACATAACCTAGCCATAATATAGTCAATATACATTTAGATACAACACTGGCCCTGGGCATTCATCCCGGATATTAAACGTGGGTGGGTTATTAGGGGAGTGAGGACAAATGCATGTTTCGGGTGTGCATGTACATTGTTCGCATTGGTGGGGATGATTGGCTGTCGCGTTAGCGCCAGGCCCAATTGCAATTCGTGCAATTTGGTGAATACTTTAGGGGCATTAAGAGATGTGGTGGAGGCAGCGCCCTCAATTACAAAATTATATGATAAAAACTGGGATTTGTTTATTTTTACAATTGTATTACATGTATGAACTTACACCTATAAAAGGACTAAGAAAAATCAGCCCAAAAACAAAATGTACAACAAAACGTCGATTCAAAAATGCTGATCGGGCCCGATCAGCATTTTACACTGTTAGGGTGGTCTTCCAACATATTTAAAACATTGTTTTAATCAAGTTTTGCTGGCGTTTTTTTAGAGAAACAACAATAATGGCAATTGTTAGTGTTCATCTTGAATTCTGAAGTAAATTAATTAAAATTTAAAAAAATTCAACATGACATTGTGTCCCTTTGTGGCCCTTCGCAGTCCTGGCCCATTCGTATACCAATCGCACCGGTTTTGGGTCACATTTTGACCCAAATTACCTAATTTTGCAAGGATTTTTGATTTCCGTTGACAATCCTTATAAATTTGCGCCAAGGGTCAATGATCATTTAATCATAATCATTGGGGGAGCATGATTACATAGGCAACCCCCCCCCCCCCCCCCCCCCCCGGGTCAAATATTAGCCAGGGGGAAGTGTTTCACTTTGTTAAGGGGGTCAAATAAGTTTTCTAGTTTGTCAAAAAAAGTAAAGACACAAAAATGCAAGTTGCCCAGCCCCCCCCCCCCCCCAAGTATTCCTGAACACTCCCTACGATAGATCTAGTGTTTATAGTTGTTTATATTATTCACCGAATAACTGGTAACATCTGGGGATAAACAATGAATCAAATCGAGTAAATTCCGTTGTCGTATTTTGATTTTGACCGATATCTAACCCGGACTCCAACCATGATCTGTAGATGCTCGTCAGTTGTTACGGACGATCACGATCACTTCTAAGAAACATTACGCAGCTAGCTCAGGCTCTGGCCCTGCCCCAGTGGGTGTGGGTTCGGAGAATGCCAACAAAAATGTAAGATAAACGGTGGTGCGTTTCATTTTGGCGAGTTTTAGCCTGACGTACAGTGTGTGACGCTGCTAATGTCTAAAATATAGATTTTCTGACCCTTTTAGAAATGACGGGAATTGTTAGGTGTAAACGCTTTTGCAGATTGTTAATACAATTACATAGGCCTATATATGTGTCTCCCAGAAAATAACCAACAATGCAATGTTCTAGGTCTCGGATACCCAATGTCCTCAGTCTCGGAAGGGCTGGCCTCGATCACGTATGTGGAAGGTCTCGGTCTCGGTTTCGATCTCGGAATAGTAGTACTTCACGTCCAATTTTTATGTTTTTGACTAAGCAAATAAATGTTTCATATGGGACACTTTTTTGACACGCTCTGTACATGCAAGTATAGACCACATATGCTTTGAAGCAACTCATCCACAAATATTATGCGTCCATGGATGCATGAATTAAAACTATATATATCCAATCAAAATCAAATAATATAAACGGATTCGCCGTCGGACAAGTTTAAAACTGTCAAGCGGACCAAATTCATTATAATATATAGGCTTAGGCTCTATTGTTGTCATCATTTGGGCTGGCCCTTGCGAGTTTGAGAGTTGGTGCCCCTTTCCTACTTGTGAAAGATTGGTGGCTCTGAAAAGAGCTGTTATTATGGATTGCCGCTTTTCCACTAAACATAGATGGTGGCTCTGAAAAGAGCTTTTAAACGGAGGTTTCCACTGGCCTATTATAAATTAGGCTCTAATAAAACCTATTCCAAAGGACTGTCCCTTGAAGCTTGACCAATGGAAATAACTATCAAAATGGCGCTATTCAAACGTGATTTTATTACTTCTCAAATTTAATCCTTAATAAATTAGAGAGAAAATCAATTTGACGAACAACATGAGACCTTTGTCAATATTCTGGAAGCACTGCGGTCAACGTTCATGAATCTACTTATAATATCAGTGAAAATGTAATTGTTTTGTTGTGTGTGTGTGTTTTCAAACCCTGATATAGTTGCAATCATTTCATGGATATCCCCAATTTTGCGTATTCATTTCATTATTGTCTTTATACTTTTTTTGGTGTGAATAAACATAAATGGAAGAAAAAATCCAACTTATTATCTTACAAAAACCAAAATGTTGCCCTTTTGCCACGAGGGTGTGGCGACTGTCGACCATCTCACCGACCACGCACGGACCTGAAGAAAAAAAACCCTGACGTGGCAATTTATAGCAAGTAAAATTATTCGAACTCCCTACTAAATAACTCGACATAACATCTACCACACACACAGTACAGGTAGCCGCAACCCGGACCAAACAATGAACCCGCGTTTGCAGTCTGCGCCTTTGCACTGCCGGTTTCTTATTATTGAAACATGATTGAACATCAATACCAAATAGAACCACTTCCGATTCCGACGTACCAAGAGCAATCAACACATTTTTTCCAGTGCTTATCATCTTGCATTTGAGTTTGAGCGTACTCAATTTCAAACGTTGTTGAACGAGTTGATTTTCGCTTTATACATTCCGATTGAAAACATTCTAGCTTATTCTGTTGATAAAAGAAAATAGAAAGTGTCTTCTTTTCCCTACCGACGCGACTGCCAAATTAGCGATGGATTTCAGTGGGTGCCTGTTGCAGATGTTAGTGGCTTTTTCCATTTGTATGGTTTCCATCGACGCTTTGACAGTATCAAATTGTTGTAAGTATTCCAATTTTACATTGTCAGTATTCATGAATTGGTTACTTTGGTGGATATAACATTACAATGTGTTCTGTATTTTCATTATCAAACACGTCTAACTCTCATTGTTCAATTCCCAGTTATATCTTGATATTGGCTTGCGTAGCCGCATTATAAAAATTTGAAATCACGGGCACCATCATAATTGGCCTCGAGTTTTCATTGTTACACACCACAAAATGTGTGCTCTGCTTTTACTAACTATAACTAATTCAAGACCCATCTTTTTATCTTTTTAGTTGACCATATATATCAACAAGTATTATCGGTATGAATGAATGGCAATATTCTCCTATTCCTAAAAAATCAGATAGTCGTTGTTATGCATGATGTTGTAAAAGATCAGTGTTACAAAATGTAACAACAAAAATGTCATAACAATATTTTAGATAATATTATATCATGATAGGCATGATTTCAACCAAGTTTTACTATCATTATGGCTGAAAAGAATAATGTGATATCATGATATAAAACAAATATTAAATGCCGTTTGCTTGTGCAATAGTAAAACTATATCACTCGGTCCAAATTTGGATTATTCCATTCGCCTCGACCTCGTGCAATGGAAAAATCAAAATCGGACCTCTATCACACTCTCGGGCATTCAATATTTGTATACTATAAAAAGCTGGTGTGTAGTACTAAGATCTATCTTTGCTCATCAA